>CM056584.1:61863204-62433204 GCA_029721435.1 Gymnothorax reevesii | reverse complement strand
TCTCAGCCTCGTACTTCAGCAGCAAAAGCAATAAAACAATAAAGTAATAAGTTATATCCTGCAATTATTTTAATGGTCCAGCACATCCACAATATAAAACACCTAAAAAGTTATCAAATGAACTCATTTTTCAAAAACTGAGCCAATATCACTTAACACATATATTTATTACAACTGTGGTTCATATTGGTGAAAGAGACCTCATTTTCTTTTCTAATATCCATCATGTGACGACCTTGAGAGAGGGTGGGTCATGTTTTGGTTCTTAACTACTGGATATTGATTTCAAAGTAATCTTAACCCAATGAATTTTTTATCTGCACATTTTTACAGTTGTTAAGTTCGTCTCTCGAAGTGCATTTCCAAGCAGCATTTCCCTCACCTCTGCAGACCGGCTGTCGAGCTGCAAAGACTCTATGTAGAGCAGGGCTTTCATCTCCAACTGATGCTAGCGGACAGGATCAACTGGTCAACAAATAAATCATTCATTCACGCAATCGATCTTTATAACCCAGCGGGGAATCAAACAGAAACTCCGATGAAACGCAGAGGACAGAACAGTAAAGGATGAAATAGCGAGTAAACACCACGCTGTTGATTGAACATAATACACACAAGCCTCAAGGCACCACATGAACCAAAGCTAAATAAACAAATAAATGAATAAAATTCTGCGCAGAAAGATGCCGAATCTTGCCTCTGTGTAAATGTGTATTGATTGCTACAGAGGCTCAGAAGGTACAAGAGCTTTGAGCTGAAACATCTCTGATCCTGACTGTGTTCTCTCCACCAATGTCCCGCAGCGAGAACCGAATTTTCTCGAAGAAAAATAAAAAGACTCTGCCGTGTCTGAAGTGTACAGGCGGAACCAAAGCACTCCACCAAAGTAAACCCAACTAACAGAGCCATGACGTTCTGGCATGAAATTAGAAAAAATAAAACACTCAAACACTCTATCCTGTTTTACCTGGAACATACAACCAGAAGCCAAATACTCCATCATGTTCAACCCAAACAAAAAAAGAATTAGAGCACTTTACTGAGTTAGATACATACAGTCACAAAAAGAAAACACTCTGCCTAGTCTCTAAATTGCAGTCAAAACCAAAACACACGGATGAGTATGAAACTCACAAACACCACCAAAACTCCACGGTATCTAATTGCAAAAGGTTGCAAAGTAGGCGAGATAACTTGAGGAGTAAACTCTGAAACGGCTTCACTCCATGTTTCAGATATAAGACAGCTCTGTGTTTTTTACCCCGGCGATGTTCTACGGCTGACTGCGAAATCCAGCTCGGTGAACCAGGGCCCAGAGGGCAGAGAGGGATTTCACACAGAACCATGGCACACCGCCGTGCAACCTCGGGGAGTCCTGTCACCTGACTGGGTATTGCAATACGCAATTACGGGCGGCCAACAGCGTGGCAGCTCAACAGCATGACAGGAACTCCAGGAGTGTGGCCCAACAGCTGGAAAAATTTATCTTCCTCGCCTCCACTGGTCTCCTCCTTATACTTCCAAACAGGAAATGAAGACGAAGAAGGAAAAAGAGATTTATGAGTCCGTGAGCCAGAGAAGATATTGGTACCACCCGGCTGAGCAAAATTTCACTTTGCTTTCCTGAAAGACAGGGACCCTTAGATCAGCGGTTCTCAAATTCGGTCCTGGCGCCCCCCTGTGTATGCTGGTTTTTGTTCCAGCCACAACTGCAATTCTAGGATTTTAACAAGCTGTTGATTTGTTTTAATTAGGTGCATTTATGCAAATATCCACAGGTTCCTCATTGGTGAAACTCTTAACACATGGAAGTAAAACCCGACAATTTACTTGGCAAACAATGGAGTGTGTTTGTGTTTTCTGTTGATTTTATTTGGTTCAGGCAGGTTCTTTGGGAAAAACTCAAAACACCTGCATTCAGAAACCTAATTTGGAGCTTATTGATTTTCTCAGAGTCTCATTTGATCTGTTTAAAAATGTTTTCACCTGAAAATCCCAGCAATATTGAAAATTAAGCATAAGATGTTCAAGGGTTTTTATTCTCCATAGCAGAATGGATGTGTCCATCCAAATGTGACTTAAGATGGTAAATAACTACTCTAAACATGGAATGCTGCTAATTAAGACAAAGTAACAGCTTGTTAAAATCCTAGAATTGCAGTTGTGGCTGGAACAAAAACCAGCATACACAGGGGGGCGCCAGGACCGAATTTGAGAACCACTGCCTTAGATGAACATTTTGTGACCTTTTGACCTCTGGTGACCTAATTAATCAGCATACTGACATGAGCACTATGTGGTTTTGTAGAATATAAAAATTCCAAACATATTGAGCGGTAATCTGAGTAAATCGGACATATTTCATTTTCTATTTCCCCAACCCAAAAATTAGGGGTTCAGGATTTTGCTTGGTCCACCATATTTATCATGCCAATACAGACACTAATGCAGGGGTGGGCAATCCTGGTCCTGGAGGGCCGGTGTGTATGCAGGTTTTTATTTCTATCAATTACCCTGACTAAATGAGTTAATTGATTGCATGCACAGATATAGATTTACACAATAATTAAATCAAAGAAAAATGTTTTATGAAGGGAGAAAAGAACAGTATTTGGTGGCCATTCATGATAATTTAGAGCAAAGCCTGAAATGTCAGATTTTGTAAATGGTTTGGCAAATTTATACAAAAAACTAATTAAAGGCCAGAAGTTGGTGTGAAAACCAGGGATGGATATGGCCCTCGCTGCCCACCTCTGCTCTAAGGCTACGTTCAGACAGCAGGTCTTGATGCACAATTTGGATTTTTTGGAGAAAACTGATTTTTTTGTGCGCTCGTTCATTACACATTATATGTGACGTCTATCAGTTTTGAGTATGAACTGAAAGCGACCCTGTAGTGAACCGCATGCGCAAAAGAGGTCCTGAGGTCATATGTGACCACACAGGCACACACTGTTTGTTGACGTAAGTAAATATTGGAGGCGTCTTGTCTCGGCAGTTCAATGACGTAAAGGTCAGATAAATGTGACCTGGCCGTTCAGACAGTAGTGGCATTGCAAAATATCAGATACGTATTGGATTTAGGGCCACATGTGAAAGTCGCCTGGGTCGGATTAAAAAAAAAAAAAAAAAATGGATTTGTGCTGTTCAAACGGTCTTTAACAGATGAGATACAGGTCACATATGGGCAAAAAAAAATAAAAAATTTGGGCCACATTTGCTGGCTGTCTGAACGTAGCCTAGGCTACTTCTCCAAGCTTGGCTTCCCAGTTTTTCTTCAGCGATGGACACCTGCCTTTAAAGAAAACATGGGCAGATTTTGCCACCCCAGGTGGTACCAATCCATAAAAATCTGGGGTCTGGCTGATGGACTGCATGTTTTAGAGTACTGTAACTGACCAATCAGCTCGGCGATTCAAACCCTACAATATTCGTATTAAGATCAACTGCTGGGCCTCATGAGTAAGGCTCCTTAACCGTTGGGTCATTACGCAACCACGACTTCTCACCAGGAGGTGCTGGCCCCGACTCAGTCAGAGGAAATGCACGCGGCATTCAACGAGAGCAACAGCCAAGTAACCATAATTCACACCTGAATATTTCAATCTATGGGCCACAGGAGGCAACACCGGTAATTGGACTCAACACCAGATCGCATGAGGTATTCGCTCACAGAACAATTTACAACGCAAGAGTGAAAGGGACAAGCCTCCTCCTCAAAATATACCACTAGAACACTTTCAGACCTCAGCTTTGAGCCCCAACAGCAGCTACATTGCATAACGAGGGCACTCGGAAAAAGCCCGACTCGTACATACAATCATCTTCTTCGCTTGATTATTATTTTTTTCCTGGGTGGAAAGTGCTATCCAGAGCAATCTCAAGCTGCGTGCTCACTTGAGAAAATTCAAAGAAAAAATAAATGACTTGTTCAGGCCGAGCATCGAGGAGCCCTCTGTTGGAGAAGCAGCACCCCCATCATCCATCCATCCGTCCATTATCTACCTCGCTTGTTCTCGCTTTAGTTCACGAGGAAGGACTGGAGTCAATCCCTGCATGCAGTGGGAGAGAGGCAGGAAATAATCCTAGACAGCAATGGGACACACACACACACACATATATATTCTTGTACTTCTATCCTTGTGAGAACATTACATTGACTTCCATTCATTCTTTGTGCATCTCTACAGCCTCTCTGTAATCTCAACAGAGAGCAACCCATGCCTAACTCAAACTCTTACCCTAACCTTCATTTATCCCTAATTCTCACCTTAACCCAAACTGTTGCAATAATCTTAACCAATCCCTAATTCTAACCTTAACTCAAAGCCTTACACTAACCTTAACCTATCCCTAATTCTAAACTTAACCCAAACCCTTACTCTAACCATACCAATCCCTAATTCTAACCTGAACCCAAACCCTTACTCTAATCTTAACCAATCCCTAATTCTAAACTTAACCCAAACCCTTACTCTAACCTTAACCAATACCTAATTCTAACCTTAACCCAAACCATACCCCTCGATGCAATTTAAACTTTTCAATTAGCTCGAAATGGATGTGTTTAGACTGTGAGAGGGAGCTGAAGTACTCCTGGGGAAACCCACATGAACACAAGGGGAACAAGGAAACTCAACAAAAAAAGGCCTCGTTTCCCATAAGCCTCTATCACCATGGTTACGACAAAAGATCACATGATTGGGATGCGACAGATCGTTGTTGAGTCCCGCAATTACAGGAATGGCTGTGACAAAATTGCAAAAAAGTTCAAAACACCCATTTTGACAGTCAGGGAAATAATTAAGAAGTTGAAGCCACAACGCAATGAGAAGAATCGGCCTTGAAGAGGATGTATTGAGTTCATTTTGAAACCATGTACAGTGAAGAGGATGATTTCAGTGGTAGAGGACACACAACGGTATGAAATGAAACTCTCAAGTAAACCGTCATGGGAATGGAATCCCACTTAGAAGACATATCTTAGAGGAATCTGGCCTTAAAGGTATATCGGAGAAAGCATCTAAAAGGTTGTAGACTTTGGTTTTTGGCAGCAGCTGCGGCCGTGTCACACTGAAAATGTCAAGGTAATGGAAACTGGAGAGACAAGACCAGCCTTTCAGCCCTCAGTTTCCAGGAAACATCAATAAAGGAGTGATTAACATCTGCGGGAGCCCAGCACCGGGTGAGCATATTAAGATGCTCTCTGCCATTAAAATGACCTACTTCTACACTCATAACTACGACACACAGACACGCACAAACACACAGGTACATATGCATGTGTTCACACTACATGAGCATGGCCAAACACACACATCCACATGTGCGCGCGCACACGCACACACACACACACACACACACACACACACACACACACACACACACACATACACACACAGGCACGCACGCAGGTACACACATGTGCATACTGCAGACAAACATGGCCAAACACACTTATACGCATGTGCACACATGTACGCGCACAAACAAACATGGCCAAACACACAGGTGCATAAGAGTGCACACACACACAAACACACACACACAGCTTGCTCTTCCGACAGCGATGTTCACCTATGACGCAAGTAGGAAATTGTCGGCCTTTTCATTTCGAATCAATCATGCGTCACGGCAACATTCATGTCTCCCAGTAATCCCCAGGTGCGAGACAGTCTTGTGTGTTTCTGACCCCTGCCTTTCATTGCAGTCGAGTATGACCCACACACATAATTCTTCAGGATGGCATATTTCAGCATAATTGGCTGACCCACATGTTTCATAACCAGATTCGATTATCGGAGTGACGGGGACCCTGCCCTGTGCAGGGACAAAAGCCACGACTGCCACAGAATGATGTAAGTTAACTTCACTGCATCACAGCTCGGCGCCATGGCAACACGGCATGACAAAAGCAAATGTACTTGCTTACTTATATGGACCATTACAAGACACTAGATAGGAGTTATATGGGTTATATGTGTGATAGGGGTTTTCAGCACTTTGGTACATGCCAATTCACTTAATGATGTACAAACCCAAAACCAGTGAAGTTGGCCCGTTATGTGAATCGTAGATAAAAACAGAATACAATGATTTGCAAATCCTTTTCAACTTATATTCAATTGAATACACTGCAAAGACAAGATGTTTAATGCTCAAACTGAGAAACTTTTTTTTTTTTGCAAATAATCATTAACTTAGAATTTAAAGGCAGCAACACATTGCAAAAAAGTTGGCACAGGGGCCTTTTTACCACTGTGTTACATCGCCTTTCCTTTTAACAACACTCCATAAACGTTTGGGAACTGAGACCAATTTTTTGAAGCTTTTCAGGTGGAACTCTTTCCCATTCTTGCTTGATGTACAGCTTAAGTGGTTCTACAGTCCGGGGTCTCCGTTGTCGAATTTTACGCTTCATAATGCGCCACACATTTTCAATGGGAGACAGGTCCGGACTACAGGCAGGCCAGTCTAGTACCTGCACTCTTTTACTACGGAGCCATGCTGTTTTAACACGTGCAGAATGTGGCTTGGCATTGTCTTGCTGAAATAAGCAGGGGCGTCCATGAAAAAGACGTTGCTTGGATGGCAACATATGTTGCTCCAAAACCTGTATGTACCTTTCAGCATTAATGGTGCCTTCATATATGTGTAAGTTGCCCATGCCTTGGGCACTAATACACCCCCATACCATCACAGATGCTGGCTTTTGAACTTTGCGCCTATAACAGTCCAGATGGTTCTTTTCCTCTTTGGTCCGGAGGACACGATGTCCACAGTATCCAAATACAATTTGAAATGTGGACTCGTCAGACCACAGAACACTTTTCCACTTTGCATCAGTCCATCTTAGATGAGCTTGGGCCCAGCGAAGCCGGCGGCGTTTCTGGGTGCTGTTGATAAATGGCTTTCGCTTTGCATTGTAGAGTTTTAACTTGCACTTGCAGATGTAGTGACGAACTGTAGTTACTGACAGTGGTTTTCTGAGGTGTTCCTGAGCCCATGTGGTGATGTCCTTTACACACTGATGTCGGTTTTTGATGCAGTACCGCCTGAGGGATCGAAGGTCACGGGCATTCAATGTTGGTTTTCAGCCTTGTCGCTTACGTGCAGTGATTTCTCCAGATTCTCTGAACCTTTTGACAATATTACGGACCGTAGATGATGAAATCCCTAAATTTTTTGCAATAGCTCGTTGAGGAATGTTGTTTTTAAACTGTTCGACAATCAGCTCACGCATTTGTTCACTAAGTGGTGACCCTCGCCCCATCCTTGTTTGTGAATGACTGAGCATTTCAGGGAAGCTGCTTTTATACCCAATCATGGAACCCACCTGTTCCCAATTAGCCCGTTCACCTGTGGGATGTTCCAAATAAGTGTTTGATGAGCATTCCTCAACTCTCTCAGTCTTTTTTGCCACTTGTGGCAGCTTTTTTGAAACATGTTGCAGGCATCAAATTCTAAATGAGCTAATATTTGCAAAAAATTACAAAGTTTACCTGTTCGAACATTAAGTAACTTGTCTTTGCAGTGTATTCAATTGAATATAGGTTGAAAAGGATTTGCAAATCATTGTATTCTGTTTTTATTTACGATTTACACAACGTGCCAACTTCACTGGTTTTGTAATTTACCCTACATCAGACTGTCTGCTAAAAGCAAATAATGCAGCATACTGATGGTTTCATGGATACAGATTAGAATAAGTCCAAGGCTAAAGTGCATCTTTGAAACAGGCTCCATTAAGAGTAAAATGCAGTCTGGGACGAGGTTTACTCCAGATCATCGTATCTGGCCCATGCATTGTGCATTAGCGAGATATCTCTTCAGGTTGATCGATTCCTGTATGTATGCTGAAGTAATCATTGCCTAATTTGTTCTTAAGAGAGGCTGTTCATCAGGAATCTTCAAATCTGCCAGTCTGTTCCAAATCCAGCCCTGGTTTTCCATCATTCTATTTAACGGCATGACTTTTTGGTTCATGATTAGTAAAACTGATTGGCCAGACCGGCCTCACACCAACTCCCAAGCAAAGCCTGGAAAACCAGCCACATTTTTTGATCCTCGCGGACCTTGCTTTGATGGTGGCTACCTTGATAGAATCATCAGCTCTAATATGGAGTCGACATCGCGCCAGATCATTCATCTAATCGATTTTTCTCAGCTTTCCTCTGCACTTAAATATCACTCAGCACAATCCGACACAAACGCAAACGAACCCAGTTCAATTTTCCCAGAACAGACTGCCATTACCCAATTTTCAGAAACCACACTGTCGGTGAACTTGCAGCTAATTTGAAATCGTTATCTAACCAAATTTCCGCTGGAGCGAAAATAGACAAATAAAAGCACATCTTCATTGAGAGAAAAACGCTCTTTTTCTGTTTGTGTTAAACACCATGCCCACGCACGCCTACGCGACAGGATGTCTTTCCGCAGACTCCGCGGGGAGATTTCTGGATATAAACCTGTTCCTGTAGTCAGGACATCGGAACACAAACTCAGCGAGCAGCATCCTACATTCCTAAAGCTTTATCTGGTTAATCGCTACCTTAAACAAGTTACATTTTTTGAACAAAAACATTCAGAGAATAAGAAAAACTTCCTGTCAAAATATTGTAGAGCGACGCATTTGGCCTCGAGATTTTTTGTGCAGACAATTTTGAGGAGATGCTGAGTTTTTGCCACTGAACAGCGGAACGAAATGATTCATCCGATTGTCTCAGTCTTGTTTGCGAGTAGACAGCAGAAATAGCTAAAACACTACAATCACGGAAGGCCAAGTTTATAACTGTCACAAGTGCCCACGCTGTAAGAGAAATTTAAAGACAGTGCAGTACAATATAGGCCCTAGGACATTTTTTTTGTACTCAATATAAGCTTGCCATTTCATTTGATATTTTTCAGGTGACTAGATGGCCACAACTATGCACAAAAAATGGTACGTCTGTATCGATAGAGACAACATTACTCTCAGTGGATGCATTTTCACTTTGGTGTACCAAGAGCAAGAAACGTGGGCAGCACAGAGGCATAGTGGGGAGTGTAGTTGCCTCAAAAGCAAAGTTGTGGGTTCGAATTCCTCACCAGCAAGTTGAGGGTTCTAATCCAGCCTGGGGCCTTTCTGTGGGGAGTCTGTATGTTCTTCCTGTGTTAGCTTGGATTTCCTCCCACAGTCCAACGACATGCTGGCTGCTGGCCAGGCTGATTGGAGACTCCATATTAACGGTAGGTATAAATGTGTGTGTGTGTGTGTGAGAGAGAATGGTGTGAGCGCCCTGTGGTGGATTGGCGAGTTGTCCAAGGTGAGTTTTTGCCTTTTGCCCATAGTCAGCTGAGCTGGTCTCCAGCTCCCCTCACGACCCTAGCATGGAAAAGGCGCAAATCTCCTTATTGTTTTCTTCCAGCATGGTGGGCAGCTGTCTGTGGGGGTCCCCATTAGCCGAGCTGTGCGCTGGTTAGCGGTGAAGGCGGCCAGCTCATTAGCAGAGTCAGATTGAACGCAGACAGTGCGGCGAGCACTTAATTGGGGCTCATTACCAGCCGCTCGCCTACTGTGGCCTCATTAAAGCCTCTAACAGGTAGAAACAAGGGATGTGTCACTTCCCAATCCAGCCAACGTAATCTCAGCTCGTCCCCAGAAACAAAGTCGCCGCGAAAGATACAGGAAAAAGCCGACAATCGTGCAAGGATTTCAAGCGAGTACAGTTAGGTTCGTAATTATTCGAATAGTGACACAAAGTTAAAGGGCCGGCAGTCTTACTTTGAGCGTATTTCATTTTGCGACGAGCGAAACAAGAAACAGCAACAGTCCTTTGAAAATAATGTCGCTGAGGACATGCGCTGTGCATTTTAAATTTCCTCACTGAGAGGGTCCAGCAGGTGTTTGTAAATGGAAATATGTCCTCTACTATTGTGTCAAACACAGGTTCACCTCAGGGATGTGTGTCGTCCCCTCTGTTGTTTATCATGTACACTGATAGCTGCAGGACTTCTCAGGAGAACGGATTTCTTGTTAAGCTTTCTGATGACACTGTCCTCCCATCTCTACTACAAGGCTCAGTCTGATCATGGTTCTGCATTATCTGAGTTTGTTATCAGGTGAGATGATAATTTCCTTGACCTGAATGTGTCCAAAACTCAAGAAGTGTTCATTGATTTCAGGCATACCAACACAGGACACAAAGCTAGTGTCATACATGGTGTAGAGTTTGAGAATGATGAGTCTTATAAATACCTTGGAACAGTATTTGATTCTCAACTCAAGTTCGACATTAACACTGAATCTATTGCCAAAAGTGGCCAAGAGAATCCATCTGATGAGGAAGCTGAGCTCTTTCAGTGGGCTCTTACTGCTCATTCATTGAAAGTCTGTCGACATTCTCTTGCATCTGCTGATTCAACGGATTGTCTATCAAGGACAAAAACTGCCTGAATAGCATTGTCAATGTTTGCTCTAAAATAATTGGGGTAAAACAAACTGACTTGCGTTCGTTTTGGGAGAATCAGGTGAAAAAGAAATCTAAGTGTACTCTCACTCAACCTAATCATGTGCTGTCCGGTCATTTCACGGTGACACCTTCAGGCCACCGTTATCATGTACCTCTGGGGAGAACTAATAGATACTCCAAATCTTTTATTCCTTCTGCTATCAAGCCGCTGAACGCAGACAGCAGTCATTTTAAATGACATTTCCTTTATCAGGCATTGTAAAGGATATCATGTCACGATTGTTCTTACTATTCTTATGATAGTTTATTTATTTTTTAATTACTTTTTTTTAATTACTTATGACCTTCCTGACCTCTGTTTGTTGTCTTAAACTGGAGTGCTGTTTCTGACACACGCTGTACGTGGGTGTGTGAATGTGCTGGTGAATTGCAAATGAATCGACCTTTTAGGGATTAATAAAGTTGTTTGAATTGAATAAATATAACGGAAGGCAAAGAATTATAATGGAGTGCTTTACGGAGGGATGAAAATGTGTTTCCTGGGTGATGTGGTTCGCTGCCAGAGAGACAGCTTGATGGAGAGATGTGAACACACACAACCGAAGCGATAGGAACACGAGAGCTCTTGGCTGTCAAAAGGTTGAAATTATGTGTTGCCACTAGCAACAACTCACTGTCTGTGCGCTTTTTGAAACGCTCAAATCGCACTGCCTGAAATTAAAGGCTTCCTGACGTGAACTAGAGGGCCATTAAGTGGCAATTTTGCAATGAATTCATACCTTGCTGAAAGGAGAGAATTATTTCAGCAGTGCAAACCAAGCCGGAGCACAACTTAGTCAGAAAGTTGAATACAAAATTTCATTACTTTAAGGAATAGATACTATTTTTGGCTGTGAGGTCAGGGTGGAACGACCTGACCTGTTCAGAAAGCGCTCGCCAGCATATCTTGAGAGGACCATCTCAGCAAAAAGTCGGCATATTCTGTGGATGAAAACACAGAAGAAATGCGTTGATCAAACTGGACAGTCGGTCGCCAGCTGGTCGACGTGTATCCCCAGACCCCCAAAAACAGTCGCTCCCAAAATGGATAGGCTTTGAGACTTTACCACACACAAGGCCCACGCCAAATATGAAACAAAATCAGTTGAAATTTGCGACCTCACAAAGCTCACAAACAAATCTCTGCGGACGCGGTGTGTCGATCGCGGTGTGATCCATCCTGCTCTACAAAGGCTAAGAGCAGAACCTACAAAATAATTTAGGTTCGAAAATAATCTATCATAGATGTGCTAACTATTCATTTGTTGGGACAGCGAACAAACCAAACGTTTTAAAAATGGGTTAGGGTTTTCTGCTGTCCCGACAACTCTATGATAGATTATGGTTGACTGACTTGCCATTGTTTTATTTCTATCCAAATAAATCTGAGCCTCCATACTTTCAGGCCCAAAACTGCATAACTCACATTTAACCAAATATGTAGTTACTGCAGTTAGGCTTTGTAGAGCAGCATAGTATGCCTGACTTGTTGTCCGGGGATAAAATCAGTATTCTTACAACAACTATTTGAGGGCATATGACGTATAGACAAAAACGTAAATCATACTGGATCAGTAAGCAGAGTTAAATTTACTTTGTCAACTTAGTGAGATTGTACATAAACACAGTTCCTTAAGAGACAATATGAAAGATTCATGATATGGTGATCCATTGGTGCTCAGTCACATGATCCATATTTTATTGGGTGGAGATGTATGACTTCAGTACATCAATAGAAATCATGATACACTGAGCTATCCTGGTTCCAGCTCTACAGTGGGACAGGGGTTTAACGAGCCAGCCTGGTTCTAGCTCTACATTGGGAATGGAATATAATAAGCCATCCTAGTTTAAGCTTAATAGTGGGAGAGTAATATAACGAGGCATACTGGTTCAGCTCTACAGTGGGAAAAGGATATAATGAGCTAGATTGGTTCAGCTCTACACTCGGAGAGGGATATAATGACCCAGCATAGTTCAGTACTGCAGTGGGTAATGGCTAAAATGAGCCTGCCTGGTTCAGCTCTACAGTGGGAAAGGGATATAATAAGCCATCCTAGTTTTAGCTTAATAGAGGGAGAGGGATATAATGAGGCATACTGGTTCAGCTCTACTGTGGGAAAGGAATAAAATGAGCCAGCCTGCTTCAGCTCAAGAGTGGGAAAGGGATATAATGAGCCAGCCTGGTTCAGCTTTACAGTGGGATAGGGCTATAATGAGCCAATATAGTTCAGTACTGCAGTGGGAAAGGGCTATAATGAGCCAGCCTGGTTCAGCTCTACAGTGGGAAAGGGCTATAATGAGCCAGCCTGGTTCAGCTCTACAGTGGGAAAGGGCTATAATGAGCCAGCCTGGTTCAGCTCTACAGTGGGAAAGGGCTATAATGAGCCAGCCTGGTTCAGCTCTACAATGGGAAATGGCAATAATGGGCTGGCTCCAGCTTTACAGTAGCAAAGGACATTAGATGGCAGCTAGACTCCAGCACAACAGGACGAAAGGTGTGTATAGCAAGCCAGCCTGACTCGAGCACTATAGTGGAGAATTCTCCCAGCAGTATAACACTCTCCAGAGGTGCATAAGCGGCCAAATGCCACTATTCAGAGAGAAATTCAGTTTTTAAATCTACTCTCCTTCGAGAGAAGAGTAGACCAGACAGTGGCTAGTCCTTTTCTTCCTTAAACAAGAGCAACGCTGAGCGTGGCATATGCCCCCTCCTGTATGTCGATCAAGGGCATATTGAGATGGCTGCTGTGGCAGCCATATTAGATATCGCGTGACGCTGGTTTTCGAAAGGAACCTTCCTCTAGCCACTCCCAATACACCATTAAGAAATGGCATCAATCTGACGAGGGATTCTATAGTTATCCCACGGAAATGAAAAGTTAACGTACGACGGACGGACATGGTGTCGACATAACGCCCCCTTTCCTCTTTGGAGGGCGGGGGCATATAAAAAAAGTTGTATAAACACACCACTCAGTCTGCTCTTCAAAACTTTCCTGAGCAAATCCACAAGGATTCACCCGACCATCTATGAACCCCATTGAGAGCGTGTCCATGTACCCTGAGCACTTACACATTATACATACATCTCTGGTCTCAATCAGTGCAGTTTAAATTAGGCATTGCTGATACCGCATTACAAACTGACCTCTCTGCGGTTTTCACAGACCAGGAACAACGGCAGTAGCCTTGCAGTTCTCATCTACCTAAACCATCTTTTTTATTTGACAAAGACTACGGTCGTTTGAGTCGCTCAACCACTGAACTGAACTGAACTGAACTTCAACTGGATTGTCTGTTCCGTTGTCAATAAATATTATCCGCCTCATGGTTTAAAAAAGAAAAACGCATACAGGACAAGAATGGTTTAAAAAAAAAAACCTTTTCATTCACCTGAGTAATGATAGTCACGGATGTTAAATTACTCATTTTACCTGTATAGAATTTCATTTCGCTAAAAGACAGGGGTGCGTAATTGGAGCAATTTGAATACGCGAACGGCGTCAACAGATACTCATGCAAAACTTAAATGACGGAACCGAGAAACGCGCTAAAGGACCATGAGGTCCGTCCACGACTTTCTTTGAGTCCAAAAATAACTGGCGACATAAACATGGCATCCCTAATAGCGTATGCGGCACTCTTTCCCTCACGCTCTCTCTCACGCACACACCCAGCCACACACACTAGCACATCCCTGTAACTGAATAATACAAAGCAAACACTGACCCAGTTTCGTTGGGAACATGCAAGAATGAAAATCAGGAGTGGAATTCTTTGACGAGTAGCCGGAGTCATGAAAAGAGGTAGCGAGGGGAGAGATGGAAGCGGTTTATGCTCGCAGTGAACGAATTTTGAGAACATAACGGACTCCACTTCATCCGCTCTGACAGTCAACTCGCACCCCGGATGACCCCCAGCCGATCTCAGCCCCTTTTAACGTCGATGCTCCCGGCGAGCCGAGTCGTCATTTCCATCCAGCCCCGCAGAGCGATTAACTACAGCATCAGTTGAGCAGATCTTGCCGCCCACCTCTACCCTGGGCCTCCCCGATACAGCCGGCGGAGACAGCAGAGGCCGGAGACCGCGATGCCTCAGAGCGCAAATACTGCCCTGTAAAATCACACGAGTATCTGAACTCAGGCACCGAAAGACAAACCTTAATTTCGATCAGAGAAATTTCGTCTCCCTCAAATGTATAGTCTCTCGCATGACAGGCAGAGACAAGTTATGCTAGGTTTTTAATTTGATTTATTGTGATTTCCAGCTGAAAAATTCTGAAAAACTGCTATAAAAAAAGAAAAAAAGGAAAAAATCCCAAGCAGAAAACCATCCCAAAAAATCAAAACTTAAAAAAAAGATACTATAATTACTGCCGGGCTATTTTGGTGAATATAATGCAATGTAATTGTTCCAAATTAAATTGTATATTAAAAAAAAATTACATATATTTCCAGGTTTAGCTTTTTTATGGTCATGAGGATAGAGGATCATCAGTTGGAGGGCTTTCTATGTGGGGCCAAATGTACAAAATCAAATTCTCAAGATGACAAGTTAACAATTTGAACTCGCAGTCAGGAATGCTTCTGAGGCTTCATTGGAATGACAGGCAGAGACGCAAACAAACATAAAAGATTGTCAACACAGATCACGTCTATAGCAGGGAGGGCTGGTTTGGCCCGCATTACCATCCTTCCTTCCCTTTCTCGATCTTGGCACGGCTCCTTTGGGCCACCTGGTCTGACGTATGCTACTGCATGGATGGTATTTATTTGTCATCGCATCCACACAAAGCTCTACACTACCATACGCGAACATTCCATAGAATCTTTGAACATGTCTCATTACTTTGGTTACAGTCTGGTTAAGGCTAAGGCTATTAAGGATATAGTTTCGGTTTGGTTAAGATTTGGGTGAAGATACAGTTTGAAGGAATGTGAGTTACCAGAGTGGACGAGGCATAAATGTGACCGATGGGGAATGATGTTTCCAAAGGTGACTCATTCATACGTCACACGTTGCACAAAAATACCGCAAAAGTATGCTCTTGAGATTCCCCACGCAATATATTTTTGGAAAACTTCCTATTATTATCACCACAGCCTCATTTAATGGACAGGAATTCCCTTTCTGATTGATGAGCTCAGTTGATTTCCAGGTGTGACATTGGGTGGAGGGAAGCATGTCAAAAAACAAGCAGCTGGACTGTGCCCTGGATTTAGCTGAAGAAGCAGTGCATTGTGAGAAACACAGGTTCTTCCAGGTAAGCACGATTACACAAGGTTCAGGAGAGCAGAAATCAGGCTGACAAAATGAAAGCCTCTCATCAGGGCTTGCTGCACTTACCCTAATTAGATTAATGTCAGTATATATCTAAAGCCACTTGCCCGAGGAGGTCTTGGTATCAGACAGAGGTCACACAGTAAAAAGTTCAAGTGCCACCTAGTGTCCATTCAGGCACACTACTAATAATCACCGCCACTGCTTAAATCATCAAATTCCCATTTCAAAATGCACCTCCCACCAAATTTTTTTTCTGTCCCCCAGTGCAGAGTCTACCTCTGTTTAAAATATAAATCTGATTCATTTCTATCTATTCATTCCATTCCTCGCCATATTCCGGTAACAAGGCCAGTAGAGAAAGCGCACCATTCACAAGCGCTTGTATAAGTTCTTGACCTTGTTAGCAATTCAAATCCTCACACTGCTCCCCTCCCTGACCCTAGCTGTTAGTTACAAAGCTTATGTCTTCATCCAGGGCTGTTTACAGTTCATTAGTCAGAGCAAGGATCCATCCCATCTTATTTTGGGAACAGTGGGGCTTGAATCCCAGACTTTCCCTCCAAAACGTTCTGGCCACTAGGCTACCACCGATTTTATCGTACCCATTCCATCTTCCATATGGTTACCATGACAGCCGGTGATCTTATCTCATCAAGAACAAAGCACTGGAACACAATGACGTGCAGCAATAGCGGGCTTGAGGGCTGCAACCTTGAAATAAATGACAGACAAGTCAGCGAAAGGCCAAATGTCACTCAGGCAGCGATAGCCAATCTCTGAGTACCAATTAAGTCCTCTAAGACAGCAGTTGCTAGTCACTGAATGCCCGAAAAGGTCTCTTGCAGACAGTTACAGGCAATAATTGTCTGAAAAAGCTTCAGAAAAAGTGCCAGCCAATCGATGAATGCCAACAAAGCGCTCTCAGACAGTGACAGCCAATCAGTTGACGCCTTTTCAAACAGTGTCATACTGTCGAGGGTGAAAAGCAGCGAGAACTTCAACGCATTCATCATCATCATCATTGTCAAATAAAACATAGAATCTCTCAGTGTTAGCGCACAGGTGTGTGCGTGAATGTATGTCCTGCGCGTATCTCAAGAGCTGTTGATCCAATCAGCTTCAAACTTGTAGGATGAATTGCTGAGGACCTAAGGAAGTGCAGTGTTGAGTTTGAAGCCATTTGGCTGGGTGGCTCTTGAGAAATCGACAAAGTCGCAAGCACAGAAACCACTTAAGCAGGAATTGCATGGGCACTGCTCTAGTAGAGATCGAAATTCAGAAATATCAAATGAAATCCACAGCAAACAGTTACAGGGCTCATGTAACACCAGCAAATCTCACTTGAGATGTGGCATCTCCGAATGAAAACGTTTCTGGAACCTCTTTATGTATCTTAATGTTGGCCGGCACTTGACAAAACGCAGCCCCTTGAAATTTACACTTTAGTCAATCAGCCAAATCAGGGGCCAAAGCTCCCACAGCAATGCAACATAACATAACATAACATAACATAACATAACATAACATAACATAACATAACATAACATAACATAACATAACATAACATAACATAACATAACATAACATAACTTAACATAACATAACATAGATGGCAAGAAGAGGCCATTCAGCCCAACTACGCTCGCCAGTTTCTTTATACTATTGTGAATATATTCCTACAGATACTCAATGACTCAATGGTGTCTAGCTTTAAGTCAAGTCTGCTCTTGAAAACCCCCAAGGTCTCTGCCTCAACAATATGGTCAGACAAGCTATTCCACATCAAAATTTTTCTTTGGGTGAAGAAATATTTCCGAATATCAGTGCTAAATTTACCTTTGGTCAACTTCCATTTGTGACCCGAGTTCTACTCACAACACTTGGTCAAAGGAATCCTACACAATTCACTTTGTTAATCCCTTTAACATATTTAAAGACCTCAATCAAATCACCCCTTAGTCTCCTTTTCCTAAGACTAAAGAGATTAAGGATCTTCAGTCTCTTCTAATAGTTTTCATCTTTTATACCTGGAATTAGCTAAGTGGCTCTTCTCTGAACTTTCTCTAGAGCCTCTACATCTTTCTTCTCGTATGGTCCCCAGAACTGTACACAATACTCCAGATGTGGTCTGACGAATGTGTTGTACAAAAGAAGCATCACCTCCTTAGATTGGTACTCCATACTTTTGGCAATGTATCCCAGCATCTGATTGGCTTTTTTAACTGCTACGGCACAATGGCTAGAGCCTGTGAGGGTTTGGTCAACAATCACTCCCAGATCTTTCTCGTGTGGAGCACATTCCAGTTTTAAACATCCCATGAAGTAATCCCGTCTAATGTTTTTATTACCTACATGTACAACTTTACATTTCGCTACATTAAATTTCATTTGCCACATTTCTGCCCAATTCTAGATTCTATTCAAATCATCCTGAATCACTTTAGTGGACTCTAAACTATTTGCCAAACCCCCCAATTTAGTATCATCTGCAAGTTTTACTAATCTGCTCTCAATATTCCCATCAAGGTCAATAATGTAGATGAGGAACAGCAGGGGTCCCAACACCGATCCCTGGGGGATGCCACTCTCCACCATACCTAGCTCAGATGAGATGCCACTGACCACCACTCTTCCTGTAACCAGTTTTGAATCCACTCCAGAATACCTCCTGTAACTCCAATGGAGCTAATTTTAAAATTTAGTCTCTTATGCGGAACTGTATCAAATGCTTTCTGAAAATCCAAGTATATGATGTCATAAGCCCTGCTCTGGTCATACGTCTTGGTGGCCTCATCAATAAATTCCGGAGGGTTTGTCAGGCATGACCTTCCCTTACGAAAACCATGTTGGCTGAACTGTTACGTTCAAGAAATAAGCCCAGCTCATCTTTTATTATAGATTCCAATATTTTGCACTCAATGCAAGTTAAACTGACTGGCCTGAAATTCCCTTCTCAGTACGGTCCTCTTTCTTATATATTGGTATTATATTGCCCTGTTTCCAATCATTTAGTATTTCTCCAGTTTCTAAAGACCATCTGAAGATGTCGGATGGCGGCTTAAAGATGATCTCACCAACTTCCCTGAGCACTCTAGGATGTAAGCCATCAGGATCCACCGCCTCATCTGCCTTTAGTTTATGCAACTTGTCTAATACTCCGTTATCCCTGACCTCAATTTCCACTAAATTATCTTGAGCATTTAACATGCCCTCTGGCTGAATAAAGACCAACTCTGAGGTAAAATTCTCAACAAAGTAACTGTTTAAGGCATCCACAATATCCTTGTCATCATATAGTAGTGATCCATTTTTATTCTTTATGCACTTAACCTGCTTAGTTTTTGCCCCCTCTGCAATTTGTCTTCAATACAGTCTTCTAGCATTCCTCAGCTCTTTTTTGACCATAGCCCGCATTTTACAGTATTCAGCCTTAGTGTTCTTATTGTTATCCTTTATGTACATCTTATAAAGATTCCTCTTTTCCCTCAAAATCCTACAAATACTTGTGGTCATCCACTGAGGATTCTGCTTTTTCAGCTTACTTTTGGACACCTTTAGAATGAATTTGCATTGTGAATCAAGTAAAACCCCCTTAAATCTTTCCCACATCTCATTTACAGACGTCACAGTCCAGGAGTGTCTCCCATTTTATTTCACTTAGATATGAGCGCATCCTGTCAAAGTGTGCCCGCCTAAAATTGAAAATTTTTGTGTTTGAATACACCTTTTTAACTTCCCATGCAGAGTGATCACTTGTCCCAAGTGCCTCCACTACCTCAACATTGCTAATTCTATCTTGGTCATTACAGAGCACTAAGTGTAAAATTGCCTTTTCTCGTAGGTTTATTAAAATACTGCACCAAAAAATTATCATTTATAACATATAGATATTCTTCCTCCCCCCTATCCTGTCCTTTCACCATTTCCCAATCAATACCAGGATAATTGAAGTCTCCCATAATAATAGTCCCTTCACCTCTACAAACTTAAGTACTGTCCAAAGCTGGTGGTCGATAGCATACTCCTATGCTTAAACTTGTCCCATGTTTGCCAATGAGCCTGACCCAGATATCTTCACAGGGCAAGGAATGTTCAATTTCAATTTCCTGTACATTTATGTTTTCATTCACATAGATTGCTACGCCCCCTCCTCGCCTATTACATCTATCTTTCCTAAAGAGCTTATAACCTTCTACATTATATTCATCTCAATCCTCTTCACTAAGCCATGTCTCTGTAATCCCAACTATGTCATAGCCCTCACTAATCATAACAGCCTCAAGCTCTGGAAATGTATTTTTTATGCTTCTTGCATTTAAATAAAAACATTTCAGGTTATTACTAATGCTCTTCCCCCTTGATTTCCCATGCGGCCGCTGCTTCAAGCCCCCCCACTATGTTTTGTTGCTTTAAAAACACATCATCAATGGTGCATGTAACGCCGTCAGCTTCCATCAGGGCAGTCTGCATTTACCTCTGTATAGCACAAACCTCCCTGCCCCCCCAAGTCCCTAGTTTAAATAATCCTGTGCTGCCCTCAACATACGCTGGCCCAGTGCAAAGGTACCCCTCCAGTTCAGGTGCAGCCCGTCAGGCTTGAACAGGTCACCCCTGTCCCAGAAAAAGTAGGTGGAAGAGGCTTCGCTCAAAGCCCGAACAGCTGAATTTACAGCCGGAGTGGAGTTTGAACCACCAACCTCCTGTGTCTCAATCAAGCACATCAGTCACAAGGCAATGGACAGCCCTCATGTCCTACATCCAGGACACACCAGCACTGAGATCCCAGAGCTGCTCATTTTAACAGGGCCTGTGCAGTGATCTCAGGTCATCAGCACTGGCAGCGAGCGAAAGACCGGAGCAGCAAACACACTCCTGAATTCTACAGGCATCTGCTAACTCCTTCTTCCTCTCCCCTGCTGAAAATACACTCGGCGGTTCTCACAGCCACCATCTAACTGATGCTCGCCACCCATTGCAACAAAATAATCTTTACGAGTTTTTACTTCTCCCCATACTTACGGCCTATTACACCTATATGTACATCAATTAACCTTTTCCTTAGTCTCCTCATAGATTGAAAATGGGGGAGGCCCCAAGGCATCAAATGTTGTCTTCACTGACAAAGCCAGGGTTGCCATTTGTAGTGATTATGGGGAAAAAAAGGGGGGGGGGTCTAAGGGGATAAAGTGTTAATGTGGGGGATGCAGGAAAAATCCAAGAAGTGCCCGTTTATTGAGCAGCTTGTGTTAGAGGATGAGGAGGAATGGGATTAGGGGGCAGTTCAATGCAGCCATTAAAAACAGCAGCACCACAGGCTCTGTAGCTCAGCAGTAGTGAGAGCCAGTCAGCTCAAAACATCACTACTGCCATTAAAATTCTCTTTTACGGGAGCTCAGTCGGTGTGCAGACATTCATTTCTTGGCATTATTCTTTTGCGATCCTGCGCCCACCTAATTGGTTTCAGGATGTGCGTGTAATTTTCTTTCCTTTTCTGTAGCTCACCAGGACATTCAACTATTGTGACCAAGGCGGCCATTTTTGAAATCAGACTGGAATTACTTGTGTCAGTCAGGTTTGGAGTCCACATTGGTAGCAAAGCTGTCATTGAAGTTTCACCTTCACCAACTTAGTGGTTTCTGAGGGGGTTTGCAGATGGCAACAAAAATGACAAAGACCAACGACCGACAGGGACGGACAAACAGTACACGACATGAGCCCGCTGAACCATAGGTCCAGTTGAGCAAATTCCTTAAGCAGGTATACAGTAGATATCCACAACTGAATGGTGCTGGCCTTTTCACTGCGGGCGAGAAGGCTGCCAAAATTCCATACTTGCGTCTTTCACAGGTGGACAGAGAGTGGACCCGCGAGGGAACACATACCGCTGCATGTCACGTAACCGGTAAAGCGGTCAAGAAGAGGGCCTGAGGGCTGACCTTGGCTAAGCACTAACCCAGGCAAGATGGTCGTTCCGACTATTTCTCCATCCGGAGTCGTAGTCTCTACGCCCTGATGGGTTCAAGTCCAGAACTGGTGGACTATTTTTAGTCTGACCTCTCCGCTTTGACCTGCCAGGCGTCGCTAGACCTGCCAGTGGCTAGAGCTCCCGCTGGAACAGCTCTTGGAATTGCTATGGTACACATGCCTATACACCATGGCAAGACAACAGTCCGAGGAGATGAGCCAATTGAGCAACTGGAAGACGCCCTGCGGAACTGACTGGAGGTGGAACAGGGGCAGGACCCGGGACTTAACCTCATCAGGTCAGCAGATTTATCTAGCAACCCATATTATTATTATTATGATTATTAAACCAGATAGACAAGTGAGATAAAATCTCTTTTGCAACTGTGACCCGGGGCCCTGTCTCAGGAAGCTGGATTAACTTACCCGGGGTTTCCCTCAGTTACCCAGCTGCACTTAACCAGACATCCGCGGTCTTGAATATCGGTCTCACAAAGCCGGTTATCAACTCGTTAAGTGAACCCAGGAATTTCCAATCAGATCTGTGCTTGTGCACATAAAAGGGGCGGTGTTAACTCCATTTGACCAACTGCGCATCATGGAGAAGCCGCAGAGAGCAAATTATTTCTCAACGGAGGAGCAAACAATAATTCTAAGGTTGTATGAAGAACATAAAGACATCATTCAGGCAAAAAACAACACTGTTGCAGCTGCCAGAAGCCGCAAGGAATCTTGGCAAAAAAAAAAAAATAAAAATCGCTGACTATCAATGCGTAGGTTACTGGGATTGTAATATTAAATCACCACTGTGTGTGTCTCTCAAATGTATGCGCCTGTTTCGATTTTCTCTTATTCTTTTTGAAAAATTTACCTCATTATTTTAGTTGCAACCCCAGTGGAGCCAAAGGGACTTAGGAGCAAGTAAAAAATAAATACAAGAACGTAGTGCAAAGCGGTCAGAAAGTTTATGATAATATATTCCATTCTGTGGCACTGTAAGCGCCCAGCGGCAGCTGGTCACATAGCCATCATACGGCTCCAGCAGCTGGCAAATGTACCTCAGTCCCTGGGCAGAAAATCGGTACCGCTCAGGCAGGACCTCCTCGGGGAAATCGAACGGGTCCCGCCGGTCACGGAACACGCGCTCTGTCCGGAGCGCTCCTCTCACTATCCGTGCGGCTTCCTCCACGGGATTCTCAAGAAATGGGCAGGCCATTTTTTCCCAAGACAGTGATTGGCCAGTAGGTGGTCTTATATACCTGCTGAGATCTTATCCTGAACTTAACCTGCTCCGGAGCAGGTTAGGCGTTAAGCATAAGTTACCGCGGCAACGTATCCCGCTAAGAAGTGAACCAGCTTTGTGATATGGCAAACACGGGGTTAATCCAGAAGTTACCTCGCTAAACCGAAATCCAGTTTCGTGAGACAGACCCCTGGCCGAGAAGGCAGCACACGGCAGGTTGTAAATTCAGACAAAGAAACAGGATAATGCAAGAATACCATGAAACAAAACAATACTGCAGAACAATGCTAAAAAATCAGACCACCAACCATGAACAATAAAAGTGGAATGTATTTGATTAAAATATAAACTGTAGACTTCAACTGAAAGCTATTTTTATGTGATCTACTGAAATCTAATCACAAACAATTAAGACCGAGACTAAAATCGAGAACATATATAAATAAACTGCCCAAGTCAAACATTTGGACCTAAAATTCATAATATGAACCTTAAATAAATCAATTAAATCGAAGATCAACAATCTAAGCTGCAACAAAAATGCAGAGAGTAACTTCAAAACAAGAGTTGTCAGAAGACAGCACAGCTCGCCGCAAAACTTTAACCTCGCTGTCCACGGACGACGCAGAGGGTTTGGCAATAGCTCTCCGAGGACATTCGTCCAGGTGAGCTAAATATATACATAGTGCTGAACAAATTTACTAGACCATGACCCAATGCAAGATTTGTGCCACAGCTGCCCGAAATTATCAGGGATTCATGGGGTTGGTCACTAATGCAGCCTGAGCATACTTCTGAATGAAATGAATCTTCTATGGAAAATCTCTGCTCAGTACTGAATATAGTCAAGGACTGTACTTAATGATTCCGGCAAAATGACTGCATCTTTGGCCTGCAAGGCTGGACATCACAAGATATCAAACAAATGAACACTAACAGATTTGAAATTGAGATAACTTGCCCTAAAACCGCCACTGTTCAAATTCTGCAGTCCGTGGGAACAGCGATGCCCACTGTAACCTAGTGGTGCAAAAATCTTCACTTTTATAACCACCTTAGCTTGGCTGAAGCTTAAGGCAGTCATACAGTGCTGGTTTCCTCCTCTTTAGCAGTTCTCCCAATTTTTTTCCTTTCAGTCTAAAAAGAAGAAAGACACTGTACACCTGCTTCTCTTCACACCTGCCTGAGTTCACACCTGCCCCTGTCTTCACAGATAACAGCTCATCTAAAATATATGGCAACCAGCCTCTTGACAGATTTAAAGAGAATGAATTTTCACCTCAATCACAGCTTGCCTTCCAGCTCATTCGAGGAATGGATTTTCAAGTTTTACTTTTAACTTCCAGGTCACATTATGGTCCAGCACTTATCAAAACGATCTTTTAACCCTGTATGATCCTGGTCAGTCATCAGTCTAGGGCAGCGATTTCCCATCCCTGGTGCTGAAGATCCACAGTGTCTGTAGCTTTTAGTAAAGCACTTAAGCTGACATCATTCGAAAATTAAAATGACTCGATCTCCAGGAACAAGAATGATGAAGATCTTTACAGTTTGGGCCCTGAAAGTCGAAATTATTTCCTGGAGATCAGACTAACCTTTAGCTTTTTGGCTGCTTTAGAGACATTTCACAAATGTATATTAGTGTATATAAAACTTCTATCCAACACCAACTTGAAGAGTCGTCATTTCAATGTTTTCCAATCATTGGTAAATGGTAAATGACAAATCATTATCATGTGAGTCTGATTTCCAGGAAATGTAATTGTGTTCAATCGCAGGAATCCCTCTTATCAGGCAGTTTCAATACATCTTACCATGACTAATCCATGTTTGCTACTATCTCTGTTAAGCTACTGTATTTTATCTTGAAAATCATTTTGTTACATTGTCTGGAAAGGTACAATCCAAATTCATAGAATACGTTAGAACTTGCGTACACCTTTAAAAATGACATACATACTTCACCACAAACTATTACTATTGATTATGAACATTCCCTGTGGATGACCTGGTTCAGTGCGGCTATGACGTAAATGGACTGATGGTTATCGACGGCAACTGCACAGGTGTTGGAAGTCCCGGGATGAAGACTGCCGTCCAATCACAGCTCAGCACTCTTTCATAGAAATATCTCAACTGGGGCAGGGCAAGGCTCTTCGCAGGGATTTCAGATTTTTAAAAGCACGTCCGTGACACCTGCCTGTCCTTTGTTTCTCTGCGTAAGGGGCTCAACCAGGTCATGTCCTGGTAAATGAAATAAAGCTGTGTAATTTGAGACGGGCTAACTTTCATTAGCAATGCCAGCTCATTAGGAGTTGCACATCTTAATGGAATTCCTGCTAATCTTCGATCAAGTGCTTGCGGCCGAGAAATGCGTTTCTCGTCGCTCATGTTATGTTAAATGCAAAAACAAAAGGACATTTTGATGAAAGCGTTGAGATCGTGTGAGCCTTCAGCTCAGAAACAAATAAAAACAGCATCTGGCTGTAGGAGAAGCCAGTCAAAACATAATCAGCGAGATGCACAGTGTCTGCTGATGTCTAAAGGTCATGCCTTCATTTCAGACTGCGATCACCTCAAGCAGAGGAAATATGAATATAAATTAAGTAACTCTGATGCAGATCATCTAAAATGGATGAGTGTACTACACTGGGATTAGCCCTCAGTGCGCTGAAATAATTAATAATAATCTTGCGCTGTTGAAAACCTATCATGTGGCAACTTGTTTAAAGAGCTTCCACGCGGGAGGTCTCTTAAACAAGTCCCCTCATGATAGGTTTTGATATCTTGCATCACTGAGCAACAATAGTTGCATGTAGCGCTCTAAGGGTTGAGGCATGACCTGAAACCTCAGAAGCAGTATTTGATTTCTAATGCCACCAAAACGGCTAAAACTGTTTCATTTTCCATTTACCGAATTGTGTATGCATACAGTATAGGTACACATTATACACAGATGCAAACACATAATTAGACACACACACTCACATGCTGACATACATAGCTAGCAGTGCGCAATTGCATTCAACATGGACATAATAAACACCAGCGCTTTTCGCACTAAATTCACAGAGAATATGTAGCGGAAGATAACACATTCATTCCCTTTGGCAGAAAATGTCTGGGCTCTGTGGTTGCCACGCTACACAGTGTGCAGCAAATTTCAGTGAGAAAAATACAATTTCTCACTCTCTCTCTCCCACCCTCTCTGGAGCGGTCCTTTAAGGACACTCAGGGATAGTGCTCGTGTAAGAAGTGGCTTGAAAGAGGACCACAGGGGGTGACGAGGCCAGGACGCCAGGTCACCATGTACCCCTGGAGAGGCCGACGAAAGCAGGTCGGAGAGAAAAAAATTGCAAAACACATTTTCACATTACCTCGCTAGAGTACAGGCGAGTGGCGCTAACAGCAAACTACAATACCACACATCCTTTATGGAGCGCTGCTAACCCCTGAACGACATTCACAGCAGGCCTGTGAAAAATTACATTTTTAAGCGAACAATATAATAAATCCTTTACCATAACATGACATCCATATCAATATTCCTTACCGTTATGAAATCCCATTTTCGAACCAAACTGAGGCCATGACTATAGTGACACACACAAAATTTCATTCATCTAGGTTAAGTAGACAGTCCGGTCGCCCGCGACTGCATGGGAGTAGACCCTAAAAGCCCGCTTCTCCAGCCTGTACTGCGTCCACAAGGAAATCTCTATGTTCCAGGGCAAATTTGCACATTACTCAGCCGATATTGTCACCATGGCAACCAAAATCGATAGGTGTCATGACGTTAAGTATAACGCATGTCAATACCAACTATGAGAGTAATCGGTCAAGAATTACAGCCTGTAGTGTGTCCACAAGGAAGCGTCTACGGACGCGGCAGCGGAGACGACAAGCATGAATCCATAGTAGCTGCTGAATTTGTCCCGGGCTACAACTAGTTTGTGTAAAAACTGGTCCCTAATAATCCAGACGGACAGACAGTGCAGTATCCCCCCGCCCCACTGTGTGTCATGGCAGGGGATCAATAATGAGTTTTCCCCAGTGAAAGGCCAAAAAAATCCAAGCATAAACAATGTGGGAGACCCAGGAAATGTACTTTGTTAGACATACAAGCAAACCAGCCTCAAATACAGTTTTTCTCCAAACCACTCATTTCATGCCCTTCCCGCGATGTCAGGAGCCAATCCAATCTTTCAAAAGGTTGAATTATGTGTACCCCAGTGGCAACCACAATTGCCCTTCAAAAATTAAGTTATAGACCTCAAAGACCTAAATGCTGGCAATAATATGCTCCGGACTTCCCATTTCAGATAACTAGACAGTGAGTTAAGGGGACGGCCAAATCCGTCTCGGATGGACCACTTACTGTTTAAGAGAGTGTATTTTTTCAATCAATTGGTCTATAAACTTACACAATATGTCAAAAGAAAGGTCTAATTACCCACTTTAACATATTAAAATTTGAACATAAATGATTTGATTGTTTTTAAGATATAACCTTTTGAATGCACTGACCCAGATGGACAGAAAATTAATGTCTACATTTTATATGTTTTTCTAAGTTCTCGAAAGCGCTGTTCCCAAAATAATTATTAAATAAAACTTGGGCATTATTATCATTAGGGTGTTCATTTAAATGTCTAATATAAGGTTTTTGCAAAAACAGGACTTCAGTCAGGAAAACTCATGTTTCAATAAAATAGAACAATTTATTCATGGGTATAAGCATTACACTGTATATTGGTGGTGGTCCTGCTCTGGAGGAATGCCCTACTTGGCACAGCGAATATAAATGGTCATGAACAGAAATCAAAATCCCCCCCGATGTGAGCAGAACCAAACAGGTGGAGGCTGGGGTGGAGGCAGCAAGCAAAAAACCCAACAGCATGTTGCATAGCATGAAAAGTCATTGCAAACAGCAGCAGAGGTAAGTGAGCTTGACGTCTTTCAAATGTGTCTCCTCCAATTGTGCGCCTGCTGATGCTGACGTGCTGGTAGCTTACCAGGCTGCTGTCAGCTGATGCAACTCTTCTCCAGTTTCCTGCCTGAACTAGTGACGCTCATTTTTGATGCCTTGATTGCAAGAGTTTTAGAAAACGTCTTGGATGGACTGAGCTAAAATAGTTTCGGATGCACAAGACAAGATTGATTTAGTTTTCTAAGTTTTATTTCTATATAATACAATTATATTATATAATATTTTACATATATATTTTACATACATCTTCCTGGCATCACGCTTCCTCTTAGCACCTCTCTCCTCGTAGGCATCATCTCCAATCTTGGCCTCCAACCTCTCTCTGTAGAGACGGTTTCTCTCAGATGAGGATAAAGGCAATGGAAAAAGATTATGATGTTATATGAAGTGACACTTGACTTACAATGAGATGTCTTCTCTACTCAACTAATACTGACGGTGAAAATGCTAACACCTTGGGTGCTACAGATAGACCCTCGGACGTTGAGCTAATCACTCATCTAGGTGAGAATCAGTCGTTAAAGTATGCTCGTCACCTGTTAGTCAGTTGTGCAGATCAGGATGAGTGTTACCTACATTTACCTTTGATTGTGGGGATTTTGTAGGTAACACCTTGTTCTTATTCACACCCATTTACCCAGGTGTAAAAACATCAAGGGGTTCCTGGGACAAAAGTGCAATTATTATCATCAGATTATTTGACTGATAATCAAATTTAATGGTTTGATATTTAGTAAAATAGAACATGACATATGAATCCTGCAAATACAGTTAATAAAATTGCAATTATACAAGAATGTGTGTCAAATTTAAACACAGATTTAACTTTCATAGGCTATTGAAGACACTGAATCTTAATTGTACTTCCAGCTGACTGCTACTCAGCGTCTGGGATGCACACATTCCTCTCTTATATATTTCCATGATAATGGATGCAAAACACAAAAATTGTTAAACTGTCAAAAAATATGCTTATTTATGCTTGCTTTGAGAAGGTTAGAAGGTTTTATGCATTTCAAATCTTAAAAAAAAACATGTTTTCCAGCGTCTTGGATGGACCGCAGTTTTTCCCAAATTGTCTATATTCAAGTCACTCAAAAGATCAAAAATATTAATTTTAAACATAATTTAAAATATATCATATGTTTAAAACAATGTTATAACTTGATAAAAAAAATTTGTAAAGAACATTGTTTAAATTTTTTACCCAGTTCAGAGCATTATTTTATGGCAACAAAAACCAGAGACAAAAAATTGGCACTCTTCAAAGAGAGCTCCTTACTTAAACCCCATAACTTTATCTCAACAATCTCTTTTCTTAAAAATCCATTTGAACATAAAACTAGAAATATAAGGCTATCTAAAAATAAGTTTGGGATAAACTGAGTCATTTTAAAATGACCTGATGTTAACAAGTTCTTGGCCATCCCCTTAAGAGTTTTTATTTATGATATTTACAGCTTTATAGTTCTTTCCCTGCCTAGCTTGTTTTAATGCTTTATATGCGCAAATAATCCATGAATCAGACACAGACTGATGGATATAGCAAATAGTTAATGAAAAGAAAAGGTCTTGTTAGAAAGTTGCGTTTGACTTTTTGTGATGATACCATTATTGAGATTTGTCTTGGGGGTGACGATTCTTCCGGTCAATTGAAAACATCCTCACCATGTTGCATCTGCATAGGGGGAATGTTACACCAGCAACTAAATTTTCTGAATAACATTGAGAGGTCATTTTGTGTTGGTAAGGAACATTTCAAAGAGTTAACAACATGAGGTGGATCAGCTGTAATTACCTTCGCCAAGGAGGTTGTGTTTTTGCTTCCGTTTGTTTATTTGTTTGTTTGCCTGTCTGGTAGCAGGATCTCTCAGGAATGGTTGCATAGAATTTAACCAAACTTTGCAGGATTTTAAAGTAGCATAAGAGGAACAGGTGGTTACATTTTGGCATATCGAGGCCTAAGTACAGCTGAGATATAGGCCAAAGTACAAATCCAGCTATGCTGGCGGAGGTATGGGCTCTCGCGAGTCCAGCTCGAGTTAAGCAAAATAAAATAGCAGTGAAAAGCTGGATAAAATGCACCCACACCTGAGCATTTTGCTATAAATTCAGTAGAAGCTTTTCCTTTGAAATAAATGTCCAGGAACAGGGCAAGCCAACCCCGTTCCTGGGGAGGCGTCATGCCATAGGTTTTCCCTCCAACTCCAACAAAGCACAGCTCATTCAATAGCTGAAGATCACCAAGAACTGCAAATTAGCAATGACAAGTGCGTCAAAACAGGTTTGAAATGAACACCTGCAGCATGGTCGACGTTCAGGAAGAAATGGCTCAGGCTCAGGATTTTTCACTGTGAATAAATTACGCCGACGATGATTGATGCGGGCGAAATGATATTACTCGCCATCATTCAATGTCGACAGAGACCTGCGCGCGAAATGCAATTCTTACTCACTCAACAGTTAATGTGGCAGGTGAGAATCAGAGGAAATGTGCCAGTAAAAGGAAGTCATGGAAGCTCGGCTGGGTTGATGGTTTAAATAAAGATCCTCTACAGATTTTCGGCTCGAGTGCACCTGAGTATCATAACCGGATTCATGGTCGAGGCTGTTCTAATACGGTAAGTGGTGTGACCTCTGGCTAAATGATTGGTAAAGAATCTATGATAGGTTCTAAGGCTTTGCCTTTGAAAAAAAAAAAAAAGACAGAATCTTCACCTGCAGAAGGTAAAATTAATATTTATGAATATGCCGCTTCAATTTAGCACCCCTGACAGAAGGCTCCGATCGCACCCAGGCTGAATCTGGAAGGAAAACTCAGACACGTGGAGGCCATGGCTGTGATCCGAAAATTACAGGGAGAATAAAGTTGGTGAGTTCACCAGCTCAAAGGAATAAAATAAATTAACAGATTCAGCTATCTGGATACTGGTTATCAAAAAAAAAAAAAAAAAAGATTCAATAAAACATTATCAAATTAAAGAACATTTTCAAAAAAAGAAACAATGTCCCAGTTTGCTGCTGATAAACGATTGAGCAAACCAGTACTTCTGTTGGAAAAAGTGTATCTTCACCTGATTTAAAGAATTTTATCTGCAACCATGAGACAACTGCCAAGTCAACTGCTAAATATCTTGCACGTCAATGGTGATGGCTAATCATGGCATCATTCAAACAAAAGTAGGACTCAAAAATACCAGAAAGGTCAAAAGGACATCAAGATATGCTACTGACAACAAATATTTGTCATTCTTTATGTTCAATTAACAAGAAAATGCAGTCATTAAACCAATAAGGATGCTGTCCATTGACAACTTACAGCCTGAACATCCATTTAACTGGAAAAAATATGAGTGTTCATAGATCTGAATTTCCCACGTTGCGTTGACCAATAAGTATACAGTGACCCTTGCAGACACATCAAGTCACATGTTAACGCACTCATGACACCATTTCCAGCCCACACAAGGAAAGTGAACACCAATTTCAAGAATTTGATGGCGAGCGAACCATCCAGTTTCAAAACAAAATCGACTCACTCGGCGGAAGGCTGAGAAATGCAAGAAAAGAAGAATAAAGATCCTTAGAACTGACAAATCTGGTTTGAAGAAATTCTACCCGGAATGTTGCTGCTAATGACTTGTACCTCACGAGAAAGATTCCGGAATGTTCTCACTCAGTAAGTAGCAGAGGAAATAGCATAAATTGCGGGGGATGGTTCCTTAGCCAATTAAAATTGATCATAAATCGCTTGATGCAGCAATGGTATGGGAAATAAAAGCGCCCTTCACATCCCCGTCTTCACTCAGCAAAGGTTATGCAGAGTTCACTACTAAAACTTGAAGTTACTGAAGTGCTTGAGGAAGTGGAAAAAAGGAAGTGACGAAAAAAGTTAAAATCAGACAATTCTCCCGCGAAGAAACCTGATTGAACGACAAATTTAATATTTGCGGCCTGCTCTTAAAAGGGTCCTAAATTCCGGCTGTCGAATCCAAATCCAGCGCTGGTTTTCCATCCCTCTGAGTAATAAACTGAATAGTTAGAGCTACAGATTGGCCAGACTGTCTGTACTCAGAACTCCCAGGTAAAGGGATGGTAGAAAACCTGGCGTTCTTGGCCTTCCAGGACCAAACGCAGGGCCTTAAGGCATTACTGAGTATCAAATTGGGTTGAAAACGTACATTGTGTTTGCAGACATTATGCATTCATAGTCAAAAAGGAACGCAGGAGAAATGATATTACTCGCCATCACTCAATGTCGACAAAGACCTGCGCGCGAAATGCAATTCTGACTCACTCAACAGTTAATGTGGCAGGTGAGAATCGGAGGAAATGTGTCAGTGAAATGAAGTCACTGAAGCTCGCCTGGGTTGATGGTTTAAGTAAGGATCCTCTATAGATCTTTGGCTTGCGCGCACCTGTGTATCATAACTGGATTCATGGTCGAAGCTCTTCTAATACGGTAAGTGCATGACCTCGAGCGCCGCTCCAATTTAACACCCCTGACAGAAGGATCTGGTCGCACCCAGGCTGAATCTGGACTGAAAACTAACACATGGAAGGAAAACTTGAACGTAACTTGCGTCCGCAGATTTGATGCAATCACCGTCAAAAAGGAACTCCAGGCTTTCCACAAATCCCAACAAGAAACGCCCGCGTTTGAACGCCCTCGGCCTGACTTAGGAAGTGTCCCGGAACAATTACACAATAACCAAAGTAGAATTCCACAGAACTTACATTTACAAATACAAAACCCAAAACCAGTGAAGTTGGCACGTTATGTAAATTGTAGATAAAAACAGAATGCAATGATTTGCAAATCCTTTTCAATTTATATTCAATTGAATACACTGCAAATACACTTTTAATGTCCAAACTGAGAAACTTAATTTTTTTTTTTTGTAAATAGTTATTAACTTAGAATGTAAAGGCAGCAACACATTGCAAAAAAGTTGGCACAGGGGCCTTTTTTACCACTGTGTTACATCGCCTTTCCTTTTAACGACACTCAGTAAACAATTGGGAACTGAGGAGACCAATTTTTGAAGCTTTTCAGGTGGAACTCTTTCCCATTCTTGCTTGATGTACAGCTTAAGTTGTTCAACAGTCCGGGGTCTCCGTTGTCGTATTTTACGCTTCATAATGCGCCATACATTTTCAATGGGAGACAGGTCTGGACTACAGGCAGGCCAGTCTAGTACTCGCACTCTTTTACTACGAAGCCATGCTGTTGTAACACGTGCAGAATGTGGCTTGGCATTGTCTTGCTGAAATAAACAGGGGCGTCCATGAAAAAGACGTTGCTTGGATGGCAACATATGTTGCTCCAAACCTGTATGTACCTTTCAGCATTAATGGTGCCTTCATATATCTGTAAGTTGCCCATGCCTTGGGCACTAATACACCCCACACCATCACAGATGCTGGCTTTTGAACTGCGCCTATAACAGTCCGGATGGGTCTTTTCCTCTTTGGTCCGGAGGACACGACGTCCACAGTTTCCAAAAACAATTTGAAATGTGGACTCGTCAGACCACAGAATACTTTTCCACTTTGCATCAGTCCATCTTAGATGAGCTTGGGCCCAGCGAAGCCGGCAGCGTTTCTGGGTGCTGTTGATAAATGGCTTTCGCTTTGCATTGTAGAGTTTTAACTTGCACTTGCAGATGTAGCGACGAACTGTAGTTACTGACAGTGGTTTTCTGAAGTGTTCCTGAGCCCATGTGGTGATGTCCTTTACACACTGATGTCGGTTTTAGATGCAGTACTGCCTGAGGGATCGAAGGTCACGGGCATTCAATGTTGGTTTTCGGCTTTGTCGCTTAAGTGCAGTGATTTCTCCAGATTCACTAAACCTTTTGACGATATTACGGACCGTAAATGATGAAATCCCTAAATTTCTTGCAATAGCTCATTGAGGAATGTTGTTTTTAAACTGTTCGACAATCAGCTCACGCATTTGTTCACTAAGTGGTGACCCTCGCCCCATCCTTGTTTGTGAATGACTGAGCATTTCAGGGAAGCTGCTTTTAAACCCAATCATGGCACCCACCTGTTCCCAATTAGCCCCTTCACCTGTGGGATGTTCCAAATAAGTGTTTGATGAGCATTCCTCAACTCTCTCAGTCTTTTTTGCCGCTTGTGCCAGTTTTTTTGAAACATGTTGCAGGCATCAAATTCCAAATGAGCCAATATTTGCAAAAAATTACAAAGTTTACCAGTTCGAACATTAAGTAACTTGTCTCTGCAGTGTATTCAATTGAATATAGATTGGAAAGGATATGCAAATCATTGTATCCTGTTTTTATTTACGATTTACACGTTTTTGGTTTTGTACAAAAATGCCCAAAGTCCCACAAAAATTTTGGAAAATTCAAATTTTTTTCACTAATCTAGAGCCCCGCATATATATGATCGTTCCCTCAGTTATAACCCCCTAGCTCAAATGCTTCATCAAAATCAGTCCACAACAGTTTTTTTCTAAAACGCCAAAAATCCCATTTTTTCCCCCAAAAATGGTCCGATCTGAAAAAGTCTTTCCTGGCCTGGATTCCCTACATTACCGCAAATGTTTTGGCATGGGAAACTAGTTTATTGATGCTGACTTTAGAGGTGCACACACGGACAGACAGAGAAACGGACGGACAGACGACGAACTGATGACAATACTCTTCGGTCTGAAGTTGGGCCGAGGGTAAAAATCATTCCACACACAGTCACAACTAGATCTTAGGCTAATGCCAAATTTGAGTGAAAAATCTCCCCTGCCAGTTTTTCTTCAAAAGAATCCGTTGCCGTTATTGCTCAAGAAAAGACAGAACTGGACAAATTGAAAAGTCTGCACAGATTGGACAAGAGTGTGCATCTGTCCACTTTAGGAAGCCTACTGCTGACTATCTAGTGCTTGAATATTAAAGGGGCCCCATCAAGTGACCAGGTACACAGACAAATAGTCATTACAAACATTTCAAAGCCTGTTTCTTTTGTGACATCACATGGGGATGGGGCCCCGCAGAGGCAAGGACAGATAAACTTCAGCGAACCAGTTAATTTGGTGCCTTCATTATTCTGAGTAGTCCCTCCTTTGTGATGTCACAAAGGATAGATTTTGAAATGGCTTGTAAAAGCGAATTGGCTGTGCAGCTGGTGATCTGATTGGAGACCTTTAAATCATGGCTTTACAAAGCTGCACACAAAGGTGAGGGATAACAGATCATGAACGCAGATACACTGTCATGCCTGAGCTGCTGTGAGGAGAATGACGTTTGCGTTTACCAAAGGAAAAAAAAAATTTGAGAGGATACACAAGAGAAAGACGACTACTGTGGCAGAGGGACGTGACGAACTGTATGAAATTTCCGACAGCTGTGCAGGTGCACTCGGACCGACGACCTTTTGTCCTGAATAAGCTGATTCGCTGGCTAGAGTTTCTTTTCTCTCTCCGCGTCAAACGTCTGTGGCGCCACACACCGAGACAATTCACCTTCCCACTCCGGGGTGGCAAACCTGTCTGATTAAAAAGGTCAAAGGCGGCGGGTGACCCCTGACTCAAAGTATCCCACCGATGCAGCCCTTCCTTCGAGAAAAACGGGAAAATATTGGAACTCCAGGGCAGTAATTCCCAGCGGTTACCTCACCTGTCCCCAGTTGAATGCAGCTATTTGTCGATCAAATCAAGCCAGAGGTGCACATTTCAGGGGTGAGAAAGTAAAAGTCCTGCCATTTTTACTTCCATCCCTGAACAAAGCCAGCTGATTTCACCAATCAGATCTATATCCCAGCTGAAATGCTGTTCTACTTAGCGAATCTTGGTCGCTGGAGGCATAAACTACTGTCTAAACCTGAACGGTCCTCTGGTTCAGCTCCTGGAGGAGGACATCAGTATGTGTGACGCGAAGGAAAGTACTTGAAAAGTATGGGTTAAAAATAAAAATTAAAAAATCAATACCTCCCGTTGATCTCTATTCCAAACTCAAGCGCATTTCATGACTCACATTAATAAAGACGAGTTATTTCATAGCCAAGGTGCACTTCCTATTTTAATGGAAAAACTGAAATAGAGAAAAAGGTTTTTTTTGTACAGAGAATGTCTCAACAGATGGTATTGATTACCCCCCACACACGCACACATTGCCATTAAAAAACAAGTAGACATGGTCAACAACATCCCCTGCCAAAATGTCTTCTTTAAACATACTATGAACAGAGGCTCCCAAAAAAGCCACAAGGGCAGTAACTGTGTAAAAAATAATCATGTGCTTCTTATTTTCGAACTCCATCAGGGACTTTATGGTCTTAAGCTACACACCAAATTTGGTTGTCCCATCTCAAATAGTCTCTGAGAAAAGCTGTCCCCTTCATCTCGGACGGACAGAGCTCAAACCTATATCCCCCTCACAATTCGTGGCGGGGGATGAAAAAAAAAATGTATTCTGTTTAATTGCAACCCCAGAATTATTAGAAGTAGTTAAAAAAAATTTTTTTTTAATTACAGGCATTTCATTTTTTGATAAATTATTAATCCTCTAAAAACATGCTATTAAGCCAATAAAAGTAAGGAGATGGTGACAGACTGCAGGAAGCGAGAGCAGACCCTGCCCCACTGCAGATAAACGGTGTCGGTGCGGGTAGAGTCTCCTCGCTCAGGTTTCTTGGCGTGCATGCGGCTGACGACCTGACATTGCACACCCACACCACAGCAGCGGTCAGCAGAGCTCAGCAGAGGCTGCACTTCTTGAGAATGCTCGAGAGGCGTCATCTGAAAGCAAACCTGATGAGAAATTTTTATTGTTTAACAGTGTGGTACACCGGCTGCTCAGCCAAAGACAGGAGGACCCTGCAGGGGGTCATAAAATCGGCACAAAAAAATTTAATTGGCTGCCCCCTGCCCTCCCTGGAGGACACTGCAGACTCTCAAGGGCTCAACAGGTCGAGGAGGATCCTTCGCGATCCATCTCACCCCGGCCACAGCCTCTAATCCGCTGCCCTCTGGCAGAAGGGACAGAGTTTTGAAGCGACGCACAAATCGGCTCAGAAACACTTTTTACCCCTGGGCTACCAGGCTCTTGAACAATAATATGTGCAATATATGAATGATGTGTGGGAGAGAGATAGTTTCTATGTTGTATTTATTGCTTTTATATTTATTGTTTACTTATGTTTCTCTTTTTTGCACTATGCTAAGGGTTTCCTGAACCAATCTCGTTGTAACACTGTGTACAATAACAATAAAGTATATTCTATTTCTAATTCTATTATAAGTGAGGGTGCATTCCATGAACAGTATAAGCCTAATCTTTATACTGTGTTCACTTTGTTATTGTTGCTTGAAAAATGGCTAAGTACATTTTTTTTTTACTTCAAGACTGGTGAATTAATAACTTGCTCATGAAGTTTTGGAACGTGTCAAAATGTTCTACCAAGAGCTTAACAAAAGGATAAACACAAAACCAGGTGACTCATTGTAATTAGCTTTGTCTTTGAATCCGTAATTATCCAATTAGTCTTTTGTTCCAGGGACCATGTGTCAACAGATTCGCCGATTAGAAGCAAATTGGTTCTTTAATTTCATAATTTACAATTTTTCCTGATGTTCAAAGTATAGAAAGTCACTTGCAAGATAGCCAAATATGATTAAGAACCACTTCAGGCAATACAAATCAAATGTAGCTTACATAACGCAAGCTTAACAGTGTAAACAATACTGATTAACATGATTAGTGCTTTGACTAATCATTAAAATTCTGGGTTTGTAATAGTGGTGCGAACAAAGAGCAGCGTCCACAGTGGTCCACTTCAGTTTGAAAACCACTGTTTTACATGATAACGCACCGACACTGCACCCTGCCATGGCAGGAGGGGCTTTGAGAAGAAGGGGGCGGACATCGAACATGTTGTTTGTTCCAGGCTTTTGTGTTGTCAAGCCGGCTCAGAGTGCGCGCGTTCTTTTTCAAGAACTGTCTTATCGCGCAGACGAAGGCACAATGTGAGCCCTTCACAGGGAATCGCGGAGAACAGGGATAAAAACCAGGCAACAAAGACTATTTTGCTCATAAATAATGCCATTACCTGACTGCGCTGTACTGGACTATTACTTAAAATGGGCCACAACATTGTCACCATTGATTTAGTCTCCAGGTGATTGAGTCTGTCCTAGGTTGTCACACCCATGTACTGGGCATAAGTTGGCCTTTCATCCATGTTTCCATGATTTATTTAATATTCTGGAACATACATATGTACACAGGCATAGCCAGCAAACACAAAATGTTCTCATAAAGGTGTTAATATATAACAGTCCAGTAACACTGCAGGAAAATCTTGTGATATTTATGTAGAATTTTTTTTCTTTTTTTTACCTCTTTCATTGACTAGGCAGTCAACTGACCTTCTCCAAGACTCTAATTATATTACTCCTACATCCACCAAATTAATTCTCAGTGTTATGAAAAAAAGACTTCAAAAGCCTCGCTTCCTCCTTCTCAGCAATAGCAGACTCGGGCCTTAAAATATGTAAAAAGGCATAATAATTAATTACGGAACATTATTTGGGTTTAGGTTCTGGTTGTGGGACGTTGGGTCACGATAGAAGTTAGAAAAGGGTAAATTTTGCATAAATATTTGGTAGAATTTGTTCATCCATCACAAAGAGTGGTCACGCTGTACAACGGCGAGTCAGATCACATAGTTAAGGCAGAAACTTCGGGGGTTTTTAAGATCAGTCTTGTAGCAGATCAAGATACGATCTAACTGAAGTTGTGCTACCAGTTTGGTACACTTTAGAGGTAGAAAAATGTTGGAGTTTGTTCAGCTCAATACCCTGTAATGGTCACTTAGTTGTGTTGAGTAATGTTGTGTTACAGAAATCCACACTCTGATCGTCTTCTGCCCATGAGCAGTGACTCCAACACCCAATTAAATCCCTCCATGTCATTCTTCTCTCCCTCCCGTTGACAGTCTAAGGCAGGGAGATGAGGAGACGGGAAAAGTGTGGCAGACTGGAGGAGGGAGAAACTGAAAATAAGTGGGAGAGACAGAGAGAGAGAGAGAGAGAGAGACCGAACGTCAGCTGGCTTTTCTAAAGGACATTTTCCACTGGGACTAACTGACAGTCCAGGGAGTGAAATCGCGAAGACCTGCTCCGATTGTCTCCATGCTTATTCTGGGCATTGACGTGGCCAGCAAAGTCACCGCAAGCCCTGGGCTCTCGCCGTACCACAATTTATGACTGCAACCCATCCCAAAATCAACCTGTCACCTTCCCCTTCACCAGCGCATTGCTAATGAGGTAATCATCGGTCACGTCAGCCATCTGCCCGGGGGATACAGAGACATTGAGATGATGAGGAGCAGGACGAGATTTATTTCAGAAAATAGAGGACCGAATTCTGCACTCGCAAACTCAGCAATCATGGGTCATAAAGTGCCATGGAAATAAAGAATCTGTCTGTCTGCCAATCAACCCAGCGCACCTATTCAGAGGGGCGTAAGGGCGGGGATGCAGCCTATCCCAGTATGCATTGTGTGAGAGGCAGGGCCACACCCTGTTCAGTTTGCCAGTCCATCACGACGCACAAACGCAGAATCTCCATTCCAAATAGAATTTTATTAGAGAGCTAACAATCAGTCACCGAAACTGGGAATGCAAGTTATACATTCAGATTAAAATACTTGCTGAGGTAGTCATATTTTGGACACGGCCCTGAATAGGGAATGCAGTCAAATACAGCAAGGTTCATATGTATTTGGCCAATGACAAATTTAAGAGATTGCGATCCATATCTCACACTGTTCTCTCTTAGGCTCCGTTGCAGACGTCTAATGGTGTCTGGTTAATTTCCCTCACCCTACAACGTCTGCGCACTTGAGCGAGGTTTTGTGTTCCACCAATCAGAAACTAGCTCCTAAAATCCAGGAGCTAATTATATATGCAGAGACAGATAAAGCCAAATTGGCGGACGGTGGTTTTCTCTCGAGCTTTGGAGAAAATCTGCAAAGCCTTCAATATTGAAAGTATGAATAGCTTGCAAGAACAAGCAATGAACAACTTAGTTATCCAGAGGAAAGATGTCTGTGTAAATTTGCCTACAGGATTTGGCAAATCGCTCATATACCAAGCTCTTCCAATCCTCGGGGAAGCGTTTTCTAATAAAGAATCGCCTATTGTTATTGTTGTTTCTCCTCTTGTTAACCTTATGTAGGATCAAGTTATTTGAATAACATAGGAGTGAAAGCAACGAGTTTAAGTCTGGTCGATACCGAAGTGGAGAAGAGATAGTATACGGTTTGTATACTAATTCAATAGTATACGGTTCTCCAGAGTTTTGGCTAAGTGAACGGTGGAGGAAGGTGCGGCTGAATGCCGCATATTCAAACAATATTTATGCTGTTACTGTCGATGAAGCTCACATAATAAATCATCAAGTTCTTTCTCCATTTTCAATTTTTTTCAAGTAAGCGACAGCAGCCCGTTCGGCAGACGAATAACTCGTTCGTGTACACCGCTGTGTTAACAGAGATGACAGAGCTTATTACTGCCGCGATATCAAGCTTGCTTTTTCCATGCACTCGTATCTTGTCTTTATTTGAGAGGATTTTTGTTTTACACACAAAACAAATGTCGTTTTCTACAAGTTTTTTTTAGGAGTTTCTTTATCCGCCATTTCACTATTTTTAACTAGCTGCAGGGAAAAGCCATAGTAATGAGACAGATCGTAACATATAATAAGCACTCTGATTGGCTTATCAAGCACAATCACATTACGTCACGGAACACAAAACCTCGCTCGAGTGCGCAGACGTTGTAGGGTGAGGGAAATTAACCGAACACCATAAGACGTCTGCAACGGAGGCTAGTTCTCTCTGCGGTTGAGCACTCTAACTTAAGTGGTTCGTCAGGTCATGTACTGGGTATGAAGTGAACGGTATAACGATTATAACTGCATCACAGTCCAAATATTTAAAAACTCTACCTCTTACCTTGCTGTATTTTCAAAATAATAGATCCTACAAAATAAAAGTACATTTATTCCCATAAACTCTCACTTTTCACTTCAGGTTTTCCCTAAAGTAGATTAAAAGTCAGTAACAGAAGAATTTTTTTCATATTAACATAACATAACATGAGTAGTGAGAACAGGCCGTTAAGCCCAACTGGGCTCGCCAGTTTCTTTCAACTATTGTGAATATATCACTTCAGATACTCAATGACTCAATGGTATCTAGCTAAGACAAGCCTGCTCTTGAAAATTCCCAAGGTTTTCTGTCTCAACAATATGGTGAGGCAAGCTGTTCCACATCGAAAATGATTCTTTGGGTGAAAAAATATTTCCTAATATCAGTGCTAAATTTACCCTCGGTCAACTTCCATTTATGACCCCTGAGTTCTACAAACAGAACTTGGCCAAAGGAATCCTACATAATTCACTTTGTTAATCCCTTTAAAATATTTAAAGACCTTAATCAGATCACCCCTGAGTCTCCTTTTCCTAAAACTAAAGAGATTAAGGATCTTCAGCCAGTTCTCATAGCTTTCATCTTTTATACCCGGAATCAACTTAGTTGCTCTTCTCTGAACTTTTTCTAGAGCCTCTATATCTATCTTAAAGTATGGTCCCCACAACTGTACACAATACTCCAGATGTGGTGCAACGAATAACGAACGTGTTGTACAAAAGAAGCATCACCTCCTTAGATTTGTTCTCAATACTTTTTGCAATGTATCCCAGCATCCGATTGGCTTTTTTAACTGCTACGGCACAATGGCTAGAACCTGTGAGGGTTTGGTCAACTATCACTCCCAGATCTTTCTTGTGTGGAGCACATTCCAGTTTTAAACCTCCCATAAAGTAATCTTGCCTAATGTTTTTATTACCTACATATACAACTTTACATTTTGCTACATTAAATTTCATTTGCCATATTTCTGCCCAACTCTGGATTCTATCCAAATCCTCCTGAATGACTTTAGTAGAGTCTAAACTATTTGCCAAACCTCCCAATTTACAAGCCCAATTCCTAAATAGTTTGGACGAAGTGTAAATTGTAAATAAAATCAAAATGCAATGACTTTCAGATCACGTGAGCTAATATTTTACAGTAGAGCATAGATAACATTTCAAATGTTGAAACGGAGACATTTTACATTTTTATCCACAAAATAGGTTTATTTCAAATTTTCTGGCTTCAACAGGTCTCAAAAAAGTTATGACACAGGCAAAAAAAAAAGTGCTGAAAAAGCAATTAATACATAAGTGAATCAGCTGAAAGAACATTTAGCAAGTAATTAAGTTAACTGGCATCAGGTGTGTAACATGATTGGCTATGAAAGGGATGTCCTAGAGAGGCTGAGTCTCACAGAAGAAAAGATGGCCAGAGGCTCTCCAACCCGTGAAGGCTTGCAAAAAAAAAAAAATTGTGGAATACTTCTAAAAACAATGTTCCTCAACGTCAAATTGCAAAGGCTTTGAAGGTCTCATCATCGACAGTGCATAACATCATCAAAAGATTCAGAGAAACTGGAAAATATCTCTGTGCGTAAGGGACAAGGCCGAAGACCTTTACCGGATGCCCGCAATCTTTGGGCCCTCAGATGCCACTGCATCACTCACCGGCATGATTCTGTCATTGACATTACTAAATGGGCCCAGGAATACTTCAAGAAACCACTGTCTGTAAACACAGTCCGCTGTGCCATCCACAGATGCCACCTAAATCTCTATCATGCAAAAAGGAAGCCATTGTTGAGCATGATCCAGAAGGGTCGCAGTGTTCTGTGGGTCAAGGCTCATTTAAAATGTTCTGTAGCAAAGCGGCAAAGTGTCCTGTGGTCAGACGAGTCTTAATTTGACATTCTTGTTGGAAATCATGGGCGCTAAAGAGGAGAAAGACCACCCCTCCTGTTATCAGCATTCAGTTCAAAAGCCAGCATCTCTGACGGTATGGGGATGCATCAGTGCATATGATGTGGGACACTTGCATGTTTTAAAAAGCACCATGAATGCTGAAAGGTATATAAAGGTTTTAGAGCAACATATGCTCCCCTCCAGACATAGTCTATTCCATGGAAGGCCTTGTGTATTTCAGCAGGACAATGCAAAACCACATACTACAGCTTTTATAATAGCATGGCTTCGTAGTAGAAAAGTCCGTGTGCTGAACCGGCCTGCCTGAAGTCCTGATCTTTCACAGATTGAGAAAAATTGGCACATAATTAAATGAAAGGTCTGCTAAAGGAGACCCAAAACTTTCAGCAGCTGGAAGCCTGTATTAAACAAGAGAGGTATCAAATTCCAATGGCTAAACTCAAGAGACTTGTCTCCTCAATGCTCAGACCCCTCCACTCTGTGTTAAAAAGAGGGTATGCTACACCATGGTAAAAAGGCCCCATCCCAACTTTTTTGAGACCTATAGCAGCCATCAAATTTGAAATGAGCTCATTTTGTGGATAAAATTGAAAAATGTCTCAGTTTCAACATTTGCTATGTTGGGCTGGTGGAGGTGTTGTTATATATGTAAGGGAGGATATTGATTATATCTGTAGGCATGATTTATCTGTAGATGACTTCGAAATGAGCGTCATTGAGATAAAGAGCCTATTTACACGTTCCATGTTTGTTGTAAACTGGTACAGACCACCCAATTCTAATGTTGAAAATATCCTTTCTTTTGAAACTTTGCTAGAAAGGCTAGATTCAACAAGCCGTGAATGTATTATTCTTGTGACATGAATTGTGACTTAATGAAAATAGACAAGTCTACTCACACAAAGCTCTTATGTGAAATAATGGAAAGGTTCAATTTTCAACAAGTTATAACTTCATCTACAAGACTAACAATTGATACGACAACAATAATCGATCTGATTTGGACTAATGAATATGAGAGAATTGGGCGGGCAAACGTCATTGAAACAGCTTTCAGTGACCATTATCTCGTCTACTGTGCAGTGGGGAAAAGGCAAGGGGGCAAAGAAAGTGAGCATAAGTGTAAAGTTGGGAGAAATGTGAGCAAAATTAACTGCGAGAAATTCAGGGAGGATATTTCAGCTGTATCATGGAAAGAATTAGAAAAAATTGGGGACGTAGTTGAGGCATTTGAGCGGTTTGAAAAAGAGTTTCTTGGAGTGATTAATAAACATGTGCCACTTAGGAAGAGGCGAATTAAGAAAAAAGAATCCCCATGGATTAGTACTCACATTTTTGTTTGAATAAGACATAGAAATGAACATAAGAAAATGGCAAAACTATCTGGAGCGGCTGATGATTGGAAACATTATAAACACTTACGAAATAAAGTCACTGAAAGCTGTCGGCAAGCGAAGAAACATTATGTTACCACTAGCATAAATAAAAGTAACGGGCAATCAGGTGACATATGGAAATCTCTAAAATGTTTAATATCCCAAAAACATAACTCTATAAAAATCCCCCACATAAAAAAGAATGACTGTGAAATTATAGATAAAATAGAAATGGCGAATAGTTTTAATAATCATTTTATTAATATTGGGCATAAGATACAGGGAAAAATTGCTTCTTCTGGTGACTTTCAAGCTGAGAGATTAGGTAGTTATTTCCAAAATATGCTAGTACTTTCCGTTTTGAACCAGTTAATGAACAACAGGTCTTCAATGTTATAAAAGGTCTAAAAGAAAACAAGGCTTTCAGTCCTGATAGTATTCCAGCCCTTCTTTGGAAAATGGCAGCTGATATTATTCTTAGATCTTTTGTACATACTGTTAATTTGTCATTTAAACCGGGCATTGTTCCCTCGGAGTGGAGGAGGTCTCCTGTTATTCCAATTTTCAAATCAGGCGAAAAGGCTGACTTGAATAATTATCGGCCGATCTCCATTCTTTCGGTTTCAGGCAAAATAGTTGAGAAATTAGCTTTCAACCAACTTTATACTTATGTTGATAAAAAGGGCATCTTAAATAGTTTTCAATGTGGTTTTAGACCAAAACACTCCACTACGATAGCTCTGCTTAATGTCACGGAAGAGTGGTTGGAGAGACTAGATCAAGGTCTTTTTGTTGGAGTATTAACCCTCGACCTACAAAAAGCTTTCGACACGGTGGACTACCCAATCCTTCTCAATAAGCTGCGCCTCATCGGGGCGGAAGAGCTATCAATTAAATGGTTCTGTGGCTATCTCAGTAATTGTATGCAATATACGTTTGTGAACGAAGCAGAGTCTAATCTTCTAACGATGCATTGTGGCATTCCACAGGGCTCAATCCTTGGGCCGTTACTTTTTGTTACATATATTAATGATTTATCAACCCGTTTAAGTAAATCTTAAGCATCATTATATGCTGACGATACCTGTCTCCATTACACAAGAGTTAATCCCCAAATTGTAACAGAAACTTTAAATACAGAACTCTCAAGGGTTGATGCATGTTTAAAAAGAAATAAGTTGGCCTTGAATGTAAAAAAATGTGAATTTATTTTGATTGGAACAAAAAACGACTTAAGATGGTCGGGTTTCCAGATGTTCACAAAATATTCCTATTACTCGGGTGACCCACTGCAAGTATCTTGGAGTTGTTATTGATCAATATTTAGATTGGAATAAACACATGGAATGCTTGGGGAAAAAGTTATCTAAAGATATTTACCTGTTGAGAAGGATAAGACCTTATATTTCTCAAGAAACAGCTTTAATTTTTTATAAATCAGTAATGCAAAGTAGTCTTGACTACAGTGGCATTATTTAGGGAAAGCTGAAAGGGAACACTTAGAAAAAATGCAAAAATCACAAAATCGAGCACTTTGAATTATCCTTAAGGTTGACTGTAATTTTCCAAGTGATAATTTATGTTATTGCTTGAATGTTGACAATCTGTCTGATAGAACAGATAAGCAAAAACTGCAAATGATGTATAAGATTGCATATGAAATGATACCTGGAAAAATTCTGAAGCATTTTGTGTCCAAATAATATAATTATCGCTTGAGAAACACTTGTTTTCCAAGTTCCAAATGTTTTGAGTAACCTAAGCCCTGTACCAACTGTAAAAACGATCATTTTCTTTTAGAGGAATTAAATACTGGAACCAGCTGCCCAATGATGTGAAAATGATTTCCTTTAATAGATTTAAGTTAAATTTGTAGTCATCTTATGCTTTATTATGGATTGTGCATATTAATTAAATTTGGTGTGTGTGTGTGTGTGTGTGGGGGGGGGGTGTAGTTACTGTTCTTATCGATGAGTGTTGAGTATTATCTTGTTGACAGTTTATTATGTTTATTTTATGTGCTAATGTTTTGTGATATGTTGTTTTACTCTGTTGGTTTGTGATTTTGGGAGGGGGGGGGGGATTGTGCAGTTTAGCTCCTTATTATAAATGAAACCTTTTTTTATTTTTGTTGTTGCTGTATTCTACTACAATTTTAATTCTTCACACGCATGTAATACTTATGTTGTATGTATAATTGTGATGTCATGTTCATGTGCACGGACTTGCGAAAGAACAGCCCAATGGCTGAGGCAAGTTCCCGCATGAAAATAAAATAAAAATAAATAAATAAAATAAATAAATAAATAAACCTCTGTTCTATTGTGAATAAAATACAGGCTGGTGTGATTTGAAAGTCACTGCGTTATGATTTTATTCACAATGTACACTTTGTCCCAACTATTTTGGAATTGGGGTTGTAGTATCATCCGCAAATTTAACTAATTTGCTCTCAATATTTCTATCAAGGTCATTAATGTAGATGAGGAACAGCAGGGGTCCCAACACTGATCCCTGAGGGATGCCACTCCCCACCATACCTAGCTGAGATGAGATTTCGCTGACCACCACTCTGTGTTCTGTCCTGTAAGCAGTTTTGAATCCACTCCTGAATACCTCCTGTAACTCCAATACAACTCATTTTAAAAATTATGCGGTACTTTATCAAATGCTTTCTGAAAATTCAAGTACATGATGTCATAAGCCCTGCTCAGGTCATAAGTCTTGGAGGCCTCTTCAAAAAATTCCAGAGGGTTTGATAGGCATGACCTTCCCTTACAGAAACCATGTTGGCTATCCCTGAAAATATTGTTACGTTCAAGAAATAATTCCAGCTCATCTTTTATAATAGATTCCAGTATTTTGCATGCAATGCAAGTTAAACGGACTGGCCTGTAATTTCCTGGCTCAGTACAGTCCCCTTTCTTATATATTGGTATTATACTGCCCTGTTTCCAATCATTTGGTATTTCTCATGTTTCTAAAGACCGTCTGAAGATAGCGGAGAGCGGTTTAAAGATGATCTCACTATCGTAAGACCATGTCACATGCATTCTGTATCCGCTGGTTGCAGCGCCTCACTGAAGCTGCATCACACTTATATTGAAAGAAATATTCAAACCCAGGATGCCATGAATTTATGGCTGCAGCATTACATCTAATTGAAAATACCAGGATCTTGCAAATCTTTTTTTCACATTTCTCTGTAATTCAGCAGGACATATTTGGGGTCGTTGGAAACCGGTGGATCTCCACTAGAATTTAAAATGGGCCTGAAGCTCCACAGTTTGAAGAAAGCAGCTGCATTTGATGAACCCACATATTGGATCTCAGTGTTTGAGAGATTTTATATATATATTAGTATAGTATAGTTTAGTATGTTTCACTCTCCATAAGGGCAGTTACGTAATCCCACAGCGGTGCGGGGTGAGGAAGACAAGGGCTCGGCGGAAATTGCCTCGGACGCGCGTTACACACCATCTTGGCGACCGCGCCCACCCACACTTTACAGTCCCTTGCCTCTTCCTCTGACGCTTAGGTTCCAACCCCTGACCCTGCGCACGAGAACAGCAGGCTCTGCCACTGAAAACAAAGTACAGATAAAACTGACGCCGCAGCGAAGGACAAAAATAAATCCCTCCATCTCTGCTCTCTTTACCGACGCCTGCGGATGGCCAACCCTTGAAACGCGAGCGCGTGGGTGAGTTCGTATGCTTGCGTTTCAGAGGGGAAACTGTATTACACTTAATGTATTTCTTTCATGTGTGGAATTGTTTTTACCTCATGAGTCATGTTTTTTTGAATAGCAGGCTCACTTTGACACAGTGGCTGGAGCTGATACTCATTCAAACTGAAGCTTGCTCACATAATGCAGTCTGTTACTGCTCATTTGGGCAAATTAAGCCAAATTGATTGAATCCAGCCGAATTAAATTCAGAGAATACATCAAGTGTGCACGCTGTACTAGGAGGGCGTGTTTAATTGACAGCATATTAGGAAGGATAAACCGGATGTTTCCTGCACGTTTTCGCAGCTGCAACTAAAAGCTTTTCAGTCCTTTAATGCTTAAGGCTAAAGGCCCTCACCTTCGCGGCCGTAATTATTTGTAACTGCCAATCCGCAATGAGCGTGAGTGAAAGACAGTTTTTGAGAGTACGGGAGAGAATGTTTGTGCACCAGTACGAGGAAGCGCATTTGTGCGCCAAGGACGCAGTGCCAGTTGATATCATTCAATCAACAGTGAGCTCCGCATATATTTGGACATTGGCACAATTATAAACTGTTGTGATTCCTACAAGATTCACTCCAATTGTATTAAAAAATACATTAAAAAAAGAGATATTCCATAAGAAGGAAATTTACATACATATGGAGAGAACCATGAAGGAAAAAACAAATTACGTCAGAGCCTAAATACTTACAGATGTCTCTGTCTGTATGGATTGAAATCTAATGTACAAATGAATCCCCTTTGACAGAACAGGTGAGCTGTGGCGTTTGGTGCTGTATCATCCTGCAGACAGGAGTAATTCGGATATTTCAGGAAGATGGCGCACTGGGCAATTTACTTATCCCCGCCTACCCCCTGTGGCCCAATTAATACCCACACACCACCCGCACAGCTGCGGAAAAACCAGTAGCCACAGCCACTAGATTGCAGATTGATTAATTTGTCAGCGATCGATCTTTCATTTCCGTTCTGCCACCATTGCATCCCTCGTCTCAGCCCTCTCCTCCCTCTCTGGTTCAGCAAGCAGCTCTACCTCCTCAACTCTTTCTACTGAACACACAATCCCTGCCCTGCCCTGGGAGTGCCCTCTATCGCCCCCTGGAGTCTGAAAATAATAGCTCCCCCAGTACCCCAAAGTGCAGAGAGCAGTAGACTATTTTGGGTCCTGTTCAAGAAATTGTGCCGAGTGCCCACTAGTAATGGGTTATATGGCACACAGCACATAAGATAAAACATATAGTCCAGTTAATAAGTTCAGGAACACTGGCACAATGTCGAACTATTGGCTCTGTAATCTGGCATATTGGATCAGATTAGGAACTAATGACCATAAAGTTTAGGAACAGCCTGAGCACTTTATTTGTATCCATATCCTATGAGCCACACAGAAATTGCAGGCCCTCTAGCGTGCCTGTCCAAATGCACTGTAGTTGGTGCGCAGTAGCGCCCACTGCTGGCCAGACCACCTCTTAGGCCTCACAGCTTCAGTCGACCTGTAAAAGGCCTCCAGAAATACATTTTAAAAAACAGTCAACCGTACAATGAGTATCTGACAGATTTGGGCATCTGTTTATGCAGATGCCGCTTCATCGCGAGAGAGACAAAGCGACCTGAAACCTGAAAACGGGCAAAAAACCACAGACGGCAGCTCAGGAAAAGCAGACAGCAGCTGTGCCTCTAAAAACAAACAATCGTCTGTGGTTTGGTCAAGCCCCAATTATAAATTCAGTATTTGAAAAAAGTTTAATAGCATTTTTTGAATAAATATTTGACGGGAAGGGGAGAGTAACAGCGCAGATGGTGCCGTCCGTCCAAATGCTGCAGCTTTTCTCACTTAGTAAACAGGAAGAATCATCTGAATCCCAGACACTGCAGTAAGCATGCTAATTATTCATTACCACCACATACCGCTGGCTGCTCATCCAAGGCGACTCATTATTCTACAATTATAGGCCAAATACTGAAGGCCTTTCCACACCAAGGACGAAACGAAAATGCCAATATTAAATTTTTTTTTTTTTTTTTTAATCGAACGCATTCCTCTCCGAGCTTGTCCACACCAAATCCGAAACTTTTTGTAAGTTATTTATTTATTTTTACCCGCGTACAAAATCCTGTACTTAGCAGGGGCCAATCCCCATTGAAGCAATAGGACGTTTAGGGCTTACCATGGGGGCCCAAAGGCGGCATCGAGGTGGGGCTCTTCGGGGGACCAGCAGTAGGCCCTGGTCGAGCACGTATCCACTGAACAGCTAGCTGGACGTGCGCAAAATTAAGCCATACGGTAACGCAGAAGCTGAAACGTCGATCTCACCCATGGTGTCAGTCTACTGTTTAAACTTATAATCGTATTTCCATTGTAACCCCAGCAATGTCCACTTCTGTGAGACAGAGCAGGAAAACTCACCCAGATGCCCAGAAACACCCACAAGCTTTTGCATGATACGATCAGCGAGGAACCAGATTTATAAATATCGGCACATTTTCTTTGGCATGTAATGAGCAGCAGTTATTACTTCCTTGTTCCAGCCACTTTTAAAAATCTGCAAACGGTCCACTTCAACAGAATCTCTGCAGAGGTCTCATTAAAAGGGAAACTTACTGTGATAAGAATATACAGGGTATACATGATAGAGCTGTGGCCTTGCTTGAATATGACTGATAAGGTTGGTGGTCCAAGCCCCGCTGCACCATCAAGAATATTAGTGCAGCAGTCGACCTTGAGCAAGATTGGCGCCTGCTAAATCTAATTAGCTGTAAGTCCCTTTGGACTTACGAGTCAGCGAATGGCAATCAATATTTGATGGATTACACATGAAATTTCAAGACTGACAGCATCTGAATTTATTTAAAAGAGAGAGTTCTGCAGCGTCCCTGCTGATCACTCGCGAAACTCGGATGCCGTCTTGTTCAGCGTGTGCTCCATATCTCTATTAGGCTGTCCTGCTGCGCTATACGGAGCCATTGACCTTCGGAGGACCAGAGCAGCTCATTCGGTTCCAAATCTAAACAGGCAGTGATCCAGTGTCACCAGGATCACGAAATGTGTCGCGTGTCAGACTGCATGATGCTGCAAAATGTGACCAGGATAAGGCTGGATGTTCCCATCCAGAAGTGTCCTCCTGAGATGGGTACTTCGGCCATGTTAAGGTGGGCAAAATGGTCAGAACTAAATATAAACTATTACACACAATAAAGGCGAGATAGTCAGAACCACAGCTAATAAGTATTCCACTTGAGTGCAAAAACCACAACAACATTAGAATCATAAGAGAAATACAGCTGAAGAACTAGCTATTAGTAAAAATTCTCGGCTCTAAAATTTTCTGCAGGTCTCTGATAGCTAGAGTCTTTTGTGAGTGCGTGCGTGCCTGCTTGAATTCATGCTAGATAGAGAGAGAGAGACAGAGAGAAGAGACAGTGAAAGAGTGAGAGAGACTAAGTGAAAGAGGCTCTTGTTCAAGGCTAAAGGCCCCAACAGATAGACAGAGCCCCTCAAAGCAACCCTAACATAGACTAACGCGGCTCTTTTATAACTGCATTCCGTGTTGCTCGCCACCGTTGTGTTTTTCAATAAATCAAATTTTCAGAGCCAGGTTTGCATGACTGGGGATGAAAGACTACGGTCTGAGCAGCACAGCCCGCTCACGCAGGCTTACAGCACGAACATAATAATGCAAGGTCACTGGATCAAACCTCGCTTCTGTTAACCTACACCACGAGACATTTCCGCAGCAGAGCCGACATTTGTCTGGTCCAAACAATGGTGTCCACATGTAAGGCATTTTCTGAAAGGTATAAATCCCTGGTCTGCATAATTTCGGTTGCCTGAAGGACCATTCAACACCATTTCCTTTGATTTACAGCTACTTCTTCATTACAGCGAATTTCGCAGAGGTCTGGTTTCCATGGCAACGCCTCCCACGCCAAAGTAATCTGCTGTTTGTGAGCCCCTCGCGCCAGACAGTTACCACATCGGTCTTCCAAACATTCCACATAACACCCATGCCCCTTTTCGACTAATTGATCTTGTCTGTAAATAAAAACCATTCTGACTCCTCGCAGTTGCTAATTATCTTGGTAAAATCCTTCTCCTGGGGATTATGCGCCTCGGGTTAATTCACAGTTCTTAAAATGTTTGCCAACAGAAAAATTCTGGTCACAGGAGTCGATGCATCGAGTTTATTCGTCTGGCCACGTTCCCTTTCCTAGTAAAATCTGGCGTGGACAACATTTGAGCCGACAACTCCACTGCCAGCTGCCCCGGCCAACCTTCCGCTTAAACCCTCATAACTACAGCCATCCGCCTGCACGGCAAATAGCTGCATTGGAACTAATAGCCCACTACATCATAGCCTGCATGATTACATAACACCCAACGTCCCACCGCTCGTGAAAGAAATGCCAGAAAATACAATGAAAATGTCTGTAAAGGAATGAGTGCATATCCAGTGATAAACTGAGGGAAGCCAATCCAATTATTCTTTTCGTTGAATAGATTCGCAACACAGATAAGTATGAAGCAGGGATGGGCAATACCAGTCCTGGTGGGCTGGTGTGTAAAGAAGGCATGCTTTTGTTTCCACTAATTGTCCTCATTAAATTAGCTGATGAGCTCTGCAAGCAAACATGACTTTACGCACAGATTACAGTAAAATGTTACATCAGCCTTGGGTGGTCATCCATGAGTTTTCAAAAAAAAAAAAGAGCAGATGAAATATTACCCTTTATCATTGCTTTAACTAATTAAGGTAAGTGAGTAAATTAAAGGCTTGAAGTTGGAGTGAATGCCAGGTACATTCACAGCCCTCGCCTCTCTTGTAAAGGCGAAAGAATTATCTGCTCCAGAAGTGGACAAAGCTGGTCCTGCCTTTCATGCTACCTTCAGGCCACTAATTAATTAGCAAAACCACAAATGAATACCGATATTTGGCCAGCATTTCTGGGAAAGCTCACAAAGGACTACCAAAGACTGCTTCGTGTCCCAAAATGAACCATTTTATTATGATCAATCCACGAGTAAGCCCATGTTTTAGAGCACAGCTAGTTAGCTCATTTAGGCAGTGTAAGTGTAGGACATAAAAACATGCATATCCACCAGCACCGGTATTGCGCATCTCAGCTCCAGTCTTCTCGAGGACAATTTCCCATGGTACGACTCTTACAAAATTAATAAGTTTATGTGCGCCATCTAGTGGCCTTTCTATGCAACTTCTAACCAATTGCATTTTGATTTGATTGCGCTCTAGCTCCTAGAATTCTTAGCTGGTTCAAGATGGTCTGAGCTTTGTTCTTAGCCGGTCATAGCTGGTGTAGCTGGTCTCTATAGCTTGATGAAGGTGGTCAAAGCTGGTTAAGCTGGTATTTTCAGCTGGTGAAGGGCTGGTTGACCAGCTAAAACTGTCCAAAACACAGCTTAAACCAGACTGACCAGCCTACGCTGGTCAAAGCTGGAATTTTCAGCAGGGTCATGTGCCTCCGAGGGCTTGTTTTAACATTCTGACATTTACGGGCCCAGCGGAGTCGCATGCCGTGCCATTGACAAACCTGCAATATTGGAAATCGCCAGACACCACTCGTCTTCTACCGCTTGTGACACGCGCGCTGATTGGCTGGCGCTTGAGAGACCTGCCTAGAGCGATTCTGGGCAGGAAGTTAGATTTCAAGGGTGAAGTTTTGCCTTTTCCAGACTTATTGGGTAACGATGAATGGATGGTGCCGAACCAATCTTTAATATGTTGTCGTTACGCCGATACCCAGCAGAATAATTTTGTGCACATCCCGCTTTCAAAGATGGATGTATTCGCTTGCTGTCATTTCACTTTTTTAAAAAACCTGCCTCATTACTCTGTACGTGAGACGTGCTTCAATGACCTGGCTTAAATTTATGAGGGGGCTTAATGTTACCCAAGTTGATAAAGAAGCAGATTCAAACACTTGGAGCAGGACCCGTTGACGCCTGCAACTCCAGTATGCCTACATTGAGAAACAGGTGACATTCCAGCAGTGGCGGCTCGTGAATTGGCAACAGGGGAACCCCAAACAATCCCTTAATGTTAATGATTGTTCATCACCTGTTTTCAATCATTCATTTAAACAGTGGAGTGTCGTCGGCCGTAACAAAGTTAAGCCAAAACCTCGCCCTTCAAAGCTTAATGACTTTCGCAGATTACTTTTCTTGATCAGCAGTTGCTCATACGAATTGCTAGAAGAACAGTCAGTTGAGTTCTGGCTTCCCTTTGGTACGGCAGACGAGCCGCCGCTGCATTCCAGGTAATCTGATCTCTGGGGCCTTCACAAGAAATTGACCCCAGGAATACAACATTTTTTTTTTTTGTTAAAGTGCCTATTTAGCCAGTCAATGGCCTGCACATACATAAAACAAACATTACTTTAAGTGGCCGAGAGATTGATGAATACGCATGAACATTCAGCATAAATACAATATTATTTGACACCGTGTTAATTTATGTTGAGTGACAATTCTACCAAAACCTCCCAAAAGACAGCTCTAATCCAAGAACACAATCCTAGTGTCCAAGGACTTTGCTTTTACTTACCAGCTAACACCATGGATATGTATTTATATATATCGGTGGCAGATACATTTGAATGATCATGGAAGAACGTGTAAATTACATTCGTGACATCCCAGTTAAGGGCCAATGTCCACTTGAGAAGCACGGACCTGATGCAGTTTCCTCTTGTCCAGGCGGTCAACTTCCGCACAATAACCGCAAAATCAGCTTTTCACCGCAAGCTTAAGAGGGCCTAATCAAAATGTCAGGGATATGCTCCTACTGTTCTTCCACATTATTGCCCAAGAGTGGGTTCGTCTGCTTCCACAGTGAAGGAAAATCACCGGTGTTAGAACAGTAACTCCGATCTAAATGCTATGTCAACACATCATGCGCCTTAGCTCTGATGGCCGTAGAGGTAAAGGTACATGCGCACAGTAGATGCAGTAGTGTCTATTCAGACCAGCCCTGGCTTTCCGCCGCTGACTTCCATGCGATGGACTGGCGGTCAATTGGGAAGCTCAGTGAGGCGGCAGCGGGGTCCGCGCGGTTATTTTCACATTTAAATTGATTTGAATTAATGGAAATGTTAGGCTCATTAGAACACTTTTTCCACACAATTGGGTGATTGGTTTGAAGGCTGAAGCATTTGTGAACAAAGCTAGTGTACAAATACTCACGTACTGCGATCGTGATACCGTTCCCTCAAGGATGAACAGCGAAATTGCCGGTGTAAGAGGAAATTAGTCAGTTATACAACGAGACACTATTCAAATTGTCGAGCATTTGCAATTTACTAGCTTGGACAGCCTCTTTGAAAAGGATGGGATCCCAGCTGCAGACCGAGGGGAGTCCCGGTGTTTTGACAATTCGTGCTGCCTTGTCAAAAAAATGCTCCCGTAATGCAAAGCGATCGAAGAGTCTTTGCTTTCGCCTTAATATTGCAATATGAATCAGTCCACATTAGTAACTTTGTTATTTGTTGGCTTATTGTAACATCAGCAGATGTTATGAGTTGTTTAAGTTTGTTTAAAGACGTATGGCGCACGCCATGACCATCCAATTTCTGAATTTGGAAAACCCAACGTGTGCATGCAAATATAGCCTAGATACGCAAACAGGTCGAAAGGCGCGCTGAGGAAAAAAAAATAAAAGAGCGCCCAAGATTTTAGGCGAGGTAGCATATTTACCTGACCCCCTAGCAACGATCACGTCTGTGTGTGTGTGTGTGTTTCTGTCAGCCCGTGGCTGGGGCCAGGTCTGCTGTCTCTGATTGCCTTGTTTGATAGGTAGCAAAAATGGACAGAACACCGGCTGCAGTCTTCTTACGCATGGCCCTTCCGACAGAGAGAACCCGGTGAGTGAGAGCCGTTAACAGCCTGTCGGGCTAGAATACCTCAATTCGGGCCATGCCGTGATAGGCCACCGAATTCCAACGAGGACAGGCTTTACGAACATGATTCGCCTCCCATTGTTTACCATTGGAACACACCAGGGAATGCTTAATCTAGAGTTCAAGATTCGCGAATTAATTGATAGTAGTAGGTCTGCATCTTTTTCATTCACAACTTTTTTTTTGTCGCGAAACATTTCGATGCTGCTCAGCATGTCAACAATGCTCTAATGTATAGGGACGGATGTAATAGTCAGCCTACAACCCTAGGTGGCACTTGTTTTACACAATGCCGTTCTTAACCATGAAACATCTCTCGTGACCTCTGCATCACTTCTGTCCTGTGATTCGGACCCTGATCTGACTAAACTTTCAAAAAGATTTGAAGATTGTAAAAATGACCAAAAAATTAATAAAAATTGGGGGGGGGGTTGGGTCTGTGCATTGTGATTTTTACAGGTATTCTGTGAATCCTAAGGAATTTCTTCCTTCTGTAAATCACCAAGTCCAGATTTTCTTTCTCATGTCTTAGTCTGGAAAAGGTGGTTCTCGATAGGTCACCTTGTCCCTGAGAGCGTGCGTGTGAACGTGAGTGTGGTTGCACATGCGTTAGCGTATCAGTATGTGCAAGTAATTACTGCACCAACAAGTACTTTCAGTGAACATGCAAACATTACAATTAGGACCATTTCTAAGAACAGATTTTCAATATAAAAATATTACAATAATTATATCCTTCTAGTTTTGACAGACAAGAGTAAAACCCACTCATTTCCACAGAGGCAGGGTCAACACCTGAAGGCCGACATCCACGCAGCCCTCCTTCTGTCAGTCTTGTATATCCTGCTGTAATTATAATAGACAATCTGCTTCATCAAAACAACTCAAGTTCACAGCAACGAAGTAACAGAATCAGACACAAAATGGCTGCGGGGGGGTCCAAAGCGTTTCAATGCCAGAACCACAAGGGAAGTTTGAGAATCACATTTGCTGTGTAACCACAAGTTACTTTATCTCTTTGAATTACCCAGGGGAAAATAATGAAGATGGCTCAATTATTTGGTAAGGTTTTAAATTAATTTATATATATAAAAAAAACAAACAAAAAAAACAGAAAAGAAAAAAAAAAAAAAACAAACAAATATAGGCTTTTACCCACTTAAGCAGCACAATTATCTATCAACTCTTTCTGTATTTCTCTGGGGAAACATGTACAATCCGTAAAGGCCTTTTCCCCTTCGCCTGAACAGAGTAAAGTAATCGAGCAAAACAATGACAAGACAAAAGCAGAAGACAGCCAAGGGTAAGGAGGGGGAAACGATGAGAACAGGAGAACAGGAGAAGAGAGGGAACAGTAATCAAGTGCAGGTCTGGCCAGATCCAAAGCAGGTCTTTTTCCTTTTTTTTCAGTTTTTTTTTTTTTTTCCAGTTTTTTTGTCCTCAGTTCAGTTTTTAGTAAAACAATTCAGGTTCTTCTCCAGCGTCGGTTCACATGCAAGCATGAAGCGTCTGATCAACTACAAATGGAAATAACAGGTTTATATTGGTTTATATCTGTTAAAATATGAAAATGTAAGTGTAATAAAGCATCCGTTTTTGACACAAAAAGAAAAGCCACTCCATCGACTTTTTCTAAAATGGAAAAAAAAAAAAAAAAAAAAAAACTACACGTTTGGGAAAAAGTCCACGTACAAAAACAGTTGGGATTCCAAAGTTCAGGCGGAGAGTTTTTGAAATGCCACTGACCCTACAGAAGTTTGAAGTAAGGAATAGAACAGTTTTTTGATGTGGATTTCTTTTTTGTCCCACCTATAACAGTCAGTATTAAGATCCTAGGTTCCACAGATGAACGGCGAATTCTGCATATCTACAGACGGCTGCGTCAGGGAGCTCAGAGTAAAAGGCTAGCTGCCGATGTACAGGAAGTGGCTCTGCGCGGTGCGTCCTCCTGTAGGGGGCGCACTGTAGTCAAAATCCGATATGCTCGAAGCGCTCAGCATGCCATTTGCTACACCTCGCAGGGGGGCCTGGTCTTTGCTGTTGTCAAGAGGCCAAACTCCAGGTCAAAAGGCTAACCTGGCCATATACTGCCCCCTATCACACTGCAAACAAACAACAAAAAAAAAAAAAAAAAAAAAAAACAAACTAAAGGTCAGCACGAGAAAGCTTAAAAATAAGCAAGCACAACTTTTTCCTTAAGTGTTTTTTCCACAGGAGAAGAAATGTGTTATTTGGGATTTAGTCTTCTTTTCTTACACAGCCATTAAAGATAAGATATTCATTATTTTTGAGATAACCTCTCCAAAATAAGGGTGAAAATGAGGGGACGGATCAGGGAGAACAAACACTTAAATGAGAGCGAACTGAACCTGCTCCTACAGCGCGATAAACGAATCTCAGAGCGTAAACAAGGACGCGTCACGTAGCGCAGTCTGGCAACGTCAGCTGGATTTCTCGGCCGGCCCCAGTGATTAAGGCATCCCGTTGGTCAAGATTTCGTCCTTTCCAAAGATGGTTTCCTCGTGCGGATGCCTCAGTCTCCCTCTTGTTCGTACTCAAATTTCCTTTTTATCCAGAAATGTTTTTTCCTCTCTCCTTTACAGACATTCAGACTCAAAGACCATTTCTAACGCGTGTTCTGCTGCTGTTGACATTTCTCCTTTTGGCACCTTGAGAGTAGGTGGGTGGAGGGCCACAAAAATTAAGAAGGGGAGGGGGTGGACGGACTGACAGAGAGAGAGAGAAAGAGGGAGAGAGACACTGATGGAGATGGTGTGATAGAGTAGGAAGGAATAACGGTGCAAAAACAACATGAGAGAAGGGAGAACGAGAGAGAGACGGGTGGTACAGCTAAAAAAGAGAACGGGCAGAGCAACAGAAAGATGGAGTGAATGAGATGGAGGTAAAACCAGGGGGAGCTAGACTGGTGCTCCAGTTGAGAGTGAGTGAGAGAGAGAGAGAATTGGAGGGATGACCAAGGGAGATGGAGGGATGTACATCAGAGAGAGAAAGAAAGTGAGATAAACTGAGAGGTATTGGATATTGATATAGATATAATTGGAGGTTTGATAGAACAGTTATACGGTTGAAAGAGAGCAACAGAGGGATGATGGTCTGATTGAGATAGAGGGAGGGAACAGAGAAGAGAGAGACTGTGGGATGATTGACAGGTGGCAGGGCGGGACAGTGGTGGGATGATTGACAGGTGGCAGGGCGGGACAGTGGCGGCTCTAGTCCTGGCCGTCCCGCTCGCTGGCCGCCGCAGTTTCCCCCGTTTCCGTGGCGACTGTGCTGTTCACCTCCACATCCTCCTCCTCCGCTTTGATCCTCTTTGGTTCAGGGGGCTCCGCTGGGTCGCCGTTGGGTCGTTTGGTGGGGAGCGAGGCCGAGGCTGAGGCGTGGGTGGCCAGCATGTGCAGAGGACTCGCCACAGCGGAGGCTGCAACAAGGAGACAGGTTTTACAGCCCACTGCAACACCAGGCCCGGTTTCACAAAGCAGGATTACTGAGTTAGCCAGATAACTGTGCTAAATTGAACCGACACTTTTCACTTCAGTCCATATTCCCCACTTGGGAGGAATCCTGGGTTTTCCTCAGTGCCTTTATCCAGCTAACTCCGTATTCCTGAGGAGAAATTCACACAGTAAAGAGTTAGCTGCATAACTCTCCTGACTTAATCCCAGAACAGCACTTTAACTTCTTTCATGTAGCAGATCTGGGAAGTTTTCACTCGTAGCAGTTGTCAAACCATCTTGTGCAGGATACAGTTATCTGTATTACTGCTCTCATTAAAATCCACAACCTTTACAGATAAAGAAAATAGGCGTGCAATGCACGGAATACCCCTCAGCCCGATGTCGAAGATTTTGGAGACGCCCGCCCACCCACCCACCGCCCGACGACCCAATCGCACAAAGGATAGCAATACCCAGTCAGCCTTGAGGGCTGAGGGGTAAAAACAGACAGGAGTAGGAAGTGCTGATCCAGCTTTTACTAAGCACAGTTATCCAGCTAACGCTAATCCTGTTTTGTGCTACAAGCCACCAGAATACAAACCCAGAAAATTTGAAAAGGTAATCACCAATACCAACTACATGTTGGGAAGTGCATCATAAAGGCTGTCTGGAAATCACTGGAAAACAGTACAAATGCGAGATTTCAGCCAAGTACTAAAAGTGAAGCGTAATTACAGTGTTGCTGACGAGCCTGATGCTTTTAGCACCTCGCGGCTAAAAACAGACGAGTGCAACTTTACTCACAGGTAATGAGTAATTGTGTAACTCTGAAAATCTGATAACACCCTGCACACTCGCAACCCTTCCGTCGAAACATGCCCAATAAGCCAGGGATACACGCCTAGGACATGGCCATTTTATGACAACCTTTAACCGTACTGACTGACCACTGCACACCAAGGCTGGGAGTGTGCCTGGAGATGACGGATGACGATGATTGCGTTAAGCGCATTACCGTCTGACCGTTTTTATCGTAACATGCTTACGGACATGAGCTAACGAGTAGTCTGAGGGTTGAGGCCAGGCTGCTAGCGGTTTTTCAGCCAAACTGAAGAGTCAGGAGTTACTAAGAGGACTGCGGTCAGAGCTGGAGTTGGTGTCATTAAGGTGTGAGAACTGGAGGCATGAGCTTCCAATAAACATTTCCATGGAATTCTGAGGCAACAGCTTAATGGCGTGTGAAGCCAGTTCGTAGAGGCAGCCATGTTGACAACAGGGCTCTTATCTTACAGCACCAGATTATGCACACAGGGGGATATTTCTGACACCAGAGAGGTACATGGGCAGGGTGCATAAATGGAAAAAGTTATGAATGAGAATGGAAATGAACTCAAAAACTTCACCGGCATGGCACGAAAAAAAAAAAAAAAAAAAAAAAGCCCTGCAAAGCGGGCATTACCCCTCAGCCCCAGGATTGTTTGGAATGAATATAAATTGATGGAGGCAGTTTCAAGATATCCTAAGGAATACAACATTTATGATGGCGGCTGTCCCGGCCACACTGGACATCCGAGTGCCGTCAAAAATCGATAGGCCTCTGTAGGTACACAAGACCAAGCTACACAGCAAAAATGGGGTTTATTGACGAAGCCGTTGTCAAGTTATCGTGCAGAATACAAAAGTCTACTGGATAGACGGACATACAGACAGACAAACAGACATAGCAAGTGAGGACAATACCCCTCTGCTCCTTAGTCGGGGCTGAGGGGTGAAAAAGCTGTTTCAGGAGAGTATATTGTTTGAGGTAAAGGTATAATTATTACAACTGCCATGTAAAGCAAAAAATTGAAAGAGAATAAATATGCCTGAGTAAAGTGGAAAGTTATGACTGGCGAAACATGCTTTTTGGCACTGAAGACTTAATGAGCTGGAACACACCCCGAGATTCACAGGAGCTGACAGTCTTCTTGGGTAAAATTAATTACGCATCCCCTGTTGGTGCGGCTTATAGCATGGGTGTGGTCTCTCACCTGAGGTGACCTGTGATTGGATGGCAGTGGTGATTGGCACAACGTGAGTGCCGTTCTGTGTGATGGTCTTCACCGGCAGCTGGTGCTGCCCCAGGGGCGTGGGCTGCACTATGGCAACCGTCTGTAAGGGCGGTGCTTGGGACGTCTGGATGATGCGACTGGCTGCACCGATGGACACGGCGGTGACCGCAGGGACTGGCTCTACTTTCACTGGGGAGAGAACAAGAAAAAATAAAGTATTTCAATCAAAGGTTCAAAACTTAGTTCCAGCAAACCAGTGGGGTGTTTGTTCAAATTCTGAACTCTGTAACTCCACTGGTATTTTCTTTACTTAATCCTGAGTACTCAAGAGAAAAAAAAAAAAATGACCCAATCCAAATTTTAACGGCAATGGACAAAAATCTGAAGACTACAATTTTTACCTCCGCCAAGGAGGTTATGTTTCAAGCAGCGTTTGTCTGTTTGTTAGCAAGATAACTCAAGAATTAATGCACTGATTGAAAATGAAAATTTACAGAGAAGGTGGGTATTAAGTCAAGGAGGAGGTGGTTATATTTTGGCATATCTACGTCAAAGTACAGCTGAGATATACAGCAAAGTTCAAGATTTCAAGTCTCTCCCATGGGCCGGAGTTCCAATCGCCGTGCTTTTGGGTTTTGCTGCCCCCTGGCGGAGGTCTGCGCTCTGAGTGCTTTTCTTGTTTCAGCATGAGTCGCCGCACCATTCGGATGAAGTTGGAACACTGCCATTTAAAGTTTCCATAAAAGTACGAACACCGGGATATTAAATATTTGACGGTCCAGTCAGGAAATTAGCAGTTCTAATAAAAGTAAACAGTGCCCGCATAATCTGAAGCAAACCAGGCCCTGTATAAAACTGAGGCACACAAGTATTTGATCAGACATCATTCTAAGGCCTGCAGTCTCCAAATTCACTGTCACTGAAAGAGTGCATAAAATCAAACAATCCAACCATATCAAATTAAAGGAGTTGAGTCACGTGAACTGCGCATGCTCAGAACTTTGAAAACTGTTCATCCTAACAAGAAATCAAAATCAAGGCGATCGTGACTTATCTTCCAAAAATCCGTTTCCATCGGCGCTCTACATTCTTCAATTTCTTGTATATATATATTTTTTTTAGTTCCTTGAACATAAGGCTTTTGTTTTGGGTATTTTTTGTCTGGTATAAGTCGAGGAACTAGAAGTTTTAGCGTCCTCTCGAAGGAAGTCCTCTCGAGGAGGGAAGCGGTACAGCAGCGGCCGCATGGTTTTCGCCTACTGCATTGGCATAGAGCACCACAGAAGCGATCTACAGTTTTGCAAGGGCAACCAGTCCTCTTTCGTCCAGATTTTGTAGAGCATGTGCTCTTACATCGGCAAAAATCCTCGTTCGGCTGATCGAGTTCGTCTGTGTTTTTTTCTTGCTGTATAGAAAGCAGACGGCACTGCTACATGAAGGTGCTCGAATTTCTTACCCCGGCCAACAAATATGTTTGAAAACAAGATCATTCGCATAGAAATCAGATACTCACCGAAAGTGGCGCGCTTGCACCAGCAATTGAAGTCATTCCTAGTCTTATGCAGTCTTTATTTTGTCCCGAGAGATTCACGTCCTGCGAGCTCTGTATCCTACGAGTCTCCGCACGTGTGAAAGCCTGTCTGTTTATCTGATTTGCATATGTCACCTCCTGAGCATTTGCATTAACCGTGACGCAGCTCCTTTAACAAAGATTACAAGGGGTTCCTCAAAAGGAATTACTTCTCAATGTTACATTACTTTTAAGCTTCTTAAAAACATGAAGGTTGGCCAATTCCAGAGTGACCAATTTACTTCAAGTCTCAGTGTAGCCACAATAAGACCACTACAGCAGTTGGGCTCTTGAGCAAGGCCCTTAATCCCATATTTTTCCAGTGGGGAGAGGCCACATTGGCCATTGTCAAGAAATGAACTGTAAGTGGCCTTGGAGAAACACTTTATGAAAAATTAATGTAACAAAATGCAAATGAGAGATAATTCATTTCACACAAATGAATAGTTTCTGAGCCTTTTTCACCTTTGACCTCTGCGTGTTCCCCGTTCTCCTGCGGCTCCATCTTGATGGCGTTGGCAGCCTGGGTTACTGCCGCCTGATTGGCCACGGCGGCGAAGGTGTTGGCGGCGGCGACGGACACGGCGGGGAGCTGGTGCACCACGTGCACGGCCTGCATGAGGGCCTGCTGCTGGGACACGGCGCTGGAGACGGGGGTGGCCACCGCGTACGTCACCGGCTTCATGTTCTGCGGCAGCTGCCTTTGCACCGTGATCAGAACGGGCTGGCTGTTCAGGGGAGAGCCTGGAGCGGAGCAGGGTTTTGGTTAGCACAGCACGACTTAGCATGATGCACCATGACTTAACATAATGCAACATAATATGCTGCAGCACAATTTAACAACTTTGCCTGATGTAGCATAACTTCATACAAAACTGTTGTATTTTAGCACGATGTACCCAACATAGTAGCATACAGCATGATAATAGAGTACAACATAGAATAATATGGCACAGCAAAACATGACAATGCTGCCAGACTCGACATTATGTGTTATGACATGGCATATTATTTACTCATGGCTTAAATAAAACCAAATGGCATCTGAGACATTCGATCAGCCACTAACAAAATGGAGAGACGATACTGGTCTGCAATCTGTCAAAAGGCACTTAAATCTAGAGACCCTGAATATAATTTTCCTACAGGCAGGAGCGCTTACATCTACCGTATGCATGACAGTTCCCGAGCAGCACAAGTTTCTGAAAATGACCAGCTACTGCTTCGAGCTTCGGAAGTCTCCATAGATGGCATTAAAATAAGAAACCAAGGAAAAAATCTGTACAACACTCTGCCTGCCAGATTAAGACACAGTTATGTAGTAATGTTTCTTAATCTATAGTTTACTTATAAGGCATAAAAATTGTCAGAAGAAAGTCACATCCTTCCTACGGCTCAGTAATTAACAGAAGAAAATGCGCTAGACTGAGAATAATACTGTACATCGAGGTCGGACGCGGGGCGAGGTCTCACCTGGGGCATTCTGGGTAAAGTGCGCCTCCTGGATGACGGTGAGTTTGGGCTGGGCGGGCGCAGGAGGGGCAGGGGTGGGGTCGGGCTCCATGTGTACAGGGGACCCCTCCCGGGACAGGCTGTCAGGGGTCTGAGCACCACTGGAGTGGGCAGACAGCACCCCCGTGTGGCTGGGGGAGGCAGGTGCGCTCCTGAAATGGCAGAGAGAGAGAGAGAGAGAGAGAGCACGCGAGCATGTGAGGAAGTGTGCGCGTCAGAGCATGGACACAGAAGCATGTGTTTGAATGCATGCACATAGCACTTGTGCAGGGTAACTAGATGAACGTGTCTATACTTGTTGAGCACTTGTCCAAGTGTGCGCAGTTTGAATGCGTTATTTTCAGGTGTCGAATGCATTTACATACATGAATGAAGACCAAATAATTTCCATACATCATATCACTAATCTGAGAACTTACTCCCGTTTGCTGAATGAACATTCTGGTCACTGGAATGCAGCGCAACAACTGAGTTTCTCCTTCAATTCCCAGACTTATTAATCACTTTAATTAGCTGCTCATGTTCACCGAGTTTCAGCTTTCACAATACAGACTTTATTCTGCATCAATTTCTCTACATGCTGACAGCGCACCCCTGGGAATGTTTTTAAATGTTCCAACAATATACTGCCAGTGTGAAACATCACTTTGTAAGACAAGTAATTAGTAAGGCAATGAGACGGAGATTTTCAAGCATAAATAAACATACCAATATTTCCCAACACTTTTCAAAATGAATAAATCAAATTAAGAAAATTGAAAAGTAAATAATTCCATAAAAATCCACACAATGAACGAGTCTTAGGCCACATGATGGCAGATGAAGTAAAAAAAAAAAAAAAAAGACACGAGCCACATGGCTTCAGCCGCATACACAATGACGCCACCAGGTGGCAGCAAAGTGCCTCATTCTCCTGAGTGCACGCCAAATTACATTACGATTATTAAGCGGCCACGTTTCATCCCAAGTGGACTTACCACCGAGGGGGTGAGCACACAGTCACGTGGCTACACTGGCGCTTGAGCCGCTAACCCTCCGCTTAGCCCCAGGCGAGAATGTTACTCGCTACGTCTACTGGCTGCTCCCAAAAGAACCAGAAAGCCTAAACACACGAGACTTACCTGGAGGACAGAGGCCCGAGGGGTGTGCGGAAGGGCACTCGAGGCCGGCGCTTCCGGAAGGCCTGTTCGATGAGTTTGCCTTCCGACGCCGGGTCGATCCTCCAGAAGGAGCCTTTCCCCGGCTCCTCCTGCGAGCGAGGCACTTTGATGAAATAGCGATTGAGAGAGAGGTTGTGCCGGATTGAGTTCTGAAAACGGGGAATGTGCAGAGTCAGCGCCGGCACGGGCAGGATGTGACCGGGCCTCATTTTCACTTTATTACAAAGAATAAGCAAAGGCCACACATCTCCTTGCAGCCAAATAATCACGAGACACAAAAGTACGGGAACACACAAACTTGGGGAGCACATCATAATTTTACCACTCAAACTGCTTAAGTAATTGAGCCCTCATGTTTTTTTCAGACTTACAAATGCTTAATTTTCGTAAAACAACAAAAAAGCCATATTGAAGTTTGTACAGCAAGTTGACCTTATAATGTAGACATGTCGTATCCAACTGTGGTCCTGTAGATGCACTTTGCAGTTGGTTCACACTCAAAACCCAACAAACTCCTCATTCAAGTTTTCTTGTTCAGCCACGACTTAGTAGCATCAGATGCATCAAATTAAGGCGGAAATGAAGTTCTACAGGATGGCGGATTTTCTGGATCATTGCTTTTTACCACTGACAAAGACCAATCACAATTTAAGGTTTGATTTCTTTGGCCCGTTAGCACCGTTTAAAACGAAGGCTCAGACAACCCAGCGCACCTGCCATCCCTTGTCGGCCGTGCGGTAGTAGGGGTAGTTTTTGGTGATGTGCATGTAAATCCCATTCAGGGTCAGCTGCTTGTCTGTCGCCATGGTGATGGCCTGGACGATCAGCTGGGCGTACGAGTACGGGGGTTTGGAGTCGTCCTGTGGCGAGGAAGAGGAGGGCGAGGGAGAGAGGAAGGGCGTTTCTGTCATGATAGTGATTCGATCAACAGTATCACACATAGTTCAGATTCACACTAAAGCCCCATAACTCTCTAAATCAGCTCCATCCCAAGTCTCCCAGGAGACTAAACTATGACCTCACAGAGGGGAGACCAGGAGTCACCTCCCACTCCATCACACTGCTACTTCAGCACAGTAACCCATGGCAACAGACAGAGTTCACTCATTTATGTTAGTAGTCATGTTATACAGGTGTACAGGAATGCACATAGCAGCTGATGAAAAAAAATGCTACTCGTGTTTAAAACAGCTGTGGCCAGACGAGACCTCACACTTCCGAAAGTGCTGAAGTTCAGACTGTTCACCCTGCACTTTCACTTATTAATAAATAACACCAAGAGAAGAACGTAGGGGAATCAGGACTGTGTGAAAATGGGACTGTGACAACTTCCAAGGGGAGCTTGCCAAGGGTGGTTAGTACAGAGATGATGAGGACCTAAAAATATTCCACTCTAAAAGGACAATTAAGTCTTCAAGTCTCAAGCTCTCATATATATAAAGCCAACATGATACACATATGACCAACTGCGACTGCTGGCGGTGTTTAGGCAACCAACTCTACATACATTTAGTATTTTGGCCACTTTGAATCAATTCCATCGAATACGCAAGGCAATAACACAGCTCCGTACGCAGATTCAGAACATAAAGTCAAGATTAATTTCTACTCTCTCATTACTCATATTTTGTGAGGAGGTTTGTACATTTTCTCGCCAAAATTTTGGCAGAAATATCACCCCCCATCCCACACAGCAACCTGCAGCCACAGTTAAGCCCGCCTCGGCACACGACAGCAGGGGGCGACGCGGCGCACACCTTGGGACTGTCTCCACCCGAGGCTTCCTTGTCGTTCTCCGACTGGGAGTGGTCCCCGATCAGCTGGAGGTCAGAGTTCATGATGCGCCCCATCCTGTAACCGGACGCTCCCGCTCCCCGCGGACTCGAGGGACAGGAGTTAGCAGCGCTGCGGAGAAAAGGGGAGGAGGAGGGGGCGAGGGGGGGGGGGATCCAGATTCATGAAGTAAAAGTAAGACCCAATATTTTGTTCCTACCACTTCGATTACGGAAAATACAATGTGTTTTTGTGGGACAGAAGAACTAAATAGAGGTAGTGAGTACTGGTTAAGAAAGTATAAATCCGCCCCAGAACATTATTCCAACCAGCTGGATTCCCTTTAGCCTGGAGATGGAACCAATTAGTGCGATCAGCTGATTTCACGGGAGGGAGAGAAAAAAAAAAGGGCTGGATTTTTACCCTCTGACCCCTGGGTTTTAAACCTCGGGTTGGGAGTCATTGTTGAGAACATTCTGCAGGTGAGGCAACTTGCACATCACGTCACCATGGAGACCAGACCTCAGTCCCTTACTATTGTCTAACGAAGCCAATTTCCCATGGCGATCAAAAGTTAAACAACACAAAACACAAGCAATATGTATTCAATTACGGGCCAAATTAAACAAAACATATTTAACCCCATTGTGATCGGGTGTTCTGGAAAGAACCGCACGCCAAACTGCACAGGATAGAGGTTTCGAAAGCACAGAGAGGGGGGTACAGTTTAGTGCTTGGCGGCTGTTTGTAGCAGAACCTCTGCCGTTCCAGGACTCTTATAATATTATGCCAGGAAAAAGTCCTTGGGACAGAATTATACATTTTGAAGGACTACATATCCCATAATCCCAGCTCCCCTGGTTTTTTGGGGTGCAGCACGCAGCCGTGGACGGGCGGGGCAGGGCGTGGCAGATCGGGGTACCTGATGGTGCCGGTGGGCGAGGGCAGGGGGCTCATCAGGTGGGCGATGTTGTCGGGGATGCTGATGGACAGGGGCGAGATCTGGGGCTGCACGGGTTTGTGGGGTGACTCTGGGGCCTCGCGTTTCTCCCTCTTGCAGCTCCCCAGCACGGTGAAGGTGATCTTTATGTTTGTGCTGGGGAACCGGAACGTGCACCTGAACCCCGAAACAAACACAGGAGCTCCGATCAGAGGAGGGCGGGAGATGGGCACCGGGCAGCGTTTCATACAGCAGGATTACGAAAGCAGAGTCAGAATCTGTGTTTTGTTCTTTAATACACCTTAAAAATGGAAAATTTTTTTCAGTAAGTTAAATAAATATCTGAGAGCGATTTGACCAAACCCTCACAGGCTCTAGCCATTGTGCCGTAGCAGTTAAAAAAGCCAATCGGATGCTGGGATACATTGTTAAAAGTATTGAGTACAAATCTAAGGGGGTGATGCTTCTTTTGTACAACACATTCGTCAGACCACATCTGGAGTATTGTGTACAGTTCTGGGGACCATACTTTAAGGCTCTAGAAAAAGTTCAGAGAAGAGCCACTAAGCTTATTCCGGGTATAAAAGACGAAAGCTACGAGACGACGCTGAAGATCCTTAATCTCTTTAGTCTTAAAAAAAGGAGACTTAGAGGTGATTTGATTGAGGTCTTTAGATATGTTAAAGGGATTAACAAAGTGAATTATGTTGGATTCCTTTGACCAAGTGTTGTGAGAAGAACTCGGGGTCACAAATGGAAGTCGACCAAAGGTAAATTTAGCACTGATATTCGGAAATATTTCTTCACCCAAAGAGTAATTTCAATGTGGAATAGCTTGCCTGACCATATTGTTGAGGCAGAGACCTTGGGGGGTTTCAAGAGCAGGCTTGACTTAAAGCTAGATACCATTAAGCCATTGAGTATCTGAAGTGATATATTCACAATAGTATTAAGAAACTGGCGAGCGTAGTTGGGCTGAACGGCCTGTTCTCACCATTCAACCATGTTATACTATATCTTCTACGAAATCAATACTAAGTAATTTGTTCGTTATACCATTATTCATAGACCTCGTTTTGCCTAGTTTATTGCTGTACCAACTCATCATAAGCTGAGAAACCCACCACCGCAGGTAAAACCTCAACCTGTCGGAAAGAACTGCTACTGAGTTTACTGCTAAACTGCAGAACATAAGATCCAGAACGAGTCCTTCTCCTGCAGTCCATGTTCCACATTTGAAAGTGTTCTGGGTTTTAGTGCAATTTTCCAGCTAATAATAATCCCTCTTAATGAGAACCTCCAACGTCACTTCAAATCTGGATCTCTGAACCATTTCCATGTGGATTTTGAAATGGAAAAATCAGACCAAAAAAAAAAAAAGGTTAAGAAGAGTTTTTATACACTGATGACATTAAAAAGCTAATAAGGAGAAGAAATGATGCTGGCTGATGTGTTGGGCACCCTTATCACATCCCTGAACTGAGAAGGCTGAACACAAACTACAGCGAATGATGCGTTTCACCCCGAGGGTTATTGGTTCGAGTCCCAGTGGAGCCACAATCACTGCAGCGCTGCACCTGAAAAGCACCAGGGGGAACAGACTGCTGTTTACACAACTTAAATACACGTCTCTTTGGAGAAATGTCTGTAGGAGAACACTGATACAATGCAAGAACAGATGTGAGGATATCATCAGGAATAAAACACAGGGGAGAGGATGTGATCAGGAATAAGACAGAGGGGAGCAGATGTCATCAGGAATAAGACACAGGCGAGAGGATGTCATCCGGAATAAGACACAGGCGAGAGGATGTCATCCGGAATAAGACACAGGGGAGCGGATGTCATCAGGAATAAGACACAGGGGAGCGGATGTCATCAGGAATAAGACACAGGGGAACGGATGTCATCAGGAATAAGACACAGGGGAGAGGATATCATCAGGAATAAGACACAGGGGAGAGGATGTGATCAGGAATAAGACACGGGAGCGGATGTCATCAGGAATAAGACAGAGGGGAGCAGATATGATCAGGAATAAGACACAGGGGAGCAGATGTGATCAGGAATAAGACACAGGGGAGCAGATGTGATCAGGAATAAGACACAGGGGAGAGGATGTGATCTGGAATATGACACGGGAGAGGGTGTGATTAGGAATAAGACAGAGGGGAGAGTATGTGATCAGGAATAAGACACAGGGGAGCGGATGTCATCAGGAATAAGACACAGGGGAGAGGATATCAGGAATAAGACACAGGGGAGCAGATGTGATCAGGAATAAGACACAGGGGAGCAGATGTGATCAGGAATAAGACACACGGGAGCAGATGTGATAAGGAATAAGACACAGGGGAGCAAATGTGATCAGGAATAAGACACAGGGGAGCAGATGAGATCAGGAATAAGACACAGGGGAGCAGATGTGATCAGGAATAAGACACAGGGGAAAGGATGTGATCTGGAATATGACACGGGAGAGGGTGTGATTAGGAATAAGACAGAGGGGAGTGAATGTCATCAGGAATAAGACACAGGGGAGCAGATATCAGGAATAAGACACAGGGGAGCGGATATGATCAGGAATAAGACACATGGGAGTGGATGGGCCATTCCACCCAAAGTGGTCCTGGGTCAGAAAAATAAAATTCTGAATTCTGTCAATGGAATACTTTTTTTTGGAAGCTTGGACATCTAAACCAGAAGGAAATTATAACTGTATTTTGATTCATCACGTGTGCCATCCGTACCACATCAAATAAGCCACATTCAAGATTAGAAAAAAAGGCAAAAACAGTGATATTTTTTCTTCACTTTATCATTTCCAACAAAAAAAAAAAATGCAGAGCCACACAGTCTTTTATAGAATTGAGGCATACTTTAATCAATGACAATAGCTTACTAACAATTTTTTTTAAATTTCTGATGAAGATTTAGGGAGTTGTCTGTGTAACGCACGTAACAAAATTACCCTTTTATGTATGTTGAACAAACAATTGACCATATTTGGCCAGTATTTCTCATTCATAGGTAGAATGGGTGAACACAAAAAATAAACCAAAGAAATCACTGAGATTTTCATATTTTCCCGATGGAAAGATGTGTAACGCACATAACATTATGTGCATTACGAAAATTTAAAGGTCATTTTTCACAGAAAAGAGTGTAACTAACTAAGGTAACTAACCATGTAGTTTTTTTTTTTTTGGCGATAACATTTAAATGGTTGGTAGATACTTCAAAATACCCTTGATGCATCGCTCTTTCATATCTTTAAGACAATCACACCCACTCGTCTTTAGCAGTAGACGAAGTTGGGGCAGATCAACAGCGATTATGCAACCTTTCGCACATGTGCAAGTGTTTTCAAATTTACCTTCACGCATAATTTTCTTTTTATCGCAAATGCGAGCAAAACTGTCACACTGTACCGCTCTGGATAAATATAGACTTCAAATGTCTTAAATTAAAGTGAGAACCATGAACAGAAATTGGAAATTCGGTAAAGAGCGAAACTTACTTATCTGAATAAAAGTGAGTGATCCTGAGAATCGGTCCTCTGTGTGACATGGAGGACATAGGTCTGCTGGGCTTTTATCACTCTATTCCTTTATAGAAGACTTGGTGGCCCTGTCACGGTCAGTTGTGTCAAGAAATTGCTCAAAAACAACATGGTTTCAGATTCAGAACAGAAATTGGCCACAGCAAGAATGGCTTCTTGCAGTTTGTATATAATAGTTGGTATAAAGGAAAGGTTTCCTATCTGATCCAATCACAAAGAAAGGACTCTTGAACCACTTCATTTTGTGAAAAATATTTATTGCAATGAAAAACAAATCATTCCATGATCATAAAATGCTCCAGAAACTGACTTCTTCATACCCAGTTCGGACACGTAACGTCCGTAACTTTTTTTTCCCCCGTAACGCACGTAATGCCCGAATTCCCCCATTAAAAGATTTCGGTATTTCTAAAATCCCCAACAATACCTAATATGACAACTTGATATCGGGTATTCAAATCATAACTAAGAGAAATGCACTCGGTGGCACACTTCACAGACTTTTGAGGCTTTGAAAAAAGTGACAACGTTTCATTTTTCTCTGAATGTCTCTGAAACACACGTAACGCTGAAAATTAGGCTGTATCAAAAAAGTTGGCAAAGGGAGGGACATTTTCTTACTTTCCATGAAAGAGTACTGACCCAGGACCACAAACAATGTTTAAACAAGATGGAAACTCCACGCAATAAAAAAAATAATAGTCATATTTATCATCAAAATGTGTGTCCAAACTAATGCACATAATGTGGAATAGCCCGGATGTGATCAGGAATAAGACACAGGGGAGCGGTTGCGATGAGGAATAAGACACAGGGGAGCGGTTGCGATGAGGAATAAGACACAGGGGAGCGGTTGCGATGAGGAATAAGACACAGGGGAGCGGTTGCGATGAGGAATAAGACACAGGGGAGCGGTTGCGATGAGGAATAAGACACAGGGTAGCGGTTGCGATGAGGAATAAGACACAGGGGAGCGGATGTGATGAGGAATAAGGCACGGGAGCGGTTGTGATGAGGAATAAGACACCGGGGAGCGAATGAGAGGAAACAGAAGTAGCCTCACTCATACCAGCGATGATTCCTGCACTCTGCACTGCTGGTAAAATGTGGCTTCACAGATGTGGGTCAGAAGAGAAATATCTCCCTGCTCACAGCTGGCAGAATCACAACCAAAACCTTCAGCCCCTCCCCTGTCCTTCAGAGACCTTCTGGAATGATTTCTGCTTGAGGGTTTGTCCAGCAAGACACACGCGGAACACAAACAGAAATTCACTCCACCTGAAACTGGCTGGCAACTCACACGTTACTGGACCAGACTACTCTACTCAGTGTTCCAGGGTCTCACAAAGAGAAGACAGCCGATATGACAAGAGTTCCAAGTAAACTCAGCCAATAAGATCGGAGCTCGATGTTGGCACAGCCAATATGATCAGAACTCAATTTCAGCTCAGCCAGTAAGATCATATCTACATCAGCTAAGCCAATCAGATAGGAGCTCCTTGTTAACTCAGCCAATAGGATCAGAGCTCGATGTCAGCTCAGGTAATGGGATTAGAGTACCAGGTCATCTCGTCAAATGGGACTGGAGGCCTCTATGACAGCTCAGCCAATAGGATCAAAGCTCCATATCAGCTCAGCCAATGGGACCAGAGCTCTCGCCATGTGAGCGTTCTTCCCTCCCGCCCTCTTCAGCTGGCAGGATAGCGGGTGTTCTCTGCGTCAGACCTCCCGAAACTTACACGCCAGACGAGGACGCGAGCCAAGGGAGCGTGGTTCCTTACAAGCGCGGAACATTGTGTTCTCGCTCACGGGGGGCTGACGCCCCCCCCACACACGTTCACTGGGGGAGGGGAGATCTCTTCATTCAGAAACTCCTGCAATCGGCCTCTCCCACAATGTGCCTCCACTAAACTTTTCCTTGCAAACTTTTCACTAAGCTTTTCAAACGGTGTGTACTCAGCGCACAGCCTGGCAGCTTAGAATCACAGATCCTCCAACGCTCGGCTAAGCGTTCAGGTAACACAGCCACAAACAGTAATCTAACGTACCAGCCGCAAATCGAAATCTCTCTCGCCACTTAACGCGCCCGTGCAATTCTAATTAATTCGCTTCACTGCGGTTGTCCAAACGGCTGCGGCGTGACTTTCTGACTTTCAAAATAACTTTTTAATCATTCTTTATGCAGACACCGATAACCCGGGTTTAGAGTGTGTACTAAGTGAGAGATAAAAATAAATAAATAAAAATAAGCAGCTTATATTGTTTATATTTCCACACATCACAGATCTGTGTTGGTAGAGCAATTGGCAGATATTTACCAAAGCGATTCTGATCAAAGACTCCGCCACTGGCGAGGGCTGCAGCAGGGATCAGAACCCACAACCCTCTGGCTGCATTAAGGTCACTCAGCTTCCGCTTTCACACAAAGCCACTCACTGTTGATTAGACCGAAGGGCCAATCTCCTGTAGCTATGTGGGGCTAGGGACCTTACTCAAGGGCCAAACAGCTGCCCAGGTAACTAACCAAGCTTCCTCCTGCATGAAAAGTAAGATATTGCACCTAAAAAAACTGAACATCAGACTTCAAATGAGCTCCTCCAGTTCCACAGCCTCTCACATTCAGTGATAGTGAGATTAAGAGCAGCACATAATGAGGTTCATCTGCAGAGGTGGGGCTGCATCAGCTTCCAGCCGGAGTCGACGTCCTTGTCAAGCAGGTCTGACGTTTCCACCTCAGATTCACTGACCTCTAGATTATCTGGACCGGCTAACAGCACCACCTAGATGATTACGGGAGGGCATCCAAATGATGTGTGGATCTCGCTCATATAGTCTGCACTTATGCCCAAACAGCTTCCCTGTAGCAGCTAGAACTGCTTTGGTTTTTGCATGGTATTGTTCCCAAAATAACGTGAATGATGATAATCTCAGTTCGGGTCATAATGCGCCCAGTTATGAGCAGAATACATCAGACGCAAATTGCCTGTCTGTCAGTATGCAAATCACACTCATTATTCCTGCAAAACTCCAGCACTGTTACCAAGAGTGATGTGATGCCTTCAGTCACCAGCAGACCACAGGTACATGTGAGTGTCATCGAAACCCTGAGGCACAACAATTGGCACTCAAACCGTTTGCACTGCAGGCTGGTGCCACCCAAGAGCAGAGCCTGTCCCCTACTGCACTGCTGCTGAATGTTTGGCATCACTAAAAATATAAATATTTTTATTTAAGCTATGCTCGATGAAAAACAAGATGGGTCTTCTTGCATAGAATAATGTAATAAAAACCATCGCCAATATGCTGCAACACATTTAATCTCCAGCACTAGGCTACTACTAGAGCATTAATATTTGGGCATACACGCAACACAGCTTCAACAATGAAAACCCATGTGAAACTTGAGCCACACACACCAGCCTATTTAAAAAAAAAAACCACACACAAAACAAGAGGCCGGTCGGCCAAGAGAGCTGCATTGAGGATCACTGAAAGAAAATCAGTGCTTGTGCTCATTTTAAGTCAAAAATGCTGAATTTCTAAAAAACCAGGATGTAGAATTTGTAATTTTCGCAGGGGATCATCAGAACATCCCAAGGAAGGCTCACAACAAATTAGAAAAAAAATTATGGGACATTTTTGAGACATTAATGAAAGACTGAAAAAAAAAAAAAAATGAGCCCAAACACCGATTTTCTACGTCCAAGATGCAGAATTTCTCAAAAACCGGGACGTAGAATTTTCTCATTTTCACACCAAATATTTAGAATATCATAAGGAAGGCTTGCATCAACTTCGAAAAACAGTTATCATTTTCGAGATATTCAAATTTAAAGTGAAAAGTTGACGCCGGATGGATAGGCAGACAGACGGATGGACGCCGGACGACTCGGCACTAGAAAAACTCTGCTGACGATAGTCACAGCGGAGCTTTAAAAAAAAAAAAAAGACAATTCGTGGTTATAGACAGGATGCTAGCTGTAAACCACAGGAACTCAAAGCTTAGGAGTGGGTCATTTTAATCGGGAAGAAATTAACTTTAACTCGATGCACAGCGTATACACCCCCATAAAGTGGGAACTTATTCATACCGTAAAGCTTTGAGCAAAATGACTCTTCACTTTGCCAGTTGGACCAACATCGTGCTCTGCGATATCAATAAATTCACATTATACAGCTACATTTGTAGCCTGCGCATGCTTGTACTGAGACCACCAACTGTGCCAAAGTCCCCTAAATGGTCACCAAAATCTACCCTCCACTCATCTCCTATTGTATACTAGGACACGTCTCTTTAGGATCTTACGGTACTCAAGTGAAAAATAATGCATGATGCTAGTTTGAGCTGTACCTGGGGTTAGGGTTTCAGTGCATCACCATCATATCTAAAAAATATGAAGTTGGCAAGAACTCCGTGTTTGGGCCCCGGAGCATGGCCCTTAACCCCAAAACTGTGCTGGGGGCTCAACCCACTGTCAATTTCTCTCTCTGCCACTGTGCTAGCAACTGTTATCCGAAGTGTGACCCGAGACTTCATTAAAAGGGACAGGGGTGGAGTAGGGTGCTGTGATTTTAATGGACCTCCCTCAGTTAATAAAGATGAAAACCATTTACTTTTGAGCTTCACTGCAAGACAGAGAGTAAACTCTGCTTTGCATCGTAATCCAATTGTTTACATGGGGAAGGCAAGTATAATCTATGTAGACTCAAATATTTGACAAAAGGAACTACTATTGGCAAGATGTTCGAGAGTCAGAAAGGAATATTAGAGAAACGGAACAAATCAATCTGAGGAACAAAACTCTACTAAACACTACTCGAAATTGGGCCGCAGGGCGAGTATCCAGCCTTGCAGATAATCTTCCACTGGAGGGCGATGTCGACCGCTACTCCCTACTGGTTTGATTTCAGCTCGTCCCAAAAAAATTCACCAGTTTAGAATGAAAGTAGCTTACAGACGTGACGCGTTAAAGCCGAATTGAAATGATGACGTCACCTCCTCTTCGGTCTGCCTATGTACTGGTTCTGGCTTGCACCATCCTGCAGCACTACGAACATTACCGAACACTCAGCTCGACAGGTCCGAAGCCTGCCGAAACAGGGCGTATATATTTTTGCAAGTATGCTCTAGCTAATATCATCCAGTTCAGCTTTAAGTGGTAACTTGCGTATGGGACACGGATACTCATGAAGTCGAGATGCGCAAAATAAAATATTCCACCATTTGTAACATGTCTCTCACAGCGACAATAACAAATGCAAAATCGACCTCATTTTTTTCCACTACATTTAACAAGCTACAGTACACAAGCTTAATAAATTTGTGATGGAGAGAAATCCTCATTTACATAATTTAAACCAAGAGGCAACTCCCTTTGTGGATTCCAAAAAACGTCTGAGGTTACAGCCAGACCTTAAACTGGAAACCAACCCTCCAGAGAATAAGACCCAAAACACGGCACCACAAAGACATGCTCAGAGGTGGTTACAAAATAGTAGCAAGTAGAATGTGTTTTTAGTCGTAAAAACGTACGTCTCCACCCTGGGCCCCTTCCCTGCCTAACCCACCGGACAGACAGACAGGCTCCTCCAAAAGACAAAAGGCACCACTGCAGAACCTGAGAAGTGCGCAAAGTTTTGTTAAGGTCATGCAAATGGTGTAAAAGGCTCCGGGGAAAAAAAAGTTGGGATGAACAGACAGACAGACAGACGGACGGACGGACGGAAAGACAGACACACACCAAAAGGCACCACCTCAGGACCTGAGTAGTAAGTATGCTAAGTTTTGTTAAGATCATAGTTACTCTCGGAAACAAAATGAGGACGCCAATGCGAACAGAGCCGAAAACAATGTCTCCCCTCTCCCTCTGGTGGGGGGGGGCGGACATAACAAAAGGTGTATAAAAATGAAGTCAGCAGTTGAACAGCCCAAAGCAGAACCATGCTATATGCTAAGTCAAACTGTTTGTTTGTGGTCACCAAGCAGGATTTTTGAAATCCCAAATCTCCCATTGAGGTTTCTGCTTCATTCTGGTAAGCCAACTGATGTCAACCAAATAACATACGTGGGTTCAAATGCTAATTAGTTTTGGATTCAAATGCTTTCGTACCCCACCCAAGTCAATCCAATGAAATTTTACTTGTAGCGCCTATTGCGGAAGGATCATCATAAAGATGTTTATCGGCTGGCAACAGTGCAGATATCAGGTTCAAATCACCAAAATAGCCAATTTGTTGAGAACAGAAGCACAATAACAGTGGTGAGAAAGATTCTGTAATCCATTGCTTTTGCCTGGTGCCACTTGAGCCCTCTGGAGGAGCAGATGGGCAGGGTTTACACTTTTGGGAATACTTCATTTGTTCCAATACAGCAGGCATGTTAAGTCAAACACAGAGTAAGCACAAGAAATCAAAACAAAGACCATTCGAACCGTAATCTGAAAGTTACAGATGCGTCAAAAATGCATTTATGAGCAACAAACCATGACAATGAATTAAGTGCTTATTACAACACCCACGCTCCCCACCTGAGGTTAAAATGATGCAAATTTCACAGCCAGAAATATAAACAAGATGCAGGAGTTTCAGCAGGGTCGCGTGGCGAGGGATTGAGTACTGAGCACGCTCAACTGCCTCTCCAGTGGATAGGCACTAAATTAAGGGTGCAAGATATAAACAGGCAGTCGTCCAGGGGACCAAACAGATTTGCTCCCCCAGCCAACCGACACAGACGCACAAAGACCTGAAAACACAGACGGACAGGTAAGGGTACACCTGAGTGCGCATGCAGACGCATGAACGTACACACACAGGCACTGGTTTGCTCAAACAAACTACATGTTGTTGGACCTTACACTGTACGCTGTGTGAAGTACAAACACACATGGTACCTGGCTGGATGATATGTCACTTATTTCTTAGCTAGCTTGGGTAACAGTACAGATGTTCTTAAATAGGACTTATTATTTTTATAATTATTATTGACACACACATACTAAAGGGAAATTAAGAATCACCAATCAGCCTGACATGTATGTTCTTGGAACCCAAGGCCCAAGCCAGATTCAAACGGTCCCAAAACCTTCTTGATATAAAAGGACAACACCAGGTTGTCTGTGTAGATATGGTGACAACATAATTCCAATGCACCACTTCAAATTCAGCACAGAAGAAACTGCAAACACCAAACACAACTCAAGTAAAATTAATTGATGGACGGTCAAATCAAGAGGAGGCCAATCTCATCCAAAAAAGGGCTGGAGTGGGTGCAGGTTTTTTTTTTTTTGAAATTATAGTTCAGTCGTAGAAAATATTCATATTTGATTGCACTCATCAAGCCATTAGTGACTGACTGCCAAGACTGGTTAATTTGTTGAACTGAGCTACAGTGATGTTGAGTTAAATTGGGTACCCATTAACCTGCCGTTTTCACAGAAGACTGGTCACCCTTGATTTACACTGTAGAGTTCAAAGGTAATGTGTAGCAGAAAGAGCTAGCCACAACAATCGCTACTAATGGCTAATCAAGTGCAGCCATGCGTTCAGAGAGAACTACATTTCCCATCATTGGCTTCTAGCAGAGGCACGGCTGACAAGAATGGAGTAACGATTGGGCACATTATACTTCATGACAGCCAGATTCCAGCCTCCTGAGGAATTAACACACAGCAGCCGCCTTACACCACACAGACACAGACACAGACACAGACACAGACACAAAGATAAAACATGATCGCAAATACAAATCATACGAGATCCATGACATGTTTTTGGGCAAAAGGTACACTACTCCATATTGAACAAGTCACTGGGCATTTTATGGCTTTGGATTTCAATGAATAAAGCATCCATGCGTTTCCCCAGTTCTGTTCAGGTCGCCAGCGCGAGGCACGGTTTGTGCCAATGAACTCTCTGACTTCTCTCCAGGAGGGGATGCTGGCAGCAAGAGAACTGGACAGAGATTTCTCACTGGAAATGCGCCAACGTCCAAACCCCACCTGAAGCTAAGGACTGACTGCAGCATTCTCAAATCAGAAAAATTAGCGCGTCTCTCTCATTCCACACCCCCGCCCACCCTCGCAACCCACCCAGATTTTTATCAATTTTTTCCTGCAGCAGTACAAAGTCACTGCAGTTCAAATTGTGCGGGTGTCCAAATATTAATACCCTAAATATCCAAATTTTGAAGGTCAACCCCCAAAGTACAATTCAATCTGGTACGTACGGCAACATTCATGCCCAACAGCCTTAGTGCGCATGAGGAATTTTTGGGCGTTACATTATAGGCATAGCTTTAGAATGCCGTTTGCTTTGACAAAGCTCTTCTGAGCTGATAAACAGCACCTGAACTGATCTTAAATTTGTCATCATCACTACTGTTTACGCTTTTATTTTCATAATTTAAATCAATGTCGGAAATTCAGCACTAACGACCCAAATGGTCAGTCGATGAGCCCGCCTTCACGGTCCGCCACGTTTGTGGGAATACCAGACAGCAGGTATCGTGGGAAAGAGGCGGCTCCAGACCATGTTTGCTGTCTCAGGGTCAGTGTGACATCCAGAGCGAACGGATCCAATGCAAGTTCACCTTCCTAAATCAACACAGCCTCCTCTCCACCAGGATTCCCAGGTCAGCATGACTCCAAGTACCACAGTCGTCGAAATTTGGTCACAATAGCCCAGGTTTGTCCACACTGATATCAAGGGGCTGCTTGTGTTTTATTATGGAACCCACCTGCCTTCTCGCAAAGACATGCCTTTACAGAGTATTCAAGCGCTAGGATTAGCCAGCAGATCAAGTACTCCCAGTACTCTACAATCCTAGAGCAAAATGGCTGGATAATCTTGGCGCTTGGATGACTGGCCAATCCTAGTGCTTAAAATGCTCAGGAGGGGGCGTGTCTTAGCGCGAACGTAGGTGGGTTCCATACTAACCCGGACTGCTTGCGCGCAAATGTTCAGTCCACTGCTGGAGCACCTGCATAATGGCGACTTCCCTGAATATTAGACTTATTTCTCGTGCTGAAAAAATGGGTAACTGACTGGTTTTAGGGTTCACCAAAGGTGCAAAACCTGGGGTTCATTTCCATAGCTCGCCGTCAGGATAGAGATGCTCCGATCCAACTGTTCCAGCCCCAATACCGAAAACAATACCTGAGCTTTGGGAAACGGCTGACACCGAGTACCGATCTGATACCAGTGTTTAATTAATAACCTGCATGTCTCACTGCATGGAATAAAGCGGGATCACTCTTTCATGTGTAAGGCAGTAACAGGCTTTACTTAAACACTGCCTCCCTAACTTCGTAAAATGTTACATATTAATACATAGATATAGATGTACCAAATTGCTATTCATTGAAATAATTGTATCCAATGACACAATGGCCCATTGTCATCGATTCCCAATCGAGCCATTTGAGTCAGTATATCAGTAATGGTATGAGCGCATCCAATGCAGGTCTTTGAGTACATGCTCAATAGTTTCACTGAGATTGGTTCCATTAAAGCCCTTTCATTTGCCATTTCAATACAAGTCAAAATGGCCACCATACTGTAAAAAATGCTACATTGCAATTACCCCACAACAAAAATGTGCACTCAGAATGGGTGAAGTCATTGAGCTATTGGGAGACTAGAGAAAAACTTTTCAGACAACTCACAAGCAGGTCAAGCCACAGCATCTAGTGCATGCTGGACTCTCCAGGCTCAAAAACACTACGGCTTCATCTCTTGCTCCAATGAGCGCAACATGGCAGTGCCCTTAAAGTTCCCTCCAGGATTTGAAGCGTTTTTTTTTTTTTTTTTACTGAGCCAGAGGTAAATCTATGGGTGATGTCACGGTGACGCGCTTTGCATCCTCATCAGACTGTAAAGAAAGGAATCTCTGCCTGTGTGTGTGTGTTTGTCTGTTTATAAGTGTCTTTACATATCTTGACAGTCATTCATCCTTTAAACTTTAAACTAAGTGGATGAATTGTCGAGGACTGCAGTAAGAGCAGTGTCGAGTTTGAAGTTGTTTGGCGAAGCGGTTCTTGAGCATTCAAGAGAGCTGCAAGCATTAATATCACTCAAGCAGGAAGTGAACAGACACTGGACGAGCCTGCCCAAATGCATCAACGACAGTGGAAGCAGAAGGGATCTGAGACATTTGGAAAGGTAAAAGGTGTTAACTGGTGTTTTGAATCCCACCTGCATCAGGTCAGGACTACAACACACCTGTCCGTCCTTGAACACTGTCCTGCCAAATGGATGGAAACCATAGCAACATCAAAGGTTCTGCCACCATTACATAACAGACATAAATACTTTACTTCAACATGACAGACTTTGAGGTCACCCCTTAACTGCAGGAGGGCAGAAGGGCAAAATTAGCCAAATAATATACTACAACTGCCCTCCAACTGCAACACAATTAACCCAAAATACAGTCACATAGTACGCATCCAATATGGCCCACAGAGATGCATCGAACAGTGACCCAGAGTACAACATAACCAACGGTCCGCTGAATCGGGCCAGTGAAAGTTAACCTCTGCCGGTAAATAAGCCAGTCACTGGACCTAAATTAATTGCCAAGACAGCCGGTAAGGAAAAAGTTATTCCGTTAAACTCCGACATGTCCAACTCACCATGAGCAAGAGTGTGCCTTGTCCGCAACGAGGCCGCAATATTGGAGTCCAAATTCTATAAAAACAGTCTCATCATGTTTTGGGCTCTGATGTCAGTACAAGCAAGATGTCTAAATGCAAATCACTGAACAGTCTTTGATTTATTTTCCGCCCTGCTCAAGGCTACACGTGAGAGCCGGATGCAGCCGGATAAGAAACAGACAGATTTCTTTGCATAATCAGTAGGCATATTATTATTCTCCATTCCAAGGGGGTTAACCCTCTCCAGGCTCATGTTGCGATTTTGCAACAATAAATTAATTGATGACTGATGATAAAAAATAAAGACCACATGGGAAATGGTTTGATAAAGTTACTCTTCCAGCCCAGTATTGCAAAAATACAGCATTAGTTCCACCTGCAGCCACTAGTGTATGAGAACTATTCTCCACGAATGAAAGATTTTACATATCTCCATATAATAAATTGGGCTGGAGAGGGTTAATGTAGTTTGGTACATGGCGTAGCCTATTCTCGAGCTTTACAACGATAAATGACAACCTAACACCGCTGCACACGCGCTACCCGCTTTGCTTTAAATAAGCCGTTAAATAAGCTTCAATTTTATCTCGTCATTGTCGACTGAACCCAACTCGGTGGCCTGACAGAATCAGTGTTAACAGCGAGTGTGAACAGAGTTTAGTCTGCGGCGAGCGGGAACAAGGCGAGGTCAGGTGTACACAATGTAAACCGTTTACAGTCGTGTCAGTAACTTACACACCTGATGAAGAGGAGCCCAACGGTCAACGTACTCGAGCCAACAGGAGAGGCGTCGCGTGTGTCTCCAGAAACTCAAATTCACCACAGTCAACGGAACCACCAGTAAAATAATTAACCGTTAATCTCGGAAAACAATCCGCCCGGCCAAAGTGTCAGGTTGTGATATAATTCTGTCAGAAGACACGCGAAGAGGTTCGCCGTAGCGAAGTATATTCCCCCAGGCAAGCCACATAATGGCTGTCACTATGCACCAAAATATTTACAACGGTTGACCCCATTCTCGATCCACAACACATTGTCACCAACGGCGAGCAAACACGCCTGCTCCGTAAGCAGCCAACGAGCAATGCGTTTTTATCTGCAATGAATATTGGCATAATAGCGTGCAATGAGTGATGAGAATTTTTAAAAGCCATCCGTCGACACACAAGGAAGAGACGCCGGGGCCACCAGGCGCTGACACGTGCTGCGGCCGGAGTCCCAGGCATGATAACAATAACACACGGAACACACGCATTTCAAGGAACTTACATTCGCGGTAGATGTAGAGGGGGCGCCCCGCGTCTCAGGAACACGCCGTCCACGAACACCCCGTTTTTTCCGAGGCATCGCAGATAGAAATCGCCGCCGCCCGCCCCGTCCTCTCCTGCCGTGAAAATTTCCAGATGCCGGCGGGATATGAAGCTCGAATGGCCCATGCTCACGTCAACTGAGCCCTGCGACGAGTTCCGCCCGATAGTCACCGAGCGTTTCTTCATCAGGTATTCGAACTCACGGCCCTCTAGCCGGGCAACCGCCGACCCGGACAGCCCGCTAACCACCGCCATCTTAAGGAACAAGGGGTCTATTTCACAAATGCTTGGTAAAGACACCGGAATGCAAACGCCTGAGCAGCGATTCTGAACAGGGGCGTTGATGGGCAAATCTCAAATTTAGGGAGTCCAATTTTAAAAAGAAAAATTTAGAGGGGAACGTGCCTGGATCAGAGACAGCGGCTCCGACCCACCGCCGCAGCACCAAGAGAAAGGGAAGGGGAACGAGCCAACCAAACAACGATTGAGGCCGATACCGAAAGAGTGACACATCTCACGCACCAATCACAGATCAGACTTCATCTGAAATTGTGAGGCAACGACCAATACAAATTTAAAACATGGCCTGGCTGATTCATCAAGGGTCGGTTGCACTGTGGTTTAACTCGCGAAATGAATGGTAAATTATAACATGTGGAGTGTACACGATTAACTGCTGCGGCGGAGAGGATTTTTTCATGCAGCCTCCATCATTATAATGGGTCATTTTGTTCCATCCAATCTCACTATTCGAGCACTTTATTATACCCACATGTTGTCATGAAAATAGCCATCAATTGGGCTGGGCTGAAAGGACGACGCATCGAAGTCGGTAACGTTAGTAGTTCATTCATTTTGAATAGACTGAAACGGGACAGCTCAAGGTTAATTTAGCTAGGTTAGGATATGATTGGACCATTTAACATCCCAGATTCCTAAATCATCGTCGGGCGTCAATTATGATCGTCTGAGTTAGTTAAGGTTATGTTGGATTTGTGAGAATCAATGCACATTTGACAATGAAAAGCCACGTGTGACACTCGAATAAAATATTCATCCACATCCTAGGAGACGACTGCGGATTAAAAAAATATTCCCCGGAAAGGAAAACAAACATCACATGTCGAATGCACTCGTTCTGCAGTGGTATAGTCAACCTGCAATACCTTTAAAACACTAACATACCGACGCATTTGCAATCGGTACGGTTGATCGTACCTGGCTGGGCACTGCAACGCGAGGCAGACTAAGTGGACTAAGTATAAAAGCCAGGTCCAGGGCTTTCAGCTCGTGTTTTCGGTACAACACGAATGTTTGCGGCAGGCAGCTGGCATTCCGATTGCAGCTAATACCCAGAATGCTTTTAGGGTGATAGACATGTTATGTTGTGGAGGTCACATTTCGCAGAGCCGGCGTTAAAACTAGTCATTTCAAAATACAGTTAATATCATTTTTGCTCAGAATTCCGCTCGCTAATGAGAAACGGGACATTTAACACAGATTTGCTATATCAGTGGATCAATTTTCCGTACTGTACTGTTTGTACTTCATTGGACATTCTTGCGCATGAAAACATGTGCTTGCAGGTTGACGTCATCACATGAGTCTAGTCTATTGCTTTACACCAACGGGAACTGTTTGTAAACATTGAGATAGGCGCTGGCACAGCCACTGCTATGCTCGCTAATGACTACCAGAATCCCTGAAATTGTGCCATCCTACTCAAACATAACAGCATATCTTTTTATGCAAAACAAACTTTCAGACTAATTCATACAGCCATAGGCCATTTTGACGACAATTCAGAACTATACGCTTTATGATTCGAACAGCGATAATCCCGATACTACAACTCATAGGCCGACTCAGAAAGATTTGGGATGCATCTAAAATGCGCATGAAACAGAAAGGGTTGATTTCTGAATTTACTTTGACCTATAATTCATCGCAGACTGCGTGACGACAAGATATTTTACATTTTGTCATGCAAACTTCATTTTATTTGTAAATATACATCCATTCCTGCCGATCATATTGCAACACATTCGGAAAGCAGACGGGGGCAAGTCAGGACAAGTAATAAAGGTAATAAATTTGAATCCTGATGTGATTTGAAACAGCTGATGTCAGCAGGTGATTGTAATCATTTTGACACAAAAGCTGCAGGCAGGAAAGGGCTCATCCTCCAGGAGCAAAGATGGGTTGAGATTGCTAAGGACATGTCCTGTTTTCCTGTCATTCCAGCCCACTTTCGTAAACTTGCCCAAAGTTCTTCCAATTTTGAGTTAGAATAAGCAATACATGTTGAAAGATCAGATTTTGACTTTTTTCATCTCTTACAAAGTGTTGATGAAGAATATGAGACAGTAAAAGATGCCCCTTTGTAGCAGATCTCAGGTCAGTTGAAAAACTCCAAAAAAACCTCATTAGAATTATCCCGTTTTCTTAACTATTATTGCAATAGCGTATCCAAAACTCATATGGCAATATCTACAAACAATAAACAATGAAAAATAGGCAAAAGTATCACATTTTATTACATGACTTCTGACCCAGATACACTTACCAGCAGCCTACATTACTATCAGAAGTCACTTCATCATGCATTTTCAAAATTAAAAACATTGACCTTGCCCTCTTCTAGGATTCTATTGCTGGAAATAACATTTTAGATTTGATAAGTATCTACAACATATATCAAAGATTAGAATCCTGGAGGAGGGTAAGTTAATGTTCTGGGGCTAGAATACAGGAGTGAGAAATATTGATAGTTTTATTGATATGCAAAATATTCACAGTACTAATGATGACCTAAGAATTTTTCATACTTATTAAAATGAAATATTGGCTTGTTGGGATTTTTTTTTTTTTTAAGTACACTACATACCATTCTTTGATGTCATTATTATTTTATCTGACAATTCTTTGAATAAATAAGAAATTCTATAATTATCTTCATAGAAATCTATTACTGTTCTCTTCTACTAAAACGTCATTTTTTGGGGGGGAGGGGGGGTCATTTTCATCATTTTCTTTTCAGTTTGTGACTTGAATCACAGAAAAGCTAAATCATGGGCCGACCAAAAACTTGTTTTTTCAAAGACAAACCAGCACTACACAGTGTTGTTCAGGAGCTGGAGCCATCCAACACCAAGAATAACCTTTCACCCTGTCAACAAGGATGGTTTTACTTATGACACCAATCATGGTTAAAGGATTAATGGTTTTTGAGTTATCAAGCTCACAAGAAAACTGAAGACAGACTCACATACAGACAAACATTTTCACATAAACAAGCCATGCTGCACTGTTATGCAGGGAAAATTATTATTATTATTATTTAAATTTTTTTTTTTTTTTACTATGAATAGACAATATTCCAACAAATAAACATATATACAGATGAGAAACTGAAAGTGCGCTGAAATTATAGGAAAACGGGACATGTCCTTTGCCCTCAAATTAAATGCCCCAGTTAAATCATTGAAAGGTTTCAAAACAATGTTTCTCAAAGAGAAGAAAAGGATTTGGATATTGATCCCTCTTCAGAGAATAGCATAATTAAAAGATTCCTGGAATTTCTGTGCATAAAGGGCAAGGGCACAAGCCCAAACTGAATATCCACCTTCTCCAATCCTTCAAACAGCACGGCATCAAGAACTGATATTTATCTATGAGTGATATAATCGTATGGGCTCAGGCTTACGTTGGAAAAGTTTTTTTTCAAGTGAGACGGCACATAATTACATCAGCAAATGCCAGTTAAAACGTCATTGTGCCAAAAGGAAGCCTTATTTTATGTGTCAAAAAATGCCGTTGACTTCTATGGGCTTGGCATTTGTGATAGTCCCTCACGCAGTGGAAACTTGTATTCAGGTCAAACTTGATATTTCAGGTCTTTTTTTCTTTTGTTAGAAATGGTTGCCGTGTGCCTGGGACCAAAGAAGAAACGGACCATACCGGGGCTGTGTTCTCAAGAGCATAGTTGCTAACTAAATTAGCAACTTGCATAGTTTGTCTTTTCACAGTCAATGGTCCCAACTATGTAAGTTAGTATCTGTGATTTCGGGCAATGCAACCCCAGACCTTTACCAGCAGCAAGTCCTAAAACCACACTCTGCCCTGGTATGGAGTTGTATCAGTGTCGGGGCCTTGGCAAGAGTGAATTACACTTCAGTGACAGCACCGTCAATGCTGAAGAGTATGCTGAGATTTTGGAGTAACATACACTGCCTTCAAAACAACATTTTTTCCAGGGACGCCCATGCACATTTCTACAAGACCATGCAAAACCACATTCTGCACGCATGACAAAGGTATGACTGCGCAAGACAAGGGTGCAGGTGGCTTACAGTCCCAACTTGCCCCCAATGGAGAACCAGTGGCACATTTGGAAGTGTAAAATTCAGCAACAAAGACCCCGCACCATTGCAACCATTAAAAACCCTTAACACCAACAGATGCATATATGGGTGCACCTAATCTAGCTGTTGTATTCAGTCCTGTGGAACTTCAGGCCAATTTTAAATTCGAGTGGCGATCTCTAGGTTTCCAATCATCCAAAATATGTGCAGCCGAGTCACAGGGAAATGTGTATAAAATGATGACCAACATCTTGATATTTTTCATTTTATGTAATGCTGTGGCCATAAAAACATGGTGTCCTGGGTTTGAATATTTCCCCTGATGTAGCTTCAATGAGACACAGCAACCTGCAGACACAGAATGTACATGTGAAATTGTCCTACTTTATGAAAAATAGTGCTATTTCTGACTTTGTATGTAATTAGATGAACCACTGTAAATCCATATTTTTTGAAGATTGGTATGAGAGGAATATAATATGGTCTATAGTTGACTTGATGGACACAAATGGCAATTTCTTAACTTATGAACAATTCTGTTTGAAATATACAGTGGCTCCAATAAGTATTTGTACACTACTGTACTTCATGGAGCCGGTTACGGATGGCCTGGGCACAAACATGGCTTCCAGTTGCTTCCTCCACTTTGGTGGCAAGACTGGAGGCCGAGGACTGTCCCTCCCTCTGTACCAGCAGGGAGATGTACCGGTCAGCGCGCTGGCTGGTCTTCCTGGGACGTCCTTTCCTGGCTGCATTGGCTATGCGTTCAGACTGTTTGTACTTCTTGATGATGTACTGCACGGTCGTGTGGCGTAACGATAGCAGAGTTCCAATTTTTCTGGTGCTTTGGCCTTCTTTATGTAGCTGAATGATTTGCTCCCGCATTCGACGGGGTATCTCGCCTGTCTTAGCCATATATCACAGGAATACATTATGGGCATGGTCAGGCCATGTCTGTGTACAGTGGGAGTGTCCAGTATGGTCACGCTTGACCAAATCAGACCAAGTGAGTCAACCATGTCCTGTAAACATCTTGAGTCAATTTTAGGTGAGTATTATAAGTTTTGTGACTCACTAATGGAACTGTACAGATACTTATTGGGTCAGATAATCGCCTTTCTGACCAAATATGCCATTTTGACATTAAATATTTGTTTTAAACATATTGATTATCAAATATTTTAATCACTTTTACACACAATAGCAAGCATTTAGCCGAATATACAAAAGCTGTTAAGTAGTCAAATTTTCAAGTAGTGTACAAATACTTATTGGAGCCACTGTATATGTGTCTTACATTTTAAGAGAAGAAGATGAAGAAAAAAAAAAACCCCTAAAGGAACTGCAGAAAGAACAGCACATTGCAAGGAATGAAACCAAAAAGATAAAGCCTAATCTACATCATGGGCCTGTTTTTTTGAAAAAAAAAAAAGTTTCATAATTTAAAAAAATACATAACTCCATGACGTTAGGTATAAAAGTAAATTGCTTTTTTTTTTTTTTTGCACACATGCCTATTTAACAGTAGAATACTGCAACGTGAATAAAGGAATTTCTGCAGCTACATTGCAACATTATTTGTGAGAGATGTGCTACACAGCCACAATACGTATTTAATTACTGCAGATCAAGCACTGCTGTTTCCTTGATCTGGAATGGAGTACAGCGCGAGACATAGCGGGAATGCTAAAAATTTCATTATCCTGAAGCATCAATGCTTCAATCATCAATATGTCCTGCCCAAACTGACTTGTTTTGCAGTAACAATTGTGGCATACCACCACCTAGTGGACATTTATGAGAAGTGCAGTTAATGAGAGAACGCTTCGTTTCTACTTTTTAAGCAAAATTTTTACATTTGAATAAGTAAAATAAGACTGAAGTAATGAATCTAAACAAAGCAAGTATCTCGAATTTTGCGTTTTTTTTCCCAAGAAAAGAGCCCCAGCGTTGATTTCTGCCGAGGCAAAAAGTAATCATTGCATTTTTGATAGTTCATGGTTTAAAATGGTGTTTCTCATTAAGCTGCTGTTTTTCAGCTGCTGTTTTTGAGCTTGTTGGCTAAATTTCCCAGTGCTGCCGGAAGTTTCCTGGATCTCAGACGTAGCTAATTAGTCATGGCAGGGGTTGAGTAAAGACGTTGCTGACAGCAAGAGGGTGTTGTGTTCCGGGGTTCTGGCCTTTGGCCAGAACAGTACAGCATTTATGGTTTTAACAGTTTCATGTTCAAGATTTCATAGTTTCATAGTTCATGTTCATGTCACAGTTTTAACAGTTTCTTGTATCAGGTTTTTGCATTCCATGTTTTTACTTTTCCATGTTTTTGTTTTTGCCAGGTCTGCCAAGCCACTCCACCGCTTGTCTGCGTTCCGCCCCGTGCCTTCGTTGTTGCACATTTCAGAGCTCTGGTTGGCTTTGGTATTTCCCTCTTCCTTCTGTGCTGTGCTGATTCGGGGCTCTCGAAGCTTAATTGACAATTAACTGTTTTTAAGTTACTAACATTTACTAACACTCACTGGGTTGGTGTAATTCTTAGATAGGCACATTACTAATACTACTAATTTAGACAGGGAGTTTATTGTCATGATTCCTGCTTTGCTATTTCAAGATCTTGCTGTGCTTTTCTGTTCTTAGCATTCATGCTGCTTCCAAACTGCATACTTAATTGGTACTTAAGCTGAGCACGCTCATTCTCTTAATGAGCAAGTCTTGTCATCCAATCTCTGTCCATGTCATGATCTTGCTATGCCTCTTGTTTCTGCTTCTCCAGGTGTTGCCCCTCATGTGTCCTTGATTACTTACCCTTTATCTGGATGCGGTGGAAGTTGGCTGGCAGACAGTGTCTCGCTCCATGTTCAAGTTCTTGTTTCCAAGTCTTGTTCCATGTGCAAGTTTTGTTCTCTAGCTCACACTCACACTCACGTTCATGTTCCCAAGCCTTGTTCTTGTTCTTGTATATAGCCTTAGTATCGTTGATTATTTTCTGTTCTTGCTTCTCCCTGGAGTTTCCAGTGGTTTTTTGTTCTTGCCTTATTAGCTCTTTAGGTCTTTGCTCTGTGTAGCGTACCTTAGTTTGTCTTTTGCAACTCTTTGGGCCAAGTTTTTCGTTGGCCCTCGTGCCTGTTTTGTTTTTCAATAAATCCTCATTCCCCTTCACCTCGCTTCTGGTGTCTACCTGATTTCATATCAGAGGGACTCTTTAGAAATATCGTTGCATGCTCAGAGTTCAGTTCGTGGAAGACTGGGTAATTTACCGCAGAGTTTTTTTTTTTATTTACGGCGGAACAAGACCCATTGCAGGCTTGCAAGAATCCACAATACAGCAAGCTTTACTAACCATTGATGTTATATCCGTAAAAATACAAGTAAATATACTAATCACAAAAGGAAGTAGGTTAATACTGTTATGGCCCAGACCAGGAATCAAACGCGGAGTCAGACGTCCAATCCAACAGGTATTTTATTTACAGCAATATGGTACAAGATGGGGATGGAACCCCGGATAATAAGACTTTAAGAGACAGTAAAGCACTGTTATTATTGGCTAAATTGGGTAACAGTCCCCGGCCAGTGGCTTCCGGGAAGCAGCCAGATGTTTTGTCGGCTACTGCAGCACTGAGCTGCTTTACAAGAGGAGGTGGTTCGGGAGGAATGTTATTAAAAACTTGAGTTAATTAACAGGTTAGAGTTGAGTTAACTTGAAGTTTGTCCCAATCCTAGATCCTGATAAGGATTGGAAGCTTGTTCGAATGAATTAAATGACATTAAAGACTTCTAAGAGAGATGGCCATTATCAAAGTAAAAGCTGCATTAGACAAAGAAGTTTAACTAATAGACATACGACTGGGATTTCGGAACAAACACAACTTTACAGTCCAGCAGCTTGCACATGAAGTAGAGGGCTTAAACACTTGTTACTTGGTAATTACGAGACACATGCATGACGAAATTCAGCTGAGTGGAGAGAGACGCACAAGATGTAAACCAGTAATAACATACATACAACAAGCAGACACGCAAGCTGTTGAATTGTGAAGAGACAAACAAGGGATTTACATCAGGGTTGTGTGACAGTTACACCGAATAATTACCAAAAAATATATGTATTTAACGATAAACTGTGGCAACATGTTGGCGCAGTCTCTTGCTTCCCCAGTAAGGAGTTGGAGGGGATGTGTGGCTTCTCTTCAGGTGCAGCTGGTTCCTTCTGCAGTCCATTTCTAAAGATTGCATTAAAGGTTAAAGGGCATCTAAAGTCGATTCCCAATGTTTTTGTTTATCGGCCAATCAGCGAGCCGCACCTGCGCAAACAAACCAAAATAGAAGGACTATCTACGCAAGTATACAAAACATTGGTTTATCTGAATGAAATTGGTCATGTGACAATGCAAGATGTCAACAAAAGTAAGTAATTTGTTCGTAAACATTGGACGATCAACGCTCCATCTCAGAAATGACTTTAGATGCCCTTCAGGGGAGCTGTGTCACCATTACCGCACAGGCTCGCAACATACATCCTAAGACTGTGAATCTGCTCGACTGCAAGTCATAACCTGATACCATTCTTGCCAATCCGTCTTTGTTTTGCACTATATTTATATATTTTAGAGTCTGCAGTATTATTCTTTTGATAATAAAGAGCTTTCTATGGAAATTCGAGGATTCAAAGCACTCTGCTTTAGCTGAAGGATATACAGAATGCATGCTGGTGGGCAAACACCAGTAATCAAAGAAGAAGAAGAAGAAGGTGGTTTTTTTTTCTTTTTCTTCTTCTTGGATTTTTGCCGAAGGCAAACCAGCTTACACTCTTTATATCCTTCAGCTCAAGCAAGAAAATAGTGCTTTGAATCCTCAAATTTCTGCAGAAAACTTAAAAAGTGTAATGCCTGAATAACCAAAAAAGAATAAAAATTACAATGGAAAACGAAGATGTATTGGCAAGGATGGAATCAGATTCTGACCATTCAAGCAAAATCACTTTCTTAAGATGTACGTGTAGGTTCTGAGCATGCGCAGTCATCAAGACACAGCTCCTTTACTTTAATGTCAATGACATTGGATACACACACCGCAAAAACTGACACAGCATTTAAAATAATGGACAGATATATTTATTATCCAATCATCCGTTAGGCCATAATTGTTCTCTGCCATTAAAGAATTGTACTTAATGGGCATATTGATTGTGAATTCACAAAAATATGGAAACAATTATCATGTGAGTTATTTTTTGGGAACATTTTACAATAAGTCTCATGAACACACGTTAATGAATGTGGCATTAATGTATTCACTAAAATGTACTTAAATACCGAAAGCATAAAAATAACGCATCTTCATTTGTTGATAAAAATATGCATTCGTTGATTAGTGAAATGTTTGCATAAATTGATTGAAAACCCCAGTGCCACGCAAACTAAAGTCACAAAATGTCCATTTCGAGCAAATGAGAATATTGATTGTGGTAACAGTACAAGATGTCTTCCTATCCTTACTTCACGGAGTGTAAAAATGTAACTGAAGCTCTGACAGCATTTTGCTCTTCAGTTTAAATGTTTAAAGATGAGGATATTTTCTGTTGCTGTTTGTAAACGCATCACTCACTTCTGGTGCCTCCACTGAACAACACCAGGAGCGCACAACCCTGATTGTAATTTGCGCTGTGCTCTGAACTAGATTACACAGCACCTGTAGCTAACACTAACAAAGCTAATTTCACCTATGAAGGTCAAAATTACTCATATTATGGTTCTAGACTAATGCGGTATGTGACGTTGTCATACGAGTTCCTAAAACATCATAAAAATGCACTGCCAATAACAGACATTTTAGCTATTGACTGTTAATGTATATACTTGCTCACCCAAGTAACACTGCTAACTGGCAGGTATTTTTTGAAAGTAACTTTTGTTGTAATGGACAAGCAGATAGCCTACTTTAGAAAGCTAACCAAGCTAAATGCTGACAATTACCTGTCAAACACAAAACAGGTCAACTCCACGTCACTCTTCTTCCCCGTCCTCTCCGTTAGAGCTCGCCAGCGGGTGAAAGCCAACCCCAGATTTAAGCTGCTTTCACACCAGATACGAAACAAACTTTTCGCATGACAGATTACATTCAAAGTCAATGCAAAGACGCGAATCGTCTGTGCACTGACTTTGAATGAAATCTGTCGCGCAAAAAATTCGTTTCGCGTCCGGTGTGAAAGCGGCTTTTCTCTCGATTTGGAACGAGCTCTGTCTGCCTGGCCATTCGCCCAGCTCTGTGATTTTTTCTTCACAGTGTATTCCATTTCGCATTTTGGGACAAATTGTTTTGGCTGGGCGACTAGGTCAGAGCATCTCCGAAGTGGGCAGTACCTACCGACAGAGATCCGAGAAGAGACGAACCATAGACCGGCGACAGGGTGTTGGGCGGCTGCGGTTCTTTGACTCCCAAGACTATCCTGTCTGGTCCAAACCGACAAAAGGGTTATTGTTGGGCAAGTCACAGAGAATTTCAATGATGATCATGGGAGAAACATGTCTCAGCACACAGCGCATTGCACCCTGCTGCATATGGATATTTGTAGCCACAGACCGGTCAGAGTGCCCATTCTTACTCCTGTCCAATATCAAAGTGTATACAACAGGCCCAAAAGCGTCAGAACTGGACCTTTGAGATGGCACCGGCATGCACTGTGTGAACGGGACAAGCCAGCGGAGGGAGTGTGAAGCTCTGGGAAATGATCTGCTCGGAAACACTGATCTGTACACAGACAGCTACAAATTAATAAAAAAAAAATCTATTTATAGCTTGAGGCATTGGGCCGACAGAACCTGCCAGATCAGCTTCAATTCACCTTGGCATAGAGTCTACAAGTCTAAAATTTCACTGGAGGAATTAAATACCTTTGTTCCACAAGATTAGGCAACATTACAGGAATTCACCCCAAAAAAAATCAAGAGCAATTTATCTTTTATCAGCAGGAACATATACTAATGAGGGAGAGATGATGAGTAGGGTGCCATGACAACTCACAAGAACAGAAAACGGCGTAGCTATCTAGATGAAAAAAGAATGAATTTATTGCAATATCACCATTTTCGCAGAGCAATAAATGTAAAAAACATTGCTGGCCGCGGAGTGGAGTGTACATCTCGTCTGAGCGGAGTGAAATGTAGAGAGCGGAAGTAGCTTGACAGGCTCTCAGAGGCTGCAGCGTGCTAATAGCATCTGAAAGCTTTTACTGGCCACTCCGAGCGTCTCCACCGATGCGCTAATGCAGCCGCAGAGCCCGACCTCATCGTTCCCCAGGGCACCCGTGGCCCCGCCCTCTCCGCACCGCGACTGCAGGAGAAATATCTCACTGCTTAAGGATGATGACAATAAACATCCATTATTCATCAGCTATCACAGCCAGGGCCACAGCTATTGTGCCTATCGCAACCCCCCATAAAGCGATGTAATGGACAGCATCGGTCTCGTCGGCAGGTAGATCACAGATAATTAACTGTGCAGAACTATACGTCAGCATGCTCCCCAACCACTGGTTGTATGACTCAACTTCTACATTTTCCTTTACGAGTCCAATCGATTCATTATCTATCAACACATTCTCATCCAGTCGGCCCACTGTGACGCTACCTTACCAAGCGTCCATATACGCGGTAAAAGGAGGCTTTTGGCCTAGGGTTTGGGTTAAAGGTCAGGAGTTAGGAAGTAGGGTTCGCGTTAAATTTGTGTCAAATAAGGACTCCAGAAGCATTCGTTTTTGTCGTGTACTCTATCTTCGCTTGGTCAGGTTGTGTCATTATATGACGAGTCGGGAAATTCTTGATTGGAATTGACAGGTTGGGTCTATAGGTGGGGTACGGTTCCCCATTTTGTCATGTGATCACACATCATTCGCTCACACACTCATACCTAAGCCCAATTTATAACCTCGCTTTAACCTAGCTTGCGTGTCTTAGAGCAGTGGGAGGAAACCAGAGCACACGAAAGTAACCCACGCAAGCACAGGAAAAAGTCTCGATGCTTAGAGGACCCAGGCCAGATTCGAACCCACAACCTTCTTGCTGTGATGTGACTGTGATGTAACATCCTTTGGTTCATTTCACCTCATTTTTGTGCCTTTTCTGCAACCGTTGCCCAGCAACCACCCCGTTTCCCTGAGACAAACCAATACGTCTAACATTACTATTGAGGATAAAAAACCCAAGTTGCGCACATAACACATGGAAAAAGCTAAAAAAAAAAAGTTCAAGTTTCAAGAGGTACATTTTTGCATTCATTTTGAGAAGCATCTCCATCGACTGCCAGGACATTTACAGTCTCCTTACATCCCATAATACCTCAGTAAGCAGCATTTGAGTTGCTAACATAGTTAATATGCACACCTCCACACAAGAGCGCAAGGAATTAGTTGGATGCTAAAAATTTAACAGCAATTTTGTTTTACTTTGCCTCAGGATAGCATACTGAAATCAGAGTTATTAATGCTGTGAAATTTGGCTAATCAATCTATGGGTAAATGCTTACAACACTGTGACTGGTTTTATTTTTTAAGACCAAATTAATTGATAGTGGTGGAGGATGAAACAAATTTAAATGATTTAAAAGAGAAAATAATACTTATATCCTGCAGAAACATAATATGAACACACATCACTCAACAAAATGAAATGGAACACGGAAAAATAATACCACCATTACTCACACAACAATAATATTGTTCATGGATAGCCTAATGATTGCAGAATTCATTTTATCTTTACACTTGCTTAGAAGTGAATGTGGTACCCAGTACAGGCTATGAATGGGATTTTAACTTTGACCAGTTCTCCGAATTATCTTCTGTGACTGGGAACTGGGTATGTTTCCAGACAGTCGGTGCTAACTTGGAGAGTTGTTCTTTTATTTTTTTTCCATCCTAAAGCACTGCAGAGCAAAAATCTTACATTTCAATAGTATGTATTTTTTTGATCTTATAAGCCCCAATAGAATTCATTTTCATTCAATATTTAACATTGTTTTTTTTTTTTTTTTGGGCCAATAACGGTTTTGCTCGAGGCCAGACCCCAGACGAGCAGCAAATGAATGTCCAAATAAACAAACACAGGAAAGAAGAGAGAGAGTTCCATGTTAAACCAGGCCACTCAAACTAAATCAGACGGTTTTCCCGCACTTTTTGAAGGTCAACTATCTGTCGCTGGCACAGCAGCCTGAAATGAAATAACCTTTCAGTTTCCCACAACGATCTTAATCAGCATTAAACCAGCATTTACGACAGATCACCCAGCTGCAATCACCCGGTAAAAAATAAAACGAATAACAACATCCATAGGCCTATCTCAACAAGGGGAGGGGGAGGGAATAATTTTTCTGAAAGGACGCGGGCGCTGTCCACATTTCACGTTGAAGTAATGAATAGTGGAATCAATCCTAAGACGCCAGCGCGAGAGCATAAATTTGATGTACAAAAATGCAAAAATAACTTCCTCGTGTTTCGAAATGGAAACTTCCGCAACCGAGGAAGTTCCGAGGGTTGCGCGATAGCTGGGTACCCTCAGTGTCTGCCAGGAAGACGGGAGAGAGAAGAAGGCGATGCATGTCCCACGATGGATTAATAATTAATCGCTAATCGTCTTCTGACTTTGACTCGACTTAAAAATCAATAACAATCTCAATGAATTACGGCCTACAATGTAAACAACATAACCGTAATTATGAGTCGTGCAAAAAAAAAAAGAAAAGAAAAGGAAAAAAGTGAATATCAATCGATCTCAGTAAGAAAATTAATAACAGATATGTGTAATATTAGTCTGAGTATGTAATGTAGAAAGCATATCGCACTCGTATGTGCATGTGTTCAAGCGATGTAGAAAATCAGGAAAAGCACCTTTTAAAATCAATTTACCATCACTGTAATGGCTTTTATACTGACATATTGGTGTATTCAATTTCTCCAATAGGACTTTTCAGATGAATGAACTCTGTATATTTTTGTATTCTCAAAGTACAAAACCTGATTTTTCCCAGTCGGTTTGCAGGCAGCACAGCTAAGATATGAGTAAGGGAAATGAGCTTGGAAATGGAGTTTGAAATCAGATTTGCCAAAATGCAAGATATTAAATAGGCTTTTAAGGGAAATTATGTTGTCATCATTGGTTATTGGTTCCTTTCCTTGCTGATGAGATGAGGGCAATAGAATGATGTTTATCCCGTTATTGTTATGTCCCCAGGATGAAACACTTTGGCTTATTCATAATATTAGTGACACAATTGAATTAACTTCTGATTATTTTTGCCAGGTTTGTTCCATGACTGCACAAATCCTGAAAACGGTCACTTTGGGCACAACTGCATGAAAAGAAGAAGAAAATCCCAGAATTAGTAGGTTACCATTTGGTAAAACCGTGGAAATACGGTTTAGAAAACGAACAATTTATTGGGAAAGCAAACAAAACCTGTTTTGTCTCATGTTTATGTTATTAAATTCAAGGAAAGTCTTCTGGGAGAACTTACAACAGTCGGTGTTCAGCAACCGATTTTGGAGTTTGTGGATTTTCTCAACATCTAATTTGGCCTGTTAGAGCCTGAAATGACTTTCAATGCAGAAAAGTTAACGCATTACGTCCGAGGGCATTTTATTCTTCAAGGCACGCAGGGATATTTCTGTCAACTTGTTGTGTAAGAGAGTAAATAGCTGCTTTAAACAGCTGCACCTAATTAAGACAAATCAACAGCTTGTTATGATTGCAAATATGGCTGGAACTAAAAATTGTACACTCCACGATTGAACCTGAGAACAACTGCTTCACATCACAGCAGTTTCATTGACTTTCCACAGAACTAAAATATTTCGTATAGTGTGTACAAAAGGTATGGAAAATGATCTGACCAATCACTATAAAGGAGTAAATCACATGTTAATCAGCAACAGGTCAATGACTCCTGACCCTATTCGCTAAACATTCTAATAATCCAAGTACAACTAATCAAATAGGAACATGAACAAAACAGCTGTTTTACTTCTCTGCCATCAAAATAGACATACTACCTACTGCCAACCTCAATGCAGACTGCTTCTAACGACAGACAGTTGAGTGCACTAAGTAAAAAGCCAGTAAAACAAACTCATCCAGTTTTCTTTACAAAATTACACTTAATTATTTTGAGTCAGGAAACCAATTGGAGATATTTAAAACATACTTCAAGACAAATCGCTGAAGGGTCCAATCACAGTCTGAAAGATCATAGAAGAAGTGGGTGCTTCTTTGTGAAAAGGCAAACACCATGAGACACAACTGCCCGACCCTTGGAAAATTGTAAGGAGGGAAAATCTGACATTCTGGCACTGACTGTTCAGAAGATCACTGCAGACGTTTTGGGTGTGACCACACAGAGTGACACCATTAAAATGCGCAAACAATCTGGGGATTTTACGCACATCTGTAGTTGACAATTGTCTCGGCTAGCGCACTCAAATTATGCCTGCAAGAGTAAGCAAGTAAGCCATTTACAGCCCAGAGGTCTCATTTATAAATGGTGCGTAAGCACAGAAAAGATGCTTACACCTATTTCTTTGCAGATTTTGGATTTATGAAAAACAAACTTGACATTTAAAAACATGCAAACATTTAGCTTTTCCACAGTTTGATAAATCAGGATTTTGTTTTACGATATGCCATTTGTCCTTACTGAGTGTAAACAATACTTTGGTTTGAAAACCACATACACTTATAGATAAGACCCCAAGTGATGATTCATTAGAAAATTTCCTTGGTCATGCTGGGAAGACTCCCGTCACTGCATATCCCAGCATGCACTGGGCGAGAGGCAAGACACAACTGCATTTGCTGATTCCAATTTCATTAACGAGCACCAGATGGTAGATGCAGCCTGCGCTAATGCTTATGCTGCTAATGATGCTCTCCAAGAGTAAGGGGTGGAATCAGTGCTAATGCTCTAACAGAGCGCACAGATGATTAGCAGCTGGCCAGAGCTCACGCCCTGCGTAGCCAGGGGCTTTTTCAACAGGCCACATTCATTTCCTGTGTTCGCACTCATTCCCTCCCATACAGCATACAGTCGACACATTAATGCTGGAATTCAGCTCTTGTGCAGAGCATCTAAAGACTCACATGCACTGCTTAGCAAATTTATGAGACCACCGCCCAATGTAAGGCTTATGCCACAGCTGCCCGAAATTAACAGTGTTGGTAATTACCAAAATCACTTTTTATGTTTCTTTAATGGTTAATCCACCAGTATGTGCAAGCTCTTTAATTGAAATGATATTTTTTAATGCAAAAATATATTTATTGTTGTTATCCATGAATCTTCAAATTTACTGTTTTACAAAAAAGCAGAAAAAATTGTTAAGCACGTGCTTATTTTTTGATTAAGATGCCAAATAATTATTTCCTTGCATTTCTGAACACAAAAATTAGTTCTAGTGGTTTAATGCAAGCTGTAATCTAGGTCATAAGCAGCCATAGAAAGTATTACATTTTGTTTTGGTTTTTATGTGTGAATAAGGACTATTTAGTTGTTTCAGGTTGTTATTTGCCAAAAAATAAAATATAATTTTTAAACAAGTTTTTGACAAATTTCTAAAGTATTTGTGTTTTTTTGGTTTTACGACAGGTGGTCTAATAAATTTGTTTAGCACTGTAGATATACACACACGGATTTCACAACATATGTGCGCACTCATAGAGAGTCCGTATGTATTCATGCACAAACTTACACACACAAACAAAATGCTCCAAAGGCCTGTAAACGCGAAAAAGCTCACTCATACAAGAACACACAAACACACAGCCTGAATTCATGCACAGAGTTATACGTGAACACACACATGCAAAAGCTTAAACATGAAAATATGCATGCACAAGTTAACACACACACAAACTCACACCTCATTTCTGCAAAAGCTTGCACAAACAAAAATAAAAACGCACACAAACAGATGCACACTCTGCATTTGCGCAAAAACTCACACGTACAATAACACTGCACACACGCCATACATTTACGTAAAAGCTCACACGTACAAAAGCACAAACACACACACACACACCCTGCATTTGTGCAAAAACTCACGAATACAAAAGCACTGCACACACACACACACACACACACATACACATTTATACATACCGCACATTTGTGCAAAAGCTTGCACAGAAAAAACACAAACACACACATACCCTGCACACATGCAAAAACTCACACATACAATAACCGACGGAAATCTGCATACAGGCGGGGACATAAACGAGGCCTGCAATCCTCGCTGGTCGTGTTCTCTGGGTGCTGTTGCTAGGAGAGATGACAGCTCTTTAGTAACCTGGCTGACAGTGAGGATTTTAGCAGTCCCTCGGGAATATTCAATAATCCTGTGAGTGTAAACACGGCCTGACACCTCCGCTGTGAGTACGTTTCAGCAAAAGCTCTGTTCCTGGAAGACCAGCTTCCACTGATCTCAGTGCTGACTCACAACAAAGAGATCAACCAGTAAACAGGATCAAAATGAGCCGAATTTTTTCGATACCAATAAAAGGTAGGTCTGCAATCGTCAACTCCCCGTGCCTTCAAATAAGACACGCAAAGCAAAACGAGTAGAGCACAGCCTCAATGGTACAGAATTCTATACTGCATTAACCACACTTAAGTATTCAAATTAAGAGTACTATTACAGTACAGAGCGATGTCTCACCTCTATTGCTTCCTCAATAAGTGGAAATGACTCATGTCTGAATACTACAAATTAAACATTTCAATATCTCAAGTCATATTAGCCTAATGTGCAAGATGCAAGGATTTCCGCTTCAACAGAGCCTCGATTTATTAAGAGATCGAACTGCACTTATGATTATTTACCCTAATTGATTTTATCATTGATTCTATCTGATGTCGTCTTAAGGGAGCAGGCTGGCAGAGGAACGTTAAGAGGCGCTCATCTGTGAGACGAGGACTGACATCCACATTACGGCAAAGGTCTCAATGATAATGGCAGAGGACAGATTGGGGAGATTGGGGTGGTGAAATCGTCGAAATAATGGCCAAAATATCAGCTTTGTGAGGCTAACGAAAGTATCGTTTTTGATGTTGTTCAGACAGTTTCAGATGTGATTCGGCCTTACAGCCTTCGTCAGGACACAAAACTAGTCACAGCGAATTACTAAAATAGACACAGGTACTTACACAAGTACGCGATAAGAACTAAAAACAAGGATTATCCAATAGCCAGACATTTCCAATTGGTCCATAAAAGTAATGATTTTATTACAAGGGTGTCCAATCTTATCCAGAAAGGGCCGGTGTGGGTGCAGGTTTTTCTGCTAGCCAGCAGTGCTACAGCACCTGATTCCACTAATTAACCAATTAGGGGTTTCAATTAGGACCTTGGCGGGTAGAATCAGGTGTCTTAGTGTTGGGCTCTAACAAAAAGCAGCACCCACACTGGCCCTTTCTGGATGAGATTGAACACCCCTGCTTTATTACGTATCATAGGATTGGAGTTTATTAGCCCTCCTGTTAGGAGTGGTGATCGGATCATGAAACTTAACCAGGGAGAAACTTTCTGGATACATTGTTTGGATGCTCTGGATAAGCCTGGTCTTAATGAGGAGATTGACTTCACGTGTTTTCTTTAAGTTTGTGTGTCCTTCTTTTCATGTTTGCTACTTGGTTGGCATTTTTTTGTCCACTGTGTAGGCTATTTTTTCATTGCCTTCTTGTTGTTGGCTATTAATCCATTGATTTAATATGTGAATTTATTGTGTAGACTAATTGCTCTGGGGACACCTAAGTCTATTTTAGTAATTTGCTGTGACTAGTTTTATGTGTCCTGGCGAAGGCTGAAAGACGTTGACAACTACTAGCCAGAACTAAATAAAGGCTTTTTATTTCTACTTCTTGTTGAGTGCCTGGTTCTACCCTGTTTTCAGTCTTTTTAGATTTTTATCCCGCTTGATCCAAGAGCATCGACGTCACTCATGTTTTATCTCCTGGTGAGCACCTGGTTGGACTCTTCGTTTTTCTTAGTTTCGGATATTAATTGATTTGGTTCTGAGGAGATTTTTATAGCTTGGTTCCAGCGGTTATGAGCAGCTATAATGCCCACTGTCCATCTGTACCAGATAGAGAGCTTTGACCTGTGGCAACAGTTCCTTTTTCACTTCTGCAAGTTTTAAAGCAATTCTTACCTTTCTAGCATTTTACACTTTTCTTTTGTAATCTTTCGGTCCGAATAAAATGATTTGCCGAGCTTCCTGTCTGTCATCCGTCACACTGTCGCAGCACCCCTTCCAGTTGCCTACCGCTGTCACCGCTTGCGAGTCACGCGCCTCTCTGGGGGGGGGGGGGGAATGCATTTGACAGTAAATAAAAGGGCACTGAAATGCTATAATTACGATAATAACGTAAATGGCAGTTCGTCACACTACAAAGGTAACTAAACGTTACGAGGGCAATTTATTTTATACCACATCATAGAATTGAATATTATGTCATTACTGCTGGTTAGTTTTCATTTACCGGTGCCTCTGAATCTGACTCAGTGACCCGTTTCACTCTCCGATGAAAAAAAAATATTGCGTGCGGAGCGAGGAGGTGAGCAGTGCGAGTGAAACGGGTCAATGGAGTCAGAGTCAGAGGCACCGGTAAGTAAAAACTAATCAACTGTAATTACATAATATTCAATTCTATATGTGGTATAAAATAAAACGCCCTCATAACGTTTAGTTACCTTTGTAGTCTGGTGAACTACCATATATCAGCTATATTTTTTTTCATAGGCGAAGTCTGGGAATCGGGGGGAAGTGGGTGGGACTTTGGAGGAAGGCGGAGTCGTTCATGTTCAAATTTTTACTAAGTGCTGTGCGACATGCCAGAAAGGTAAGAATTGCTTTAAGCCTTTGGTACATGTCGTCATAATAATTTGACACAGTCCTCCGTGTGACCTTGAAGGTCCTCAATCATGTTACCAGGTCCACAGCCAATAAGTAAATACATGCCATTTCAAAATCTGTTTGTGACATCACATGGTGAAGTGACCGCCCGAGGATGAGATGGAGTGATCAACTTCAGCCAACCAGTTAATCATTATTCTAATTGATGTCACAAAGGACAGATGCGAAATGGCTTGTAGCGACTAAGTAGTTGAGCACCAGGGTGATACGATAGGGGGCCTTTAAACGCTTTCAGTTTCTTTGAGGTCAACGCACCCGCTATTCGACCACCAACTCTTTGTCCCCTTTGGAACTCCGTTAGAATGATCATTTTGCTTCAAAGATTTATCGCATATATACCATAACAATATCATTAACTTGAATAAGCTGAGTAAATTCTTCCGCAACTGCAGTTTTAAGACTTCAAAGTTAAAGCCATTTTTCAAAGGTGCTCTGATATTATCGTTGACCTGATGTGTGTTTGTAAAGTACAGAAAACATGCATAATGCTTCAAAGACCATTGTAATTTACCATTGCAGTTTCACAAGACACACAACAATCCCACAAATCAACGTCTAAAATATACTGACATAACATAAAATATGATTCACGGATATGACATAACATGAAATATAATCAGCGCATATATGACATACAGTGAGGCATAATTCAATCACGTATTTTCTTTTTTTTATGTGAAATACCTAACGAATACATGGTAGGAAATTTCCAAGTAGGCAAAGCATTACAACTGCTAAAATTCACTTGGAAGAATGGATATGATCAGTTAATTGTCATAGCCAATTTTGTAATGCTCAAGGTCTTGCTTTAGGGCTGTGTTAACCAACCCAGTTCCTGGAGAACTACACCACAGTCCTGTAGGTTTTCACACCTCACACAAAAGCAAGGGATCCTGCTCAGCTACTGATCTGTGTTTAGTTGAGTCTCGTGAGCCAGAGTGGATCATGCAACAAAAACCATCTTGATGGTGGACCTGCAGGATCAGGGTTGGGGAACAAACTCTGCTTTAGGAGAACTTAATTTAGGCCTAGTCTACAAATAATGTAGAGTGGGGGCATCCAGGGTCCGAAAGTTTGAGGGATTTGGTTCCCATTACTGAGATTTACAACAAGGAAGAAATGTAAATTGTGAATAAAATCAAAATGCAATGACTTTCAGATCACGAGTCAATATGTTATTTACAATGGAACACAGATAACGTTTCAAATGTTGAAACTGAGACATTTTACATTTTTATCCACAAAATTAACTCATTTCAAATTTTCTGGCTCAACAGGCCTCAAAAAAGTTGGGATACAGGCAAAAAAAAGGGCTGAAAATGAGAGAATCAGCTGAAAGAACATTTAGTAAGTAATTAAGTTAACTGGCATCAGGTGTGTAACATGATTGGCTATAAAAGGGATGTCTTAGAGAGACTGAGTCTCTCAGAGGTAAAGATGGCCAGAGGCTCTCCAACCTGTGAAGGCTTGGAATACTTTAAAAACAATGTTCCTGAACGTCAAATTGCAAAGTCTTTGAAGGTCTCATCATCGACAGAGCATAACATCATCAAAAGATTCAGAGAAACAGGAAAAATCTCTGTGCATTAGGGACAAGTCCGAAGACCTTTACTGGATGCCCGTGATCTTCAGGCCCTCAGACGCCACTGCATCACTCCCCGGCATGATTCTGTCATTGACATTACTAAATGGGCCCAGGAATACTTCAAGAAACCACTGTCTGTAAACACAGTCCGCCATGCCATCCACAGATGCCACCTAAAACTCCATCATGCAAAAAAGAAGCCATTGTTGAGCATGATCCAGAAGCACCGCCGTGTTCTGTAGGCCAAGGCTCATTTAGAATGGACTGTAGCAAAGTGTCCTGTGATCAGACGAGTCCAAATTTGACATTCATGTTGGAAATCATGGGCGTCGTGCCTACCGGGCTAAAGAGCAGGCAGACCACTAGCATTCAGTTCAAAAGCCAGTATCTCTGATGGTATGGGGATGCATTAGTGTTTTAAAAAGCACCACAAATGTTGAAAGGTATATAGAGGTTTTAGAGTAACATATGCTCCCCCCAGACAACATCTATTCCAGGAAAGTCGCTGTGTATTTCAGCAGGACAATGCAAAACCACATACTGCAGCAATAACAACAGCATGGCTTTGTAGTAGAAGAGTCTGTGTGCTGAACTGGCCTGCCTACAGTCCTGATCTTTCACCAGTTGAGAACATTTGGAGCATAATTAAACGAAAAGACCATCAAAGGAGACCCAAAACTCTCCAGTAGCTGGAAGTCTGGATATAACACGAGTGGGATCAAATTCCAATGGCTAAACTCAAGAAACCGGTCTCCTCAATGCCCAGGCGCCTCCACTCTATGTTAAAAAGAAGAGGGGATGCTGCACCATGGTAAACAGGCCCCTGGTGTGATTTAAAAGTCATTGCATTTTAAGTTTATTCACAATTTACACTTTTTTCCCAAATATTTCAGAATTGGGGTTGTAGTCATTACAAATATTTAGCCCAGGAGGTGGAATTAATAGTGAAACTATAGGCACTCGTAGAGTGCAAACTGTGGCGGCCATATTGTTTCACTGATCCTGGTGAAAATCAATAGGGTCCTTCCTTGATATAATAGCAATGCACTCACAAAATTTCAGACAAATCCATGCATTACTTTTTGAGTTATATTGTTCACAAACAGAAAGACAGACAGGGGCAAAAACATAACCTCCGCCCCAACTTTGTGGGCGGAGGTAATAATCTGGCTGAGTATGTGGATGGAGGGAACTCACTACCTCCACTGATCTCTTGAGCTAAAAGTGACATCCACTTTTCCCTCAATTTTGTCAGTTTTGCGATGCTATAATCCCGTGAGAACATCTCAAAGTATACAACGTTTACCATAAAATAACAAAAGTGTTGAATTTAAAATGATAGTTTTAGTTAAAATAAAATAGTTCAAACAAACTGTCTGCTGAGATCTTCAGACTTAAGATTGTTCCAGGAAAACGCACTTCTTGTAATATGGCATCACATGACACAGTGGTATGCGGAGTTTCACCGAAATTTGGCTGTAAATGATCAGTTCTCCCCTAATCTGGTAAAACCTAGTAACTCACTTTTTGGTGGAAATTGAGTTAGACCTATTTTAGCAGTTAGGACCAGGTTACTAAGCACCAAATAAAGCACCTACAGTCATCATTGAGAATACCCATTCTCTTTTTTTTCAGCGAGTTTATCCTGAAGGACTAAAGTTGTTTTTAGTTTTCTCAGTTTCATGAAAAAGTGAGTTACTAGGTTTTACCAGATTAGGGGAGAGTTCCCCTCCCATTCAGGTGATTTGTACGTGTCCTCTAATCAAATATGGGAAATTTCACCTTAAAATTTATATATATATATATCATAGTTGCACTGTTCTAGGTTTTATTCAATGTGCCTTCAAAGAGAGTTTGTAGCTTCACAGTTAAAAGACACACATATATATTTTTTTACTCATGGGTGTTCCGGTTTAATTGTGAATCCGGTTACGCTGGCCACTGCATTATTGGTCACAATAAATCCAGGAAGCCACGGCTGACAATAATCCATTACTGCAAGTGCCCGCTGAGTCGCTAAAATGGCCGAAAGATGGACTGAAACATCACCTTTATTGTGTGGTTAGACACATAATGGCCTCTTTTTCCTCAGAACAATTCCTCGTCATCCTCTCTTTTAAAAACATCCTGTGTCTTGTAGGTGGCATTCATTAGTGTTCATATTACACTTACATCACAGCCAACACGCACTAGTAAAACCACTGAGAAACACTAGAAATACATTTCTCCCCTGAAATATGACCATCCCTTTCTTGACCATGGTAGAAAGTGATATTATTTGCATTTTTCATGTTATCAGTGAATATTAGTTTATTTTACATTCTCTCTCTTAGCTTCCAGCATGCACGCCTGCACAGTGATTAATTTCTTGACATTCCTGGTCAAATATGCAATTACATACAGATGACACTGATGTTGGAAGACGAGACAAAAGGTGTTTCATGCCACATTACTGATTTACATCGTACATTTAAAATGCCATTTTCTTGCCTCTAAGTAATGGCAAATCCCTCTTACATCAGAGGAAATCTTCTCACAAAATGATTCCACAGCATTTTCAGTCCCAAAACGTCCTTTTGGGCTGTTTCAAACGGATTCTCAGAGAGATTAGCAGTTTACTGGGAGCTTTGAATGCTATCAATCAATGCTATCACAGCCTTCCAAAACTCTGCCCTTCATTAGCACAGATCTGCACGAAAACCAGAGAGGGTAATGAAATGATGGCGCCTATGTTCGACGCTATCTGGCAACTGCACAGGTCTCCTTGCGCTGCACAAGATGGACTCTATGAAATTGAACGAGGCTGTGCATTCCAAAATTTGGAGGAAAAAGCCCCCATCGTTGACACGCCGTTGAGTCATTTGGTCCATCGGCCTCTGCTGAGGTGCGTTACTTTGGTGTAGAAATAATTTGGCATTGAGAAACGGGGCTTAAACAGCTCCCCCTACTGGCTGAGAGCGCACATGCATCACAGGTTGAATTGTGGTGGCTTGTAGTACGCAATCGCTCTCTTCATTGGCGGTTTCTGGTTCTCCTTGGTGATTGGAACCAACACCAGACCCACAACCAGCACCATCAACCCTATGGAGAGTAGTGCCGGCCCCAGGATGTTCGTCACCCTCTTGGCTATGTTAGCGAAATACAGGCCACTCAAAACACAGCCGCAGATGAACACAGCACCCCCTATGGCGAGGAGGAGTATGGGGTACTGGTAGATCTCCCACGGGCTGCGTGACGACTCGGTGGTCCACAGCGACTCACTCTGGGACAGGCTGAACACCGTGCTCTCCGTCAGGCAGTCATTGGAGTGTGATCTTGAGCGGTCGGCCAAGGGGATTCCATTCCCAGCGGCATCCATCTCGTCCTCGGTGTCCCGGCAACGAGGGGCCGTGAGCATGCAAAATGCCTCTGCGGTACATAAGCTGAGAAATGTAACAAAAGTTTCCATCAACAAACGGTTTGTTTCTTATCTCAGGGGACTTATGGCTGATTGGAGCTCATAGGGTCGTGTCTGACCAGGTTACCATCGAACTGTACCGTAGGCTACATATATATCAAAACATACCTCGATTTCTGGCATTTCTGTCGAAGCATATCCCAGCTCTTTCGAGAAGTTCCAGAATCTGGATATTTTCGACAGACATGCCGGGAACCAAGGTACATTTCAACCTGAGGTACATTTTGATAAAGCTACTTGTACCCTGAGTAGAGTTTGATGGCACCCAAGTCGAACATGACCCTATTTGCCTGATTTAAGCAGGGGTCAATCACCCCCCCCCGGAGCAACATGGGGTGAAGGGATTGGCTTATGAACCAAGAAGCACTGATCTTAAGCAGGGCAGGAGCCCACAACCTTCTGAGTCAATTCAACTCAATTCAAGTACTGCGCTTTTTAACAGAAAAATCTGTCACAAAGACACTTAACAGAAAAGTAGGAGTCCAGATGCCCAGCCTTATTCCTTAGCCTTGGTCGCAAATGAGGTAAACAAAACTCTTAGTAGGGAGACAAATCTTCATATAGACGTGAGAATTAACTCCCTGATGGACAGACATCTCAGGAGGAAACTGGCTTTTACCCCAAACCAAGGACCATGCAGACGCCTCAGACGCTCACCTGCAGGCCGTCCGTGATTATAAAATGGAGTCACCAAGAGCGTAATCTCAGCAGCGGATGGGGGTACATGTTCACAAGAGATTCTCTCCCCCCGAATAATGAATGATAAATTGACATTCATGAAAAATAATGTGAATTTTAACGGACTCAAGCATTGCACTTGTTCTGTCTCTCCAGTCATACACTAACTCCTCCTCTCTTGGGAGTCACATTAAAATGGCCTCCTGAACATTCTTCCTCAGTATAACTGCCTTTAAAGCGCACCAACACCCAAACTCAGAAAAGGAGTGGAAGTCCTTGCATGGCTGTATAGCCCAAAGTTTTATTTTTTGAGGATCCGCAGTTTAGCATTTGTGTCATCCATGTTTGTTTCCGCACACTGCCCAAGCGCAAAAAGCTAATGGAATTTTAAGTGGACCCAAGACCGAAATGGATTCTATGCCTGTTGGAAAATGAGCAATTTAGTACCCTGCACTTTTCAACTGATCTATTTAAGATGATGAAAAATACACAGTGCGAAGACTTGTCTCACGCTACTACTATTGAATGTGAGAATCAGACCTCAAGGCATATGGTCCACAGATGAAGGAAGGCTAATGCTAATGTCCTTCCATTAAAAACAACTGTTCAATAAGAGTCATTTTAGGTGAACAGCACGCTAGCTGATGCTTACAGGCAGCCCTTATCCTGGTTACCTCTGACTAACACACATTTGCCACACCAGGCATCCTTGCGCACCAAAGATTCGGCACTGCGTTGAACTGAATCCACATATGTGGGTGTCTTCTGACATCTCATGAATGATTCAGGATTCATAACTCTCTTTAGAGACACAAAGAGATCGCAGTGTTCCTAGGTTCAAAACTGATTTAATGGACACAATTCTAAATTAATAATCTCTCCTAACAGCAAAGAGATACCGTTTCATGCCAAGAACAGATCAGCATAAAGCGTCTACGTCTGAAAAAAGTTGAAAGAATTGCGGGAAACTGACAAATATCCAATAGAGAGGGACGGAGAGGGGAAACTGCAGTGGGTACCTGGGGGACGTGGTGCGAAGTGAAGTCGATCCGTTCGGCCGTCCTGTCTGAGACTCGTCCAGGGTGGCCGGCTGGGGTCCAGAGTCCGGGTTCGTTGTGGACGCGGGACACGCGGAGGACGACTCCGAGACCACGGGGTAGACGGAGACGACTCCCTGTGGCTCCACCGCCACTCCCTCCTCCCATTGGCCGGTTCCCCCACCCTTCCCAGCCGGACCAGGGCTTTTGACCATATCTTCTGAGAGATGGGCGCTCCACAAGTCTGGGGCAGATTCTTCTCCTTCTCTCCCTCATCCCTCCCTCTCTCTTTCTCACTCTCCCTCCCTCCCTCTGTCCGTCCCACCCTCTCTCTCTCTCTCTCTCTCTCTCTCTCTCTCTCGCTGGGTCATCCCCTACTCTTCATGGGGGTGTGCATTTGTTGATTTATGAAATATTGATAAATCGAGGTCCCACCCTCTTCTGTATGAGATAATAGGAGGCAGGCAAAATGGAAAAAGCAGAAACAACAGTATCCCAGTCTCTGGGTTTGGGAGTAGGAGGAGATGCTGAGCGCTCGGTGCTAATTACGGCTCAATCTTGCAGGTGGGCAAATCTACGGCGCACTTTTCAAAATGGGGCCCACCCAACCACATAAATATGAATATTGAAGCAAAAAGTGTGAACTATATATGACTATATAAAGCAAGCTCCAGTAACCTCTACATGGCAAAACCATAGTCTGCTAAAATATTGCACAAAAAACTATTAAATAAAGGCTACAACGTGCACTTTAAGTGTGTGTAGAATTTAAAAAAAAAACATCTCAAAATGTGGCAAATTGAGGAAATGAACATTTCCTAGCATCTTTGTCCCTAATATTACAGAGCTCAGCGTATGTTAGCCTGTTGTACTTCACGTTAGAGAGAAGATCTGATTATCTGCCCTGTTAGAAGTCCATTAGCTCATCACTCATGAAGTTTCCATGGATACCTATGGCTTCTTCCTGTTAGGGTGATGATGATGCAATGTCTCCTTGTCGATGTGTCAAGGGGGCAGTTAAAGCTAAGTGCTGCTGCCTCCTGATTGGCCGGCTCAACCGAAGCCTCTGCACTGCTGTTAGCTGGCTCGCGGGCGTCGCAGCACAGACAGCTAACAGCCTCCATTTTTTGAAAAATTCACTGACACTTCACTGCAGTGGCACTGACTTGAGCTCAGATTTTAAACCCTGTCTCCTCTCTCTCTGTGTGCTAGAATGTGGAACATCCCTGGCCATTTCCCTGCATTTACAGCATTTGTTTTACATTCATCTCAGATTATCTGCATAACTAATCAGGGAACCTGTCTTTACTGAGTTAATACCCCAGCATGTCATCCACAGGAGTTGTTTGCTCTTGAGCCTGTATGATGTTATTGACACATCTGCCAATATAAACCGTGAGTATTACATTTAAAACACTAAGCACCCCAACTTTTCTTTGATTCATGACTGGCTAAAATTTGTGGATCAGTGACAACCAATGACATTTAGGCAGGGATTCACTGATATTACTTCTAACCCCACTGTTGCCAGAATACTCCGGGAGGGGGGGGACTGGTTTCTCTGTCTCTGTTAAGAGGAGGTCAGGGGAAACACCAGATGCAGGATCCAGAAGTGTTTGAGTACCAAACACTAAAGGGGAAAAATGGGCTCACAGGCCAGAAATAAGACACTGTGCACATGCACTGAACAAATGGGAAAACTAAGGTACACTGCCTAAGGCAGGGGGAAACAGAAGTACTCACTCCAAGAGTGGCTAAACTGGACCTAACTAGACTGACGGACACACAGGGAGACTTAAACACGGGGCAGACAAGACGTGGGCGCAGCAAAAATACAAGACTCAGAAATCATACAAAGGAAATACGCAGAAGACACAAGGAGCTGCGATTTCACCATGCAGATGTGAGTCTAAACAAGGTTCCGTCTGATGACTCCTCCCATCTCTGCTAATTTTATAGTCACGAGAGGAGGCGGGGACTCGGAATGCTATCTCAACTGAAACAGAAACACATGCGATTAATAAGCAAATTGACGAGGACTGGGTAAACAATAATGACTCGAGACAAGACGCTGAGACCATCAATCAAACTAGACAGTTTAGATTAAGGTTATCTAAACGTGACGAGTAAAAAGCACCACGAGAGAAGCGAGGTAAAGCACAGCTTTAAACGCAGTTAATCAGGGACAGCTTAAGCAGGAATACAAAATCTAGAAACGCCTGCACTCGATAATGAGTTAAGTAAGGTTAATACTACATGACAAAATATTTACAATCACCCTCAAATAAGTGCTGGTTAGTACGGGTTAGTAATATCCTATCAGAGGATGCATTCACTCAGAGTTAAGCGAGACCCAGAATTAAACACAGGTGGAAGCAATGAATGAAATACCAGAGCCAAAACCGAAAGAGAAAACGTGATTGGACGACGAGACGCAGGCATGCTGAAGGCCGTCACACGACATCACTGGAGTTTGGCAGAGAGGGAGTGGATCATCAGACGGCAGAATGAAAGCTGAAAAATAAAACGGAAGTAAAGCACAAACACAAATAAGCACAAAGACAACACACATGAGGCAGAACCATTACAGTCTCATGAGGGCCCGCAGTCTTTCCCGCAAAAATACACAAGCAAGCCAATCTCATCAACATTTCCGTCTTACAGAGTCAGACTTTTAAATTTTATTTCTGTGATTTTTGGTCAAGTAAACCCAAACTAATGGACGTGAGATGATGCCGTTTAATTCCTTTCAGTATTAGCACATGGGGTACAATTTCTCTCATGAACAAAATGGAGGTAAAGAACACAGCGGGTTCAGTGCATGCCGGCTTTGGCCAAGCTAGACGGAAAATTTCCGTAACCAGATTTTCCTAAATATGCTATCAGGGAACAAGCCCACTGATGTAGACACTGCAGCACAAAAGCAATGTTCTCTAATCATCATCAGAATGACATCAGTAGGTATAAAAAAAACAAGAAATCTATTACTGATAAACAACTGAGGGACTAGAGCAAGCGAGCCAAGCTGCTGTCAATCTGAAATCATCTGTTTGCATTTTTTTTAAAGAATTTCTGAGCTTCAAACCAGTGAACTTTGGCATTGCGCACACCGTCAGTTCAGAACGGTATACGACTGCCTCCCAAACTCATGCTCCCCTGAAGCACAGCTCATTAATATAGCGGCCGTGGAGTTTCAGCCCATCGTCTTTCACTCCATCGTTTCGCGACTGTGAGTTTCCAAGGAAAATGTATGTGAGCCACGAACCGTAAAGGATCGGCTCTCACTTCCTCTGAGATGAATGCTCAAGGTCCTGCGGAGTGACAGTCCAGCTGAGCATTTATAACAATCAAATCTCATCACTTCACCGCATACACCTCCAACTCAGAGAGTCTTCATTTATAATGTTCACTGCACTTCCAAATAAGGTTAATAAAGTTACACTTACTGAGAGAGAGAGAGAGAGAGAGAGGGAGGGAGAGACGGATAGAGTGAGAGAAGACGATGGATAGGATTGATTAGTTATTGCGGTTAAAATACACACATATAGAGAGTGTACACTTCGACTCCAAGTCCAACATGTTGTGAACAAATTGTATATTGCCTGACCTGTTGTGTCACTGTTTTATTGACCTGATTCTATGCACTTGCTGTACATTGCTTTAGATAAAACTGTCCGCCAAATGAAGGTAATGTAAAAATTTCGTTTCCGACGATCTATCATGGAAATTGTCTTGATTCAGAGGTTAAATACAAGTTAAGACTTTGTTCTTTGAAGTTGCAATATGCGGCAGTAAATCATATATTTCATGCGCTATAAAATGTCAATAAATGATTATATTAATGGCTTAAAATGTGAGTCAGTGTTTATTAATACATTAATTTTTTTTACATAGCTTGGTATAAAAGCCCCACAAGGTAGGAATTACACCTAACAATATCAGTTTCAAAGTCTACCTATTGGCGGGCTGGATTATAACAGTGAGAATGGCATCTCTCCCATTACCACAGAGGGACCTGGTGGCCTGCATTTGGGACTATATAACTTTCAACCGCGGGTCCCGCACTCTCGCGAGACGCACGTTCTGCTTTACGGTACACACAAGCTTTTGGATAAGGAGCATAAGGAGAAGGCAGCTAGGCTAGCCCGCTAGCCCGGTATCGTGTCTCGAAAGATGGCTGAGGCAAAGAAGCGAAAAAGGATGGTGTCGGTGGAAGCCAGGATAAAAAAAACGAGAATGACCGAGCACGGCACAAAACCAGAGTTAATATTGGACCGGCTATTTCACAGTGGAGAGAGCTCATGGAAAAAGATGGCTGCAAGTCGGACACTGAGCTGGCAGTGTTGCTGACTGAGAGGTGAGTTATATGCTCGTGTTCATACTTTGTATTTATCACACATTGTTTTTGTTGGCTGAGTTATCGTGTGTAGTCACAGTCACTATTTGGGTTATCAAAACGTAACTGATTGTGTGCCCATTCAAATAATGTAAACAAGGTTAGCCGAGGTTGCATTAGCATTTTTCTGAATGTTTTTTTATAGCGAACTTTATGCTTCACAGTGAGAAAAGTTGTTGACTTACTGGCAACTATTGTTTGAAAGCAAAGACAGAGCATGTTAGCTTTGTAGGCTGGTGTTGTACCGTCATTATATTGAAATTGTCCCATTTTGAGGTTACAATCGCGAGTACGTCAACTAACGTTACTCTTAGGAGCGGTGCTTGTGCATACTTTGTTGTAAAGCAGTAGTTTTAATCCAACGCTGAAGACTTCTATGTAAACACAATCATAAGTAATAACTTTATTGATTCCAGCTCCACAAGTCTCAGGGTTAAAAAAAATGCACGTTCTCCCGGGGGACGTCAGCCGGCTCTGTGTCTTTTACGACAGCCTCTACCTGCTCTAGCGGCCACTAAAGGCCGCTAGAGCGCACGAAACTGGGAATCCTCCCTAGTGGGGTTTTAAAAGCCGTGGCAGTAATTTGGAAACTTGCTTATAATTCTCCAATCAAGATGGTCAATATCAATTTCCACCCCTCGACCACCTGAGGGCGCTAAACCCAAGAAAATGGATTTACACCGCGAGGGCAGACCGTGAATTTAGCCTCAGATCCAGAAATGCAAACTGAACATAAATCGAATAAATCAGCATTTTTTCCTGAGCCAGTCTCTTTCTCTCTTCAGGACCACACACAGGGAAAATTACATCAAACTGACCAAAAACTGTTATTGAACGGATATCAACACAATATCTGATGCAATGATCAATGAAGTAAATTTTTGTTTTGCAATGCAATAACCAAACTTATACGTATATTAACAACATATTACACGTATGCTATAAGTTACTTCTAGTGGATAGCGCTGCCGCCATGCAGACAGAAGGTTGTGGGTTTGAATCCGCTTCTCCGGTACTCCGGTTTCCTCCCACAGTCCAAAGATATGCATGTCATGCTGATTGGAGAAGCTAAATTGCCCATAGGTATGAGTGTACGTGTTTGTGTGTGAATGGTGTGTGCGACCTGCGATTGATTGACAAGCTGTCCAGGGTGTGTTCCCTCCTTTCGCCCGCAGTCTGCTGGGATTGGCTCCAGCTCCCCCGCCACCATAGTGAGGAAGAGGCGGTTTACATGACCAATGGACAGGAGTCGATTTGCATTCTTCTCATGCAGCATTAAAAGGTCAGATCACTCTCTATTCTTTTTACTCTCATCGCAGTATCTGTGTCCGTTTCACACCGTTTAATCCTCAGCGCAGCAGAGTTGTTGATATTATGCTCCGGTTTGTGGTTTAGGTGGGCAGTATTACTCTGTGTCACCCTGTACCAGCAACACCCTCTGAGAGAAGCCATTTTATCTGAAAGACAAACAGCCCCAGCACTGCACTGACTGGCTCTGTAATAATTTGCATGTCTGTCTGTCTCTCTCTCTCAAGGCCTTTTGCTCGCTGGCTTTTTTTCCCCTCATTGTAGTTATTCCAGGATTTGGGTTAGAGCCTCCTGGGATGCTGTACAAAGTCAGCTGAGTGAAGGAAGGAAGAGAAGAAACCGAGAGTGAGAGAGAGAGAGAGAGAGAGAGAGAGAGAGAGAGAACAGCAGTGAGATACAGCCACTACACAGGGACAGTGAGGTACAGATTTTTAGAGAGAGAGAGAGAGAGGTGAGTGCCATTGCACACTGTAGTTATGGAGAGTGTAATAACTTCAATGGTTAAAAACTCTACATACCCAAGTGCATCATACAGATTTACAGAAATTGTGCACCTTCATCCACGATCTCACTGCCGTATTCCGGGTCACGGTCGGTATCCCAGAACCCAATGGGTGAGAGGCCAGGCCCAGAACACACCCTTAACAGATTTCCAATTTGAAAACCCCCCACGTTTTCTCTCTGACACACACACACACACACACATTTGAATGCAGCACATCACCGCCATCAGTCTTGCAGCAGGCGAGAAATTCTGTTGGCTGGGTCAGTCTTCCTCAGTCCCTCTGAATGCTGGCACACAGCGGGCGATCTCGCCTCGCTCCGGGACCTCTCCTAACCCCAGGAATCAGGACTGATTCGGAGCGGCGCCCGTCCTCCGTCAAGCCCAAAAATCAAAGCGTAGGCTAATGCGATGGGACGCCGGCTGGCACCCTGTCAATCTCAGCCCTACTCACCTGGATAGATCGTTATCCCCCCTCCAATTCCTGCACGTCTGTCGATCAAACCTCAGCTCTGAACAGGCCTCAGTCGTTCCTGCTGCCAATCCTGCGTCAGCCACCCGTCACAGCGGCAAGAACCCCTCTGAACTTCCTGAAAACACTCGTGACGACTCCCGTCTCTGACTGGAAACCCTTTTCTGACTGGAAATTTTAAAAAATTGAGATCAAAGTTCTGCACTGACATTTTCACTGTCCTTTTGTGTCGCGCGGAACAATTATTCAGACTTAGTACGAGGGTTCAGGAGCGAGGATGGCGAAGGTTCGGTAAGATACAGGTTATATTGGTGGACAGTGTTGGGGCTCTACGGTCGACCCAGGCATGCGTGCGCTCCAGTTAAACATAAGCTGAACTCAAAACAAACTTTTCCTCAATTCTGTCAAAACTGAATAACCAAAAGACAACACCCTGGAGCAGAAATTCTGTGTTTTTACAGGGAGGATTGTTTCCTTTCATTTACAGGGAGAAAATTCCACTTAGATTTAGATGTTATTGTGCAGCAGTGGGCGTGATGCTGATTAAATATGAATTCAAATCCACTGAAGCTGTGAAAGCGCGTCCACATTTAATGTCAATCAAATCAACTCCCAGTAAAAGGTTTGTATAAATCGGACGCAAATCATATCTGCTCCAGTTTCCTTTTCATGGCATCTTGAACATTGTTTTCTACTGAATACTCACAAACACAAACACACACACATTCGCACACACGCAAGCGTACACTAACAAAAGCACACACATGCGTACACACATGCATACGCATACACACAAGCGTACACAAACATACACACGCAAACACTCAATCAGGTGCTGACAAAAATGCATATCGACATACAGCGCCCTCAATAATTATTGGCACCCCTGGTTGAGATGCGTTAAAAGCCTTAAAATAAATTTAATTTTTATTGAAGAAGCATATTCTCACACTGAAAATTGCAGAAAAATGGAACCTTCAACTCAAGTGAATTTGAAGGGGGGAAAAAAAATCCCTGACAAAGAAATAATTATTTTTCATAAAAATCACATGTTCCACAATTATTGGCACCCCTAACAATTCCTAGGAAATAAATGTAATTGAAGTATTTTTGTAATTTCTACAGCAGTTTACAAAGTTGATCATAGTGTCTAGGAACATTTAATTAGTAATTCATCACTTCCTGTTTCCCTGGGGTATAAATATGACGTGACACAGAGGCCATTTCTCTTATCCACTCTTCAACATAGGAAAGACACCATTCAAGTAATGCAGATGTGTGTCGACCTTCACAAGTCAGGCTACAAGAAAATAGCCACTTGCCTGCACCTGCCCATATCTACTGTCAGAGGAATCATTAAGATTCATTAAAACAACTGGAAAAGTGGTAAACAAGCCTGGATGAGGACGCAAGGTTATTTTGCCGCCACGCACAGTGAGGAGGATGGTAAAACAAATAAAAAGTTCTCAGAATTGCAACAAATGGTAGCATCTTGGGGTCACAAAGTCTCCAAAACAACCATCAGGCGCTATCTACATGCTAACAAGCTGTTTGGGAGGCATGCACAGAAAAAACCTTTTCTCACTCAATCATAAACGCAGACGTCTGGAGTTCGCTAAGCGGTACTGGGACTTCAACTGGGACCGTGTGCTTTGGTCAGATGAGACCAAGATTGAGCATTTTGGCACCAAATGCTCTAAGAGGGTCTGGTGGAACACAAAAGATGAGTATGCAGAAAAGCACGTCATGCCCACTGAGAAGTATGGGGGAGGATTGGTGATGCTGTGGGCCTGTTTCTCTTCCAGAGGCCCTGGGAACCTTGTTAGGGTGCATGGCATCATGAACGCCTTGAAATACCAGGACTTTTTAAATCAAATCTGGTGGCCCCTGCCTCAAAGCTGAAGATGGGTCATCACTGGGTCTTTCAGCAAGATAATGAGCCTAAACATGTGGCAAAATCTACACAGAAATGGTTCACCAGACACAGAATCAAGCTCCTCCCATGGTCATCTCAGTCCCCAGACCTCAACCCCATTGAAAACCTGTGGAGTGAGCTGAAGAGGAGAGTGCAGAGGAGAGGACACAGGTCGCTGGATGATTTAGAGAGATTGGGCAAGGAGGAATGGTCGAAGATCGCTCTTCCTGTTTTCTCTCATCTTGTGAAACATTATAGGAGAAGATTAGGTGCCGTTTTGTTGGCAAAAGGGGATTGTACAAAGTATTAACATCAGGGGTGCTAATAATTGTGGCACACAAGATTTGATGTAAAAGAATTATTTCTTAATGTGGGATTTTTTTTTTTACCATTGAATAAATGCACTTGAATTAAAGGTTGGATTTTCCTCTTTTTTCATTGTGGTCCTATATTATTTAGAAAAAAAAACTGTATTTATTAGAAGCTAAAGAACACATCTTAACCAGGGCTGCCAATAATTATGGAGGGCAGTGTACATGCTACATGCACACAAACAGATAAAGTCACACACAGATGGCATTGCACACACCCGCAGATGGGCACAATCAAATCGACCAAGTAGTGAACGACCCAAATCCAAATGCATCTACATCATCTTCGCACATCCTCTGTGAGAATACGATCATTACTGCCCATTCGCTTTCTGTGTGTCTGGTCCTCCAGGGGAGGGAACTTAGAATTTGACCCCCAAATTGAGATTCAGCCCTGATTTGTCTGCCAGCCAGGCATTGAAATGACCCATTAGAGCTTCTGATTGGCCAGACCGGCGTCACACCTGACTCCCTAATAAGGGGAGGGGAGAAAACCAGCAGTTGTCTACTCGTGATGGCCGTGATTTTTAGGAACAGAATTCCAGGGAAATTGGTATCCATGCAATGACCTAGGAGTGGTGGGGGATCGAGCTCGCTCTCTCTCTCTCTAATTCCACCCTTCAAGGCCTCAAAGAAGCCCTGCAGGGTACAGTGTGAACGCCGTTAATTAATAACGCATGTCTGGTACTTTCACGCACCAACGGGAATAAACGCTGAAACCTAAAGTTCTTTCAACCCACTAAAAATTAGTCACGACCGCGACAGCCCCGATTCAGGGATAACCAAAGAGATGAATGAAGAGTCGTCCGTGAAAAATGGTCCCGAGGAGCACTGTGCGCGGAAAGTTCTGGATTGATTGTGATCGCTTTGCTGAAATGGCAGAACCTTCACGCGGAGCGCTTCCTAACGGCTTCCCATTGGGCTGAGCGACGCCAAACCTCCCGTGAGCTGAAAGCAGCTCTGAACAGCGTATCTTTACTGATTTAGTTTCCAACGACAACCAAACAGGAAGGCAGAATCAAGAAGTTTTGTGAACGATTCACCCTGGTCAGCTTGCCAATCCATTGCAGGGCGCACACACTCATGCCTACAGGCAGGTTATAGTCCCACTCTAAACCCACGCAAACACAGGGAGAACAAGCTAACTGCACACGGAAAGGCCCCGGGCCGGACTCAAACCCACAATCTTCCTGCTGATTAGCAGCAGCCAGTGTTACCCACTGCACAATATCACTGCCCACCCAGAAATTTATCCATTTTATTTTTACATTTTGTATTTCTCGTCACCCAGCTGTTTGTGCTGAGTTTGTTACAGACGTTTGCATACCATATATCGACCAATCAGTCTTCATATTTACCCCCGATGAAGCGACTGCCTGGAAAAAAAAGAAAGATATAGATTTATTCCACCAAATAAACATCGAGATAAAAGCTTAGTTTAACGTCTCTTTAGAACCAAAAGCTCTCAGAAGCCTTTTGAATATGCAGATGAATCCATGAATATGTAGATACCAGGCACTTTTTAGTCTCTGACTTAGTATCACCGCTAATTGTATTCAAGGCCTTCACTCAAGTGTGCCGTAGCACTGCAGCACGCTTCTCCAGTCAAATCCGCCTTTCAGCAAACCAAGTTATAATTATAATTGGTTATAATTGAGAAAATAAGCGAATCAGAAAATGAGCAAATTTGGAAAGTGACAACTTTAACCTTACTTCATCTGTTTGCAAAGTTCTTTGAGTTCATCTTACTGCAAATTTACACTCCTTTGCTTGAACTTTCTATGCAGCACACAATGTAGAATACGTAAAGAGTCCTTGCCATTCCTTTTCTCGGCAAGTAGGCTACGTTTGTTAGTTGACATTAGTTTCCATTAACATCAAAATGGCGTGACGCAATGAATTTGACCCAAATCGGAGATAGAAGGAGGAAAGCTGGTTTGCACAACGGCAAACTTAAATTTAAATGGAGCTTCTGAAGCTTCTTGAATAAAAATTTTTTACGAAGACGTAAAATTACTGTCTTTGTACTCGCGTCAGGCAATCAAGTTTGCCAATGATGTGATCAGTAATATGTAATGCAATCGCTAAAATTGCCTTCATTATGACCTTTAATTGCCCACAAGGGCTGGAATAAAAATAAAGAAAGCTAAATAACAAAATGAGTTCTATAAAAAAAAAAAAAAGCTTTGTGCAGATTTTACCGTTCCCATACATAGAATGCTCAGTCTTACTTGAGGTCTTGTCTTATTACCGAAAAGACCGTCTGGAAGAGCCCATATTTGAACGCTCGCTGTTATTGTTAATGGCACATCGAGGGCTCAGCTCAAAACTGCGGGACCTGTCACATCAAGATTTCACCCCTCCTGTAAAATTATGGTCTGTTTCCTTATCCCACCAAGTCTCAAACAATGATCAACCAATCACATCAGTCACTCGGAGAGTTTAAGCCCAGTTCTCTAAAGTATGACAGGAGTTGGTCATTTGTAGTAATGATTTGTCAAGCTAGTGGGAATAGCCATTATAGAATTGCGACCGGGAATAAGTGGCTTGAAAACCATTTTGAACCAAAAAGATTCAATGCAATTAGGCTGATAGAAGTACTTGAGGAGAGAATGAGTCATACTAAACGCATTTCAATCGAAATGTCCCGCAACCATCAAAGCTCCGAGAAAAAACCCACTTCGGAGTGGTTCAGGGTTCAGATAAACTCCGCTGAACCCACAGCGTGTATCATGAGGAGCTGCCATTCTCGGAAATAAACATCTTTCATTTCCAGGCTTGGAAATTTGCTCCCCTGGTGTCCTTACCTTACATTTAATGGGAGCGAAAATAAATGGACAGGTGGCAGCTTTGCCAGGAAAGCTCAAAACCTGAATTCCGATTCCGAACTGTATCAAAGAAAGGCTGGTCAGGGTGGAGTTTCGGTTTTATTCTAGCAGGAGAGATGCAGTAAAACTTGTAAGCTGTAAGTTTAACTTCGACACCATGGACCTTTTCATAAGGTGACTCACAGACTACGCCACTGGGGAGACTCGGTTTTCCATGCACATTCCGGCTAACAGGTTGAGGAAATGAATTATAGATCATTTAGTTCTAGCTCTCCATCCTGAGAAGGAAATGGTAGATATTTTACATTGACTCATTCAACCTCTGGATTTCTTATTCAGACAAGGTGTAGCCTCTGCCATCCAATAAGTTTCAGACCCCTGCAGTGGTTTGGGTCTATAATGCATCAGGAGTGCATCTATACTTGCATTTTAATGAAGATAGTCCCAGTTCACATATTATAAATATGGCCAGGAGGTGTGAAACCACCAGGTGTAAACGTGGCTCGAGACGGTTTCATAGCCCATTTACATCAGGCCCCTCCATGCGTTTAGCACATTCAGACAATAAACAGTTCAGCGATTACCCACATAAAAATGGTGCGCAAATGTGCCCAGGATGAATCAGACATCTGATTCTACTCATCAGGGTTCAAACCAGATCATTCTACTCATCAGGGTTCTGACTGAGTGAAGGCTCTGGTTAGTCAATTAGATGAAGTATTCAACCCAAGGGGCAGAAAAAAAATTAAACAGCCCTGCCCGACACTGACCCTTTTAGGATAAGATCGGAAAGCACTGCTTTAAAGAGTTACGCACCATCGCGTCACTGCACTGATTCATTTGACAGAGCTTTTTTTAAGCCACCACCCAAGTATTCTCTCCTCTTTTCACAGTTAAATGACTTTTTAACATGAAATATCAGCCTCTGGAAGGACGCCCACTGAGGGAGGAGAGACTGTAGCCCCGGAGGGCCCGCTGTGTTCATTAAAAGCTGAAGATGACAGCGAGGTCACGTCTCTGATCCATCTCCTTTAAACAGGTTTTATTAAGCTCAGGCTGGCTTCAGGTATTTTCACTTGAATGGAAATGAATTCAAAGAAGAAGCCTTTTTTTTTTTTTTTTTAGGCTCGCTGTTTAAAATGGCCGTCAACCTTCTCCGCCTTCTCGGGCGACATTTCGTAAAGCAGAACCGAAGAGGAGAGGAGAAGAAGGATGGAGGAAGATGGAAGGATGAAGGAGAAAGAGAAACTGTGGAGAACTGAGAGAGACAGAGAGAGCGAAAGAGATGAGATGAGACCAGATCTACGGCCCTTCGAGGTGCAAGATCACGAATGTGATTGGTATCTCCTTAGCTGTACATTTACACTGCTGCAACTGTCGCATCCTGGCAAACAAAAGCATAAAACATTAAATAATACACGAACACACGCCCGCGAACACATCAAAAGGATAGTGGGCAAAGAGATGATTTCACAGCTAACTAGAGTGGATTCAATTACTCGTCTTAACTGACAAACAGTGGGAGCTGCTCTCGAAAAATGCCAGGATGACATTACCTTCGAATGCATCAACACATCACAGCATGCTACGGTCGACGAAACATAACGCATGAATAAGAGATTAGTCAGGAGGTACATCGAGTCATTAAAAGTGATAATAATTGACTGGATGCATGATGATGAGGGCCCCGCTTTTGTCTGAATATTAATGAGGAGTGTGACTTATTTCCTGGTGGGTGATTGGAGCGCGACAGGTCAAAACAGAATTAATTCATCATTCGACGGCTCTATACCGGCAGCGAGGAGAAAGGCAGCCGTTATCGTGTCTTCCCCGGAGAGGCGCAGAGCCGTTAAATGCTTCAGACGAGCTTACCGTATATGTCCCTAATTCCTACCGTATATCCAGCGCCACGGACCAGCCGAGCTGCATTATTTTAAGACGATTTGGAACCTGGACCTATCGGGTTTAGAATTCAAAGCAACCCCAGTCACTCAGAATGACACTAATCCCGACACTTAAAGAACTACCAATTATTATGATTCTTCTAAATGTCTTTGAACTTTGCAGAAAGTTTTCCCAACAGCTAGGCTCTGTGAATGGCCAGCTGCATAGCTTTCATCTCTTCGTTACCCACCAGCGATACTCTCTCCTGATTGGCACATTTTCTCACGTGGTCCAGCCCTTATGCACTGACCTCATGCCCCGATAGCCCTCTGAGTTGTTCCCGACAAGAGCGTATGTTAAAGGGGACCTAACATGCTTTTAATACATATTGGTAATGTTATAATGTTGGTTGTCCATGCTCAACCTCTGACAAGTTTCTAAACATCAGATACAGGGATTTGGCCGTAATCCAAGAACGTGATTTTGTCAGCGTGATTTCCTCTCTGAGCAGCTCCTCCCAAGATCTTCAGGAGATCTGGGTAAAACCTGACGTCAGGTTGTGCCGTCCAATTAGTACAGACCTAGCCAGAGCCAACCACTGCGCTGGACCTGCCCACACCGGAGACTATTCTAGCAGGCACTAACAACGGCAGATCATACCATGCCTTAGTAGCGTCTACACTTCTGGAAATGCAAAAGAAGAACCGCAGATCATCTGAGGAGCAATTTTGTCAGTATCTCTCCCAAAGCTATTTGTCCGTTTACTTTTGGACACGAAAAAAAAAAATATTTCACTTCCAAAAGACGATGCCACCAGAAATCAGTGGGTAGCTTTTTTTGTTTGCTGGCAGCAAACAGCCACGGCCAAAGGGAACGTTAGCTGTTTGTGCTCAGCATTTCACCAAAGACAGCTTTGTCAATAAAGGATAATTCGACACAGGATAAGCGTTTCAGCTGCTTCTCAAACCTGAAGCAGTTGCATCGATCAAGCGCTTGGAGCCACAAGCTGTAAGTAACCATATAACAGCAAATAATGTAAGTGAAGCTAATGTGTTACAGGTGGCTAGCAGGACCGCTAGCGATAGTTAGCACTAACAACTGGCCTCAAACGCAGGCTTTGTAAAATATTTGAAGATAAAGCCTGTATCGGTTGCAACTGTCCGTAACTCACCGACACAGAAGCTGTAAGTTGCTTTTACTGCATAAGCCAACCTGACGTGATAGCCAGTTGATTGTGGCTGTAGCACAGCGGCTAATGTAGCCAAGTAACTGTTGCTAATGTTTGTGTCCTAAATATGCAAGAGTGATATCAGGGGAAAAACTACAGAAGGTGTGTGAACATAAACCTCATTTGAAGCTAACTTTTAATACTTGTTTGTGAGTTGGATGCTTGGTACAACTGTTCACAGTAACAGAACTTGCTGTCTGTAAAACCTGTATTGCAAGGGTTTGCCTCTGTGTTTATGACCACTCGGTTACCAGCTACTGCATGTTAGTTTCTGTGTTGTGCTAATTAAAAATGCCCCTGGTTAACTTATATGCAGTAATTCTGATCGGTATGCTTCTGTTACTTCGGTTAGCATCAATGTGGCAGTTTCATCATAACGTTGCCCGATTGTAGCCACTACAGTTAGTGATCACTTCACTTATCCATGACTGGGATCAGCTGGATACTTCACAAATGTCTGAGCAAGCTCTCTGGTGCTACCATGAAAGCAATGCGAAATGCAGAAGCTCTACCAGTTTACAAATGATTTCTCTGCACTACCTTGACATAATTTCATCCCCCTTTAGAAATTGATGTGGCAAATAAAAAGCTGAAAAAGGCAGAGATTAAATAGGTAATTCAATATAACAAAGAATTTCTCTGCATTGCCATCGATTGAATATTAAATTCTTTCCTGTAGAAGTGATCAATTTGCTAGCTCCACATAAGCAACTTGTCCGCGCGAACGGAATTTACGGTCTGCAAAACCTGTATTATGTTCATAACATAACCGAGCCCTCTCTAGCTGTCGCGTACTATTCACAACGCTGCTTTCACATCAGACACGAAACAAATTTTCCGCAGGACAGATTAGCCTACATTCAAACTCAATGCAAATACGCGAATACAGGCATTATGGGTGCGTTAAGCAGCTTTCACACCGGAAGCGAAACAAATTTTTTGCGCGAAAGATTACATTCAAAGTCATGACCGCTTATCAGCTACTGCATGTTAGTTTGCGTGCTCTGGAAATTAAAAATGCTTCTGGTTAACTTATGTGGAGCAATTATGATCCGTATGCTTGTGTTACCTCGGTAAGCATCAATGTGACAGTTTCATCATAATGTTGCCTGATTATAGCCACTACAGTTGAAGCTAAACAGAGAGGTGCTGTATGTGTCTGCCGAGTTGGGCTGCAGTTAGACCAGACGTAGACCTTGCAGAGCTTGGGGGGCGTTTTTGGGTGCCTATGAAACGATCGCTTTACTTATCCATGACCGAGGTCAGCCTGGTACATCACCAATGTCTAGGGAAGCGCTCTAATGCTACCGGTGAAAGCAATAGGGAAGCGCACAGGCTATAACACGTCCGGTATAACAAAGAATTTCTCTGCATTGCCATCGATTGAATATTAAATTCTTTCCTGTAAAAGTGATCGATTCGCCAGCTCCACATAAGCAACTGTTCGCGCAGACGGAACTTACGGTCTGTAAAACCTGTATTATGTTCATGACATAACCGGAGCTCTGTCTAGCTCTCGCACGCTATCCATAATGCGCCCATTTTCTGCGAGGAAAAGCTGGTCATTCCAATGCAATAAGTAAACCATTACTGCGGGCAATTCCCGAAAAGGCTGTTTAGCTTGGAGCTTTCGCCCCTCCGTCATATACCAGCGCGGAGGCTGTTCGTTTCTCCACGCATCACAGCTATGCACACGAACCAGCAGGTCCTAATACACACCGAAGCAGTCCATAAGCTGTTGGTCCACTTTTAGCTGCTCTTCACTGTCCGTGTTTCCCTCTAAACTCAGACCCACCAGATTTCCACGGTCTACAGTCTACACTTGGGCATGTCGACCCGTTCTTCAAATGTGTCTATATGGGGTGGATTCTAGCTTTCCCTGCATCCTAGCTATGGAGTAGAAAAACCGCTGTACTCACCAACTGTTGCCGTAGCAAACTGTAGCCGGTAGAAAATTTGTGCTTGAGCTTGCCAGACTTTCGCACTGCGTCCTCCACTTTTGCCGTTGTGTTTATTAAAACAAGTTAATTTCATTCGATCTATACACACGTACTGCCTCAGATTGCAGAATATGCCCATCGATTCCTTCGAGAGACACATCAGTTTCACTCTGGAGCCGGACCAGGAAAACTGCGTTCAATTGCCTCGTCCCACCTAGATCCGCCCTCCACAGGGCTGGCCAGTCAGAAAAAAGTGGGCACACGGGGAGTGGGGGCCATAGCGGAAGAGCCACCCCAATGAGGCAAGACTACAGTGGACTACAAATGGGTTTTTTTGAGGATGGCAGTAGTGAAATAAGTACCCTTTTTTTTTTACTTTGCGCGATCAGGAGTACTCTAGGTGAGTCAAAGACCAAAGTGTAAACTTGGAAAAGTAGCATATTAGGTCACCTTTAAATAATAGATATAGACGATTAATCAGGTAAAAGACCCTTTGGATACCGGGATTAAACTGCCAGAGTTTACACAGCCAGCTTTGAAAATGGCACACCGAGATCTCTGAAGGAATTCTTTGATGGACATGAATATTTATTCCAGGAGAGCTGATCCACAGTAATGGAAATTCTCAGAGCTGCTGGGTGGCTCACCCTAGTAAGGCACAGTTCCAATGCATGAATGGGCCTCATTCCCTGCTACTTAAAATTCCCACTGGCCTCGCCAGAGCCAAATGTGACTGGCAGTACTGTCAATCACTTTGAGTTTGTTCATTTGCCCGGCCAGCGGGTTGAAGTAATTGGTGAAATCAGATGGCAGAGTTAGGAGCACACAAACACAGGACTTTTACTTTTTGGCGTAAGTGAACTGTGCATCTCGCACATCTGGCTGTACATTGCTCAGGGATGAGAGGGTTTCATTCGGCATGACAGTGCTTCTTTGCATAATTGTGACCCCTAGTGGACAGCTGGGGTGGCAACATGTCCATCAGTAGAACTGCAAACAGTGGACAGCATTTTCCTCTGATTCAGTGTCCGTGCAAGCCCAATTAGTGTGCAGGGCAGCCGCTAAAATTAAACACTTCAGCGGAGATCTGGAACTTTCCCCAACACTGCAGAATGAATATTTGGGGGGTGGTGGGGTGCATTATTCCAAAATGGGGAGAAAGTTTATTCCATCTGGCTTCTTCATGGCTTTTAAAAGCTTACGCTGGCTTATGCAGTTTGACTAGTATGGAAAACTGAACCAAATGGAAAGTGTTTTCAACCAGTCAGACAAAATGGAAGCGACATTTTGTGAACTAAAACCAAGGGGACTCGGGATAGAGCGAAGAATGATAGAGGGATAAAGAGACACGAGGAGGAAAGATGAAAAAAGAGAAGTAGAGAAAGAGACAGCTTCAGGAAAAAGGTGAGTCAAGATTAATAATGGGCAAAATGTTTCCTCTGCTATGCGGGGTTGATTCACTCAATCATCCCCGACAGCAGCTGTTACGTTTCAGGCGGCGCAAGAAAAAAAAAAAAAAAGGGAGGAAGATTTTTCCAGACTAAAGCTGCTTTCACACCGGACGCGAAACGAATTTTTCGCACGACAGATTACATTCGAAGTCAATGCAAAGACGCGACTGTGACTTTGAATGTAATCTGTCGTGCAAAAAATTCGATTCGCGTCCGGTGTGAAAGCGGCTTAATTCTGATGACCTTCAAAGGCAGCATCGTCAGCTTTTTAAGAATTCCAAGAGAATAATAAAACAAACGCGAAGCACTAATACTTGTCTCATGTTGCTTAAATATGAATTCAGGGCACACTTTGTAGTTCCTCCAAGTTTGGGCTGTCAGTAAATATTAAAATTTGCCAAAAGTTTTCACACACGTAGAATATGGGCCAATTTTATGATGATTTCAACAATATAAATAACAGCAGGGAAGGGGAGTATTGATTTATAGAAAACAGATATTTTATATATATATATATATATACACACACACACAGACTCTCAAGCATTTGCTCATTTCAATCCAAACAGCAACTTAATTTGACCAGGCAGTTTACTGTGGCTTCATGTTGCACTATTACAAATTCATCTGTGACAGTATGAATTCTTTAACCAAAATCAAGTACTTCGCAATTTAGATCTGTCAACAGTTGCTCTTGCAAGGGAACTCAGCAATATCTCAGAACTAAATCAGTACTTGACAATGTGTTTTCCTTCATAAGTCAGACACAGGTGTGTATTGCCACGTTTGATGGAGATGTTTATAAACTCCCATTTCTGAAAACAGGCATAATATTTCATCTACTCCGCAAAAAGCATCTAAGCTATGGGGAGACCCCGCGATCTTTAAACTAAGGTGTCTGAGCGGGATACAGAAGGCTGACGGTCCTGCAGTGCAGCCACAATAAGACTGGTGCAGCTGTTGGGCCCTTAAGCAAGACCCTTGACCCCACATTGGCCCCTGCTTAGTCTAATCAAGTGTGAGCTGTTTTTAATAAAAACATCTGCTTACCATATGTATAGAAGGGCAACAATGGACATGGATGGCTACAGACACAACAGTAGGCAGTCGGCAGCTCTGAGCTGAGTAATCAGACTCATCGATCACATCCGTTTTCTCTTCCCTGTGTACTGTCAGCTCTGTCTGGCACAGCTGGATAACACATCCGGTCCAGGAGTTACACTCCCAGTTAAAAGCAAACGGAACATCAGGCGCTCCAGGTGAGTCAATCTAACACGCAGGTCAAGAGTAAAATGTCTCAAGTCAAGCATAGACTAACACTCACTGCTATTTACACAGTTCAACCTTTGCTGCAATGGGAATCAGGTCTAAAGAACAGAAAATAAGTGCGTGTGTGTGTGTGTGTGTTTGTATTTACAAGCCTGCCTGCGTGCAGTAAAATCTGAGTAGAAATATGTCAGCTCTTACAAGGAGCCACACACAAGGGATCTGGACTTTTCCTGTGCTATTCATCTGCGTCTGGCACATTACTTACAGCTCGGCGTTATTACTGACGGCTAATTTAGCAGCGCTCCATAAATCGTTCTCCTGCTTTGTTCCGTGGGAATGATTCAGCTGAGCTTTCCTGCATAGTTTGTGTCAACATGTCGGAAACAGAGAATTGCGTGCACTACCTGTCTGTTGGAGAGTTTTGTATCAGTGCCTTAATTTCAGGTTCTTCTGTAGGTTCTTTATAGCCCAGAACAGTCTCCTGATCACGACCGCTGGATTGGGCAACCATGTCGTATAAATCCTGGAGCAACTCCAAACTTCAGTCCACGGTCTAGACTTCAGAGGGTTCTGAATTTCATATGGCAATTAGCCAGTTACATCATCAATCCTGCTTTGCGAAAACAGGCATCTATAGACACTATAGCCCACTTGTCCACAATTCATGGTTCTCAAGATCAAAGAATGCTGCTGCTCCGCCCTCTCTTTACCTGAGAGTCAGGTGTAAAGACAGTCTGACCGATTAGAGGCACTAAATGTTCATTTACTTGCCTGGGATATAAGAAAACCTGGTCTGGATTTGGATTTGAGGTCCAGAGTTGGGCATCCCTGCTATAGACCAACGCTATTAACCCAATAGCCCACCTCAGTGTAAACCTGGAATAGCTCTGTTGACTTTAGATAAGAGAAAGATCTGAGTTTTACTTTATGCACCTGGGCAGCTTACTTCATAATCCTGCTTTGTGAAACAACCTGAAGCCTCTCCCTCTAAGTAGTGCAGTAAATGTCAAACTGGCCAAACTCAGCACATCAGAGTAAAGTGATATACTGTGATGTTATCAGTGTTGATATAATTTACAGAGCAGCTGCTGGAAACTCTGGGCTCTGGTTTACACAGCAGGATTAGAGCGTAAACCAAATAACTTCAATGAGTAAAATTCAGCTTGCTCCAAAAATTGTACCTCGGCAGAGGTAAAGAAAAGAAAAGAAAAGAAATAAGAAACAATGTCAGAATAATCATGGCAGGATGCTGAAGTTTTCGGCTCACTCACAGGGTCATAACATAAGAATATGGGTAGGGTGTGACTTTCCGAGTTAATCTTGACATCACCGCTGTGTTTTGCACACAAACCTGACAACTTACAGACAATCAGGATCCTGGGATGCTTGTCCAATTCACCTGCCACAAGATGGCGATGTTCATTACCTGTCGAGAGGATGCGCAATCATTCAGTAAAGCAGGACCTTAACAGACCAATGGTCGACATGAAACGCCACGGGTTTATTGCTTTCCACAGATTTCCTCTTCGGGGCACTCCCAATAATACCAGCAACTAAAGCCGGAAAGAAGGCAGCGCACGGCAAATAGTGTAATATTTCACCAGTTACCTGACTGGCTGACCCTTTCATTCAGTTACTTTTATTTTACGTTCCTGTGTTAATCTCTTTGTACTGCACTCCGTAAACTTCAGAGAAAACGGTGCGCCGGGTACAGGTATTAAATTTTGCTGGGCTTGATTGAGACCCCTGACTGCAGAGCGGCTGGCTCGCTGAATTTGAACATCCCGATCACGTCTCGTTTCCGCGATCAACTTCAGTGAGACCTGACTGCTCCTTCAGCCGGCTGCCTGGCTGGGTGTGTTTTAATGGGAGTCTGTTGATATTCTGAACCCTCCCTTTGTCTGCAATCGCTTTGAAAATGTGTAGAAAAAAAGGAAAAGATTCCCCTGACCTTTCCCATAGGAGGGAAAAAAGCTACTTTCTGCTATCACTCTCCCTCAGGTTGAAACTTAGGTGAGAGCCGGGAATTAAAGCGGAATTGCATCCGTTTACACAATTTCCGTTTCTAACGACCCGGTTCGTGAATATTATCAATTCAGTTTGAATAGGTAGGCAGTTTGAATCAACTCAGTGATTACAAGTTAGTTGCTTGATTGTATTATCTGTAAACACAAAGTTGCCAGTATATTTCCTCACAAATTAGCTCTGGCAACACAACCCGTTATTCTCATTTTTTTTTTAAAGAACCCAGGATAACAAGTTACCATGCACAGAGCATAGACTGTATAAAAAGATGGACGCAGCCCCCGGTACTGAAAACTGAGGCCAATGCGGAAATCTCAACAATTTGCACTCTATTTAATGGCCAGCAGATGGTGACGTCGGTGGTTGCAGGGAGAAGTTAAATCCTCTAGAAGTCAATGAGAAAATGATCCTACTACCCCATCTGATTTATTGCTTCAATAATGATTTTCCACATTGCTTTATGGTTTCTATCGCAAGTCTCAAGTCTCCTTCATGTATCATGATGTTCATTTCAGTAACTTATGGTCCCAAATAGACGAGAATAAAGTATAAAGCCAGAATATGCTTTAGGGGCGTGGCTATCGTCTGGTCTTCGTCTGATACAGTCTGATCCACCCTTCGCTCCTCCCTGGATACTCAATTCACGCTCTCGTCCAATAGGAATTACATACGGTTTCAAAATGACAAAATGGCGCTATTCAAATTGCCAAAATCGAGGCTTCCTAAATAGGATGCTGAAACCAATGGGTGATGTCACGTTTGCTTCGTCCATCTTTTTCTACAGTCTTTGGCACAGAGGTGTTTGCGTCAGAGGCGATCCATTAACTCAAACCTACACGATAAAATATTGATTACAGGAGGACTATGCAGAACTACCCGTTTTGACTTCATCTTATAGTAATTAACTTCAACACAATATCCACGGTCGATTTCTTGTCGAGACATCCCCCCTGTTCTATAAAATGACCATTAATTAGCCGTAATTGTCCCCTAAGGCTGTTTCCAGGAGGCTGCCATTAACGCCACGCGTGGCATGAGAAGTTGCGAGATCATGATATCACTGCGGCTGCCATATGCATCCATGTGCATGATGCGTGCAATGTCAAAATGTCTGAATACATGGATATCTAAATAAATTAGACTACCAACCAATTTAAAATTGTTCATTGAGCGAATCAACTGTTTGGTTGCAAATTGAGCAAAGTAAATGGGAAGGGGGTGAAAGCAGTTGTCGAGTAGTGGAGGATGATTTTGAAAACCTTAACTTCGCTTAGTTCAGCACTTAGTTCAGCCTTAATATGTTTGCTTGATTATTACATTTGGCCGTTGTCTGCGAATCTTGTTCAATTATTAAATAAATAATGTTAAAAATTTGCGGCACACATTTGCCTGAACGTGCTTGCCCAGTCTTCGGTGCATTTGTCCATTGCTTGCAATGCGAAAAGAATTTCTTTCTCACATTGACATTTGATGCGCTTCACACAACGTCTTCTACTCTGTGTATATTTTTAGAGGCTTAAAAACCAGGGCCATCTTAACATGATTTTATTTCAGAAATCTTTTTTAATAATACGTTAAAGTTTTCAGATGAGAGGTGGAATTCAGAGGTCTGCTATTTATTCAGATTAGTCATTATTTCAATGTAGCATGGTAGCCTAGTTCGGTTTGTCTGCTTCTCATTATCTCTTCTAAATCATTATTGGCTAGATTTAGGTTTTGATTGGTCAGTTGGCTGAATAAATGGCTTGATTACAAGTTAGGCAAAGTGCATGGGAATTAGGTGAGCTAATTATGCCAAGGTGACGGCAGCTGTCCAGCCTCGCTGGTAATTAGCAGACTTCAAATCGCACTTTTCTTTCCGGAAGTATTTAAAATGGCCTCTGATGTAAGTTAACCTCTAAATAAAAGTTGTGTTGGATAGAGAAAGGTAGCTAATAATCAAGCTCGTCTGTCTGCCCCATAGAGGAAGTGGGAATATCTCGGTTATTCAACAATCACAATGCAGGACCGCAGGACAGTGGATATTCATGGAGCTGGCAGCCGCACTGATGTCAAGATTAGGGGCGCCCCAAGTGGATATTTTCAAAATCGAGGCTGAATTTTTATCTGCTGTGGTGATAATGGCGCAGTCCACTATTTTCATCAAATCGCTCATAAAAATTTAAGCAATTGCAAAATAAAGAAAAAAAAGTTGCAGGAGATCTTTTCATGATATACTCAGCAACAAAAGTTTCTGTGACACCATTTATGTGTATGTTATAAATGACACGCAAAGATCTCAATGCAATCAATATGTTTATTTAACAGGAGAAACACTGACTTTTCAGTGCCAACGTCACTCAAAACGAAAAATGTCATTTTCATGCGTCATGAAGCACTTGTCTGACGTCTAACCAATTGTGACCTTCACACTTCAATACCGGGTGTGACTTCCTCGTGCCATGATGCAAGCAACGCATCTCCGGCGCATGGACCGAATCAGATGTGCCAGAAATTGCTGTGGGATGTCATTCCAAATCTGACGTAGACGTTGTCGCAATTCCTGGAGTGTAGCTGGCGGGTTATCCAACCGCTGCAAACGTCGATCCATCTCGTCCCAAAGATGCTCGATTGGGGACATGTCTGGGGATCTGGCTGGCCATGGCAGGACATTGACATGTTGTTGCATCAGATACTGCTGTACAATCCTTGCAACATGTGGTCTGGCGGTATCATGTTGCAGCGTTATTCCGGGACCATGTTGCATCAAAAACGGTACCACCAATGGCCGTAGCACTTCATCGCGATATCTTTGACCTGTCAGATTTCCATCAATAACAAGCAAATCTGTTCTGTTTCTAGCCGTGATCCCTCCCCAAATCATGACACTACCACCTCCAAAACGATCAAATTCCTGAACACAGTTGTTGGCATAACGTTCTCCACGTCGACGGTATACACGTAAACGACCATCACATCGGTTAAGCATGAATCTTGATTCATCAGTGAAGAGTACAAGATCCCACTGACGTTGGATCCACCGTCGATGTTGTGCCCACTGTAGACGCAGTCGTCGGTGTTGTACTGTGAGTATTGGACGTCTTGCTGGCCGACGTGGGACAATGCCAAAATGACGGAGACGGCGACGGATTGTCTGTGCAGACAGTTGCCTCAAACCAGGTATCGTTCTTGCAGTTATGGTTGCAGGTTGGAATCGATTTCGGAGATGGGTTGTTCGAATCCAGTTGTCCTGTCTGGGAGTGGTTACTCGTGGACGGCTGCTGCGAGGACGGTCTCTGACACGTCTTGTCTGCTGATGACGCTGCCATAAGTTCCAAATGGTGTTTCGGTGGACATTCAGGCGATGAGCAACTTCCCTCTGCGAGGTTCCGAATTCAATCATCCCAATGGCCCTCCACCGATCATTTTCAGCCAGTCTTGGCATTTAGAGGGTAGAGTTCCTGATCCGAAATGGCTGTGTTTTCGATAAGTGATGCTTCCGTCGTTCATCAGACACAATGTGAACATTCCAAAAATTCTCCTCTTTTATTGCCATCCACAAGCATGATTTACGCACATTTTCACGTGCAAAGTCATTTTCTCGCATTTTCATGATTTCCATTTCAATGTTGTGTTTACGTGTACTGTTTCAGTCTGATATCACCATGTATGACAATTTCATAATTGCGTTATGAAAAATAATTAACAATATTGGTGTCACAGAAACTTTTGTTGCTGAGTATATATTGAAATATTATCTACTTTTCCCAGCGCTTATAGTCCTCCTTTAAAGCATTCCATCAACTCTTAAATGTAGTAGCCTTCAACGTGGTCGTAGGCCCGCATGCAGGTTATAGGAGTAAAATTAACACCGAATATTTATCTTTGAGTACCAACCTTGCCATATAGGCCTATCCACTGTAAATAGTCACGTTTACTCGGCGCTCTTGAAATCAAACTGAATCTCAGTCAGACTGAAATGTCCTCGCGTAAACACCCCAATCTAGATTCCCTGGTCCGGCTGAAAATCTAAAACGACTGAATGAGAAGATGATTATAATAATCAGTTTGATGGCCGTAAACGCTCCATCAGATTGCCTCGCCACATGGATCCTCCGGCACGCGTTCGGGTGGTGCATGCATAGTGATGGCGTGATGACGTTTTACTCCCACTCATGGACAAACATGGCGGCATCCAATGCAAACATTACAGCGACTACGTTTCTTTTAAATGTTTTGTAAAAACTTAAAGTACTGGAACCAACAAAATAGCTCGGTCTCAACTAGATGCGAGACCAGTTAAAATGGTTATAAAGTAAACCACAACACCAACTAAATGGAAATGCTAATCACGGGACACAGCGCGTGAGAGATAGACTGCCTACATTTTGGACATAAAAATGCGCGCAGTTTATAGGCTACAATCACTTCCATGTAAACAGCACCTATGGATCCCTTGATCCTGGTAATTTCAGTCAGAGAGAAAAAAAAGTGCTTGTAAATGTTGCTACTATTGCTAGCCTATTACATAGATGGTGAGGAGGGAACGGGAGTGTGAGTGTTTGCGTGTAATTTAAAAGCTCTGCAGAGATTGACCTCCAGTCTGCCGCACTGACAGAGCCTTTTCTTTCCTCTCCCCCTGCTTCCCCACGAGCCTCGATACGCTCCGCGGGTTATTTGCTTGATTTTCAGAGATGATGGTCTGGCCACAGTAATTGTTTCTTCCCCCCGCCGTCGGTCATTATCTCTCTCTCAGCGGTACCGGCTTCCGCGCCCCTCCCTCCTCGGCCCGTCTCTCTCGCCGGTGCGGTCAAGCAGGTCTCTCATGCGCTGCCTCGCGGCGTGAGCTCTGTTGTTGCCGAGCCCTCGGGGATAGCACTCTGCTCATGTACTGGGCTCATAATTAAATTGGCAAATTACATAGTTTCATTGTAAGAGTTTGAAAATAAAAAAATAAAAAAAACACTAGCTGGGCTTATGTGAGGCTTGGGCGATGGTCGCTTCCTGCTGTTCAAGATGGTAAAGCCCTTTCCCAAGTAGCTTTTAACTAAGATACTTAATGCGATTTTGAGATACGTAACTGAAGTTTCCCCGCTTGTGTGTGTGTTTTTTTTTTTTAGTTTGATCTGCTGATATCTTTCATGAGCACACGTGTGCGTAAATCTCAAATGGAAAATTGTAGGCAGTACTGCACAAAACATCAGACCCAGAGGATTGATTCAAGTCCAGAATACTGGAGGGCGGGGCTTTCTGCCAGTGTGTGGACTGAGTTTGATCACGCCCCCCATGGAGGGAGACTTTCTCACCACTCCACTTGCAGTGATGTCACAGAGGGCGGAATCCAGTGTGCTTCTGTTCAGCTATGACTGGCAAGTATTGCATTACATTTGATGGTAACAGCTCGTGTAATGTGAAAAAAAAAACCGTCTCAATTTGATCTTTCCTTGTCCCAAATGAGTTAGACGCCCACACGTGCACAAGCACACACAGCTGTTTTGCTGAACTATAATTCATGATGTAAAAACAGTGTTTTTTTGACGATGTTGGCAGTAAGGAGTGTGAGAGTGAAGGCTGCGACTGTACGGTTGCGGTCTATTTCAGGCGCAGATTGACCTGGTTCGACAGCTTCCTGCTCCTAATCAGCTCAGATTCGGCACAAGGGAACAGTCACTAACTGGGTCGCACTACGTAGACTCACTCTGGCCATCATAGGGTGTGTGTGTGTGTGTGTGTGTCTCTAAGCATGTATGAGTGTGTATGTCAACGAGGGTGAGTTTGTACTTGATGGTGTGTGGCTTTGAGCGTGTGTGAGTATGTGTGTTTGTCTATAAGCGTGTATGAGTGTGTATGTCAATGACGGTGAGTTTGTACTTGATGGCGTGTGTCTTTGAGCATGTGTGAGTATGTGTGTTTGTCTATAAGTGTGTATGCGTGTGTACGCCAGCGAGGGTGTCTGTTAAAGGGTAAGGGTTTACCTATGAGTGGATGAGTGTGTGTTGATGTGCTTGTGTGTAGTTATGCAACTAAGGGTGTGTCTGTGTGCATGCATGTATATAGATGTTAAGTGTGTGTGTGTGTGTGTGTGTGTGTGTGAGCTTTGTGTGTGCGTGTGCCTATTCACTTGCATCATGCACTCATTTCCACTCAGATCCTCCAGCAATAACCCCCACTGCAGAGCCATACAATCTGCAGTTTTCTGTTAAATTCATGACCACTTCAGATCAGAGAAAACCAGCTATAGTAACGAGGAGCAATCGAACGCCGTGCAGTCAGTTCAGTGCTGTGTAACACTGAGCAGCGTCAGATTATGCTGCTCCCCAGGAGAAACTCTGACACCTAAATTAAGCCCAGGAGCAGATTCAGTACAGCCCCCCGATCATGGCCTACTTTCAAGCAACACAGAATCTCATAGGCGCAGTAAACCCTTCTCAGAAAAAAGTTGGTTTTTATTTTTTATTTTTGGAATGTTTATGTTCATTTCCGAGTCGGTATTCTGAAATATCATTACTTTCAGCTTCAAGCTGTGATTGTTGCGTCAGCATTACAAAGTTCAGCTGTGAACATTCTGCTCAAACAAATAATTTTGTGATCTCACGCCTGAAAGAGGTGAAAGCAGGAATGTAAAATCCTACCATGGATACAGATCACATTCATTTCGTCTGGGAAACATGCCGCAACAAACAGTCGAGCAAGTGTACTTCTCAAAACTGCATGTCCTGCCGTGGCCTACACAGCCACCACAGAGAGCGGCAGGTATCACCGCATCCATTTTAGACCGGGGTCAATTACATAACTGTATTAGATTCAAACACCGTTCTGTGCTCGACTGATCACGCCTGGTGCAATTGAGCCAACCAACAGGAACAGGAGGCAGGGTTTGCTGTATACTGAGTGTGGGGGTGCAGGGTTCTAATACGGCAGACAAGCTTAGTAAAACAAAGAATTTGACTCCAAAATAATTATGTAATTGACCCAGCTTCAGTTGCTATTCTACTCAACAGGAAGAGGAAGAAAATCCTCGGTATTATCTGCACTTAACATTCCATAATCCAACATAACTCCCTCAGCTTGAAACGCTGAAAAATAAACATTTGGAGTCCCAGTTTTAGTCCAGTTCGTGATAACTCCGCAGAAGACGACCCCAATTCTCATTCCCTCGCACACCCTCGGCTGCCATTTCCTGGTACGTTCCAGTTCGGCCCCGTGGATTTACGAGAAAGCAATTTTCCGTTTGTTTGTGTACGGTTGCTGTTTTCGTCGCTTTATTATTTCCAACTCCCTCTCTGCAATTAGCTGTGTGATATCGCCTCCCACGGGCTTCCCAAACCGTTTCCCAGCCGTCACCTCCATCTGGAACCCCCCTGCCATCCGCCAAAGTCGCGGGTTCGGCGCTTATGCTTGCTGGCTCTAACCCCGACTTCCTGAACTGTTCCGGACTCATAACCACAGCAAGGGGCTGGTCAGGGGATTTACTTTTCTAGAAAAATCTGCGGGGGGACCTGTTGAACGCTCTCTTGTTCCTCCTCAGTGTCTTTGAGATAAAAGGCCTCGGTGAACGCCCACGCGACAGCGGACAAACGTCACGCACCCATGCACAGACACAATGCCCCGGTGAAACACGGAGGAGGATGGACCATCATGACAGGAATGGGGAAAAAAAGAGATGACAGATGCTTTAATTCAATTTCCTTTCACAAAAGCCCAAACTGTGGCCCAATTACAGTGCATGTTAGCTTTTGTGCACCATGACCTGATATTCACTTTGTCACCGTTTTCATGATCGTATGATGTGGGATTCATGTTGCCTTTATGAAAATCATCACGTATAACACTTCAGAAAAACACTTTGAGAAAAAGACCTCTGCATTTGATTTTAGTGTTTTGGCTCCCCGCGAAATTAACCGGAGGCAAGCTTCGGAGCAGTTACGTCCAATCTTCACTGAAAAGGCCCTGCAGTACAATCATCGATTCCGCCAAGTAACTAATAAAGGTCTTATGAACAATCAGGCGTACTAGGTTTACTATAATAAAACACCTGCCCCCAGAAAAGCTCTCCTTAATTTTGATTGGAATCCCTCAGCTACAGAGCAACAGTGCACACACACACCACAGTAACCGAACAATCAAATAGTCCCCCCGGACAGTGGCAGCCAGCTCCACGTTTTCAACACCGCGGCATCTATTATCTCATAATTACAGCCCTACAATTAGAAAGTCATTCATCAGTTCTCGTTAGGATTTGCCTGCTTATTAACAGGATTGTAATATAGTGAAGCTGTACGTCAGCTGGCATCGTGCTGACGTGTTGAGAACCCCGCTGGGCGTCATTGAGAACTTCGGCCTTGTGTTACGTGCATGTCCAGCTCGAGGTGTGGGCTTTCATTGTTGCTGATGTTGCGTTTGTCATTATTGCTGTTCGGCACATGACGCTTTTCCCGCAGGACAATGCACTTGCTAATCAATAGCTCTTAATCCACAAAATAACACCTGCGTTTGATTTCCAGACACAGGAGGAGTGTTGAATTTGCATTTAGACATTTGGGCTGTTTGATTGTGCAACACGGCACATTGTAGATGACAGAAGAAATAAGTTGCGATACTTTGTCCTTACTTTGTGTTTATTTTTGCACACGCATTCACTGATACACTTGTCACCTTCTAGCGCTAATAAATTTTGTCATGCTTTGATTTTTGAGCATTGTTTTATTCATAGTTCTCTCACTGCCAATGTGAGTAGGAGTGTGTGTGGGTGTCTGTGCGCGCACGTGCGTGCGTGCGTGTGTGTGTCTATGTGTGTGAGTGATCAAATGCTTACGCTGAACCAACACTCTGTTGGACCCCACTACAATAATCCTTGGGCTGTCAAAAGGGGAACTTTGTTAATAAAATATCAAAAGCCAGTGTAGATTGCTTCTGTAGTTCTAGCCATGTTATCCCCAGAGTCCAGAATTCCTGAAATCAAACATCCAAGGATAGTTTCAGAAGCTCTCTGCAGAACATATCAGTCCTACTACCCTTCAGTCGATGTCACAGAAAGGTTGTGTCTTAAGTATAGACATCATAAGGCTAATTATTTCAGAGCTGCAGAGCCATTAAATATGAATCCATTGAAAAAAACAGCTTGTCCAATCATATTTCTGGCTCACTTCCCTTACTGTGATGTCATCTGTCCATTTAGCAAGTCAAGCAAATGCCAAACGTGGGTCAGTTACGCAACTGATCTGGATTCCAATCTTTCCTGTTCTTTGCTGAGCCTGGCTTGTGTTCGGGAACCAAAAATACAAATAAAGGCAGGATTTGTTCTGAAGCCATAAATCCCTCCTTCTGGTCCTCAAGCTCAATTGAGTGCAGAAAAAAAGTGTCTGAATCCAAATCAATCCAAATTGTTCTCGTCCCAGGTTGTGGTTAACGCTGCATATTTCAGCTCTGCCGTTCCTCAGGTTGGATTCGCAGTTATGCAACGGGATGACTGCACGACTAACGTGGCAGGCTGTAGGCGCACACTCGAGTGGCAGAGTCAATATCACAAATAATGGCGCAGCGGAGATGACACTAAACACTGGGGGCAGTCTGTAGACTTGTGCCTGACGCTTTTCACCAGGACTCAGACGGTCGGTGGTTCGCGGCCCAGTCTATTTACAATAACATCAGTGCAGCAGTTGGGTCCGTGAGTGAGGCCCTTAACTCCACATCACTTCAGAGGGGAACTGGCCCTCCTTTGGACAGTCAAATAAAAAGGTTTCAAAAAAATCTTCAGCTAACTAAATGTGAATGTGAACTCGAAGGGCAGTCGGAGAGCGCCAACCTCCGCCAAGGCCAACAGTCCAATCCTCTGAATTGACTTTGTTGTATCACTGATGAACTTTACTACCATCTACTGGATTTTGAGATGTATGGCACTCATTCCGCCAAGGCCAAAGCTCACAATGTTAACAAAAGTGAAAAATGATCTGTGTATCAGCCCTGTGATTTTGATCTAGTCCAGAATTTCATGAGCTCTTCCTTAGCCTATCTGCATCCCTCCAGCAAGTTCCATGAGAATCGGGCTGGTTGTTTGTTTTGTAATTCTGCTGACAAAAACATAAACAAACAAACAAACTGAAACAAAAAATGTTATCTCCAAGACAGAGGTAAAAATTTATACCACTCCTTGATTGGGCAGCGCTGTAGCCAATGACGGACAGCTCTGTGGCAGAGGTGTAGGGGTCCCGAGGGAAGTGAGTATTCTCTACAAGGTAGGTGGGAGGATCACTGAGGATAAAGTCAGTATACTCTTCCGTGTATTTCAGTCGCTTTGTGGCGATAGGTGATTATACTGTAATCTGGCAGAAAACGAGGCGGATTTACTCTGTACACTTGTGCACAGCCTCCATTTCACAGCTGCTCAGAGGGATTTGCCAGCCGTATTTGGGACGAAACCCCTGATTCTGGTGCGTCACTGTGCTGGACTGATTCACCGAGCAGACGGAGCGCCGAGGCCGGCAGATGAAGCAGGGAACACAGCAGAGCACTATATTTAAAGATCGATGTGGCCTCGAGACGTCGTTACGCAGTCAGACACTGCGCTACACATGTTTTATGCACCTGAGCGGGCGGGATTTCCAGATAATTCCGCGGAGCTCCTCCCGGGGGCGTCACGGATGAAGATGGCAATTTCTCTGAAGGCGAGGAGAATAAAAGGCTCTTCCCTTTACGTTGGGAAATATCGGGCCAGCCCTGGAGGCAGAGGTCCCTGCTCCATCTTCAGTCACGACCAGGCGAGTGGTCGCCAGGGAGACAGCCTGCTCAGATTTACGAGGTTGAGCGATGCTCGGGGGCTCGTTAGGGCAAGATTATTCGCTGGCTTTGCCGGGCCATCTTTGGGCCACTGCGCTGAGGTTGACAGTGATGCGCTGCTTTAGTGCTGCAGCAGTGGGCTGGGTTTATTTACACAGTGCTACACAGCTCAGGGAGTTCTCCTCAACCTCAAAGCAGTGAGGGCCTGGAGGAGTGGGCTGTTGTTGAGGAACTCTGCCACCAGAGGGCAGCACTGAGTCATGGCCAGTCAACTAAATCCAGGCCACTGTCACCGTCAGCCAGTCAGAGGCAGAGACTGCCTTAATTCAATTGTAATCAGGAAATGTTCAGAAGTTCTGCGCATTGAGAGGAGGATTTCACCAAAAAAATTTGGTTGGAACAGCTGCCCTAACCAGAGTGGCCATTGGGGGAGCTTCAACATCTTCTAAGCCAATCAGAGACTGAATGAGGAGGACGTTTTTTGACACAGGCTTTAATAATGGCTCACCAATTTGACCCTTAATTTTGAGTAATGTCATACAGTAAATTCATTCCGACTTCCGAGTGCTGAACTGTAGAAGTGATAAATCCAAGCTATTGATTTCCTCCCTACACACTCGAGCTAGTAAAATCATGTTTAGTATATTGTCGTTAAAAATTGAGACAATGTAATTAATTCAAATTCATTTGATGTCCCTCTGAGCAGATGAATTGGCCCATCATATTCGCTCGATATGATGATAATTTTCATATTTATGGCGGTGTAGAATTTGCGTGGCAGCCGTCGCGAAGAATTTAATTACGGGGAATGACAGAGGGCGAGAGGGAGTGGGAGGGAGAGTGAGTGATCGAGGGGGCAATCAAGTAATAGCGAGCGAGTAAAAGAGAGAGAGAAAGACTAAAGGAAGGCGGGAAAGAGAGAGGGAGAGAGGGGGAGTGAGAAATGGCTGGTCCTGACCTGCAGTTACTAAAGGACTATTTCCCTTCAACAACCGGTCACGGCAAGAGCAAAAGTCAGCGATGAGTATCGCCCTTTGCCCGTTATCAACGCTCTCAAACTGCAACAGCGAGCACAGGAAGTCCCCCTATCAGAGCGAGCGCACCGAACACGTCCCTCATTCCGGAATGCCGGTGCGTTGCCATGGAGATGACAGGTCCCTTTTCTTGGTGACATTAGATTTCCAGGGGCTGTCATGTCTGAGAAATGACTGCAATTTGTGTTTGGGGGGGGAAAAAAAAGAAAGGGAGAGAAAGGGAGGGTGAGACCGGCGAGGTCCCGCACTGGGCATCACAACATTATGAGCGGCAGTCTATATCGACGATCGTCTGACAGAGGCCGCGAATATAGCGGGAGACTATTAATGTCGTGACCTTTACATACGGACCCAAAAGATCATTAATGAAAGAATATTGTCATTAAAGAAAACTGGGGATTGAACTGAACTCATGCAGTATGTATACTTTGGGACCCAACGCTAGTTGGAGAATCCTCATTGGAGAGCTTCGCTCAATAGATCAAGTGACGAGCGATTTAGTGACACCAATGAATCTGAAAGGAATAATTTCTGAGCCCTTGCCAACAGCCTTTGATTTGATGAGGCAAAATATTTGGAATGCTGGAATGGTAAATATGATATAATACTATACATGCTGGAATGCCAAATACTATATAAGCATGATGTGATTAATATTAATCAGACATTAAATACAAAGTGTATAAAGTAAGCTCACTGCAGTGCATCTGTATTTTTGAACACACATGAAATGACTACACAGTGTATATCGCCCTGTCTCTTTCTAATAAAATGAGCTCAAATGATAGACATCTATTCCTAAAAGTCCTCTGTTTTAACATCATTCCCCACATTATTAGTACAATATTTGAATAAAATCTTAGTCTGATTATAAGACTATAGACAGTGTTCAGTATCAGGACTTCAGAGAAAATTGAACGCATTAGAGGCAGCCAAAACAGATGTAATCAAATGGAAGAAAATTATTTGTAACATGGATGCAATATTTGTGTAGTGGATATAAGGGTTCAGAAAATAGAAAGCTAATCTGGCTAAACTGGGCTGATCCTCCATGAAGGGCAGCTGCTTATGAAAATGATCCAAGAAGGCTCCTTGGCCTGTTCTTTAGGGGTACGTCTTCCCAAAAGCCAAGTTGCTATCTCAAGGGTGTAGGTTTAATGTGAGAATTGGTAGGGGCACATATGTGATGGAAAATTTTTGTAAATCTGAGTGCAGATACTGCCTACAGAGATTATCCCAATGAGTGATTCTCCGTTTTATTACCTCCGCCAAGGAGGTTATGTTTTTCCAGGGTTTGTTTGTTTGTTTGTTGGTTTGTCTGTTGGTTTCCAAAATAACTCAAAAAGTTATGGACAGATTTTGATGAAATTTTCAGGGATTGTACAGATTGGTATAAGAAAGAAATGATTAGATTTTGGAAGTGATCCGGATCTCCGTCTGGATCCAGAAATTTTTTAAAGGATTCTTTAACATTGGGAGATAGGGCCATTTTCGACATTTATGCATATAACTCCACCAAAAATGGTCAGGGCACTTGGAAAAAAAAATACAGGACAAGTTTCGAACATGTGCTACAATATATCAAAGACTGATCCTGAAAATGGAATAATTCCGGATATTATGATCCAGAATACGAAAGTAGGGGACCTTCGGAACTTTCATTATAGGAAGAGAACAAATGAAGCTACAAACATCCGAGCGCTTTTCTTGTTAATTATGCTACGCAAGGTGCCTCCAAAATTTTCATACAAAGATGCCACATATATAAACTTGCCACACGTCAACTGACAGCAGCAAACCATCTCAGCGCACTCATGAAACCTGCTCAGATCTTGTAACCTGGATATATAACTACGTTAGCAAGCCAGCTCGCAATCCTCTCTATTAAAGGGAGTTCCCAATAACAAAGGTTAATGAACAGGACCACTCCTAATGCACCATCCTATTCGTACTTACGCCTATTTATACCACATACAATCCCATAATCCCCGCTCGTCTCATTTCAACATCCCTCCCACCCTTCCCCTCTCCAAGAAGGAAGCAAGAAACAGCCACCACCTAGGACCCCGGCGGGCTTAGTAGCCGCACGGACTCTGATAAGAGCCCCACCCTGAGACTCGCCACCTGGGGCTCCCAATGTTCGCACAATCACAGACCAAGTCCTTACAACATCACATTCACTCCGATCTCCTATCTGTTCTTCCACAGAATACTCTTCTCCTTTGGGAGAGGTCCAAAAATCACTAAGCAACTTAATACGCCGTAACGCAATTGCAGCCGCCATAAACACCTCAAAATCAACCGCCGACTATGAATTGGACAAGCCACAAACCGAGCGTTAATCGGACTGGATCATGTTAGATTTACGATTACGCGTTTCTTTCATTTCCCCCACTGAGCCAAAGTTGGTTCAGACATGTGACTTTCAAAGGTTATATTTGGTGAACATCATGAGACTAACTTTAATGCTTTCCCTGTAATTCCACAGAACAAGTCATAATTATGACCTCACCTGAAGTCCTGATACACCTGTATCCCTAACAGCTTGCTCTGTTTCTCTAGCTTGCTGCTGTGGTTCCTGCTTATAAATAATTTATTAATAATGGCACCTTCACGGGATTTCTCCTCTGAAATTCACCTCATAATTCAACATATCCAACTGGCTTATATTTACTACTGCTAGCAACCCGATTACTAACCAACGTGTGACAGAAACCAGGTTTAGTTTGCTAGATGAAACCAGCGAACATGTTTAATTAACATTCCTTGACATTATTTTCCTGTACAAAGTAATTTAAGGTAGCTAGCAAGTTTTGACTTTATGTAACTATCTGTTTCTGACTAGTTAGATCACTTATCCAACCAACATTACACTTGGCATTCAGTCTGGCGAAATATTAGGAGCCTGACTTAACATGGAGCGACTTTTTTACCCCTCACACTCTCAGACAATGATACGTACCTAAAGTAATATTAATGTTATGTCATGAATTGGGCCATGGAAAAAGTGCTATAGTTACACCATGAAGAAAAATCTGGAACAAATGGCAAATTACAGTACGAGTAAGCCATTACAAACACATGTAATCAAAGCTGGCGATCCAGTTACAAGGCTCAAGTGCCGCTCTGACAAAAATGAATATTCATGACCTGAATAGCATGGTTAGTTTACTCTTGACTTTTAGCCTTCAGATAGCCGTGCCCTTTCAACCAATCAAATGCTTGGAGACGTAGCCTCCACAATTGGGTCTTATGTGGCTAGTCTGGAGAGATGATAAGAACGAGTTCGATGAAATATTGGTAAGGACAATCTGGCTTCCCAAAATACTGGTACGGACATGTCCCAACCTTCCATATACAAACCTACACCCTGGTACTAACTATGTTAGCAGAGCTCTGATTCAAACTATGTAAGTTATCAACTAAGCTTTGAGAAACGTATCCCATTTCAGTTAACCTGAAGCCCCATACTTGTATTTTAGATTCACTTAAGAAAAATCCAAAGAACAAGTCAACATTAACCAGTTTTTTATTCCCAAATTTAGGCTTATAATTTCATTTTGATTTATTTTGGCAAAAAACAAACATCCTGCCAAAAATATGACAAAAATTCTTAAAAACAAGGAAGCACTCAGAGAGCGTATACCTCCGCCAAGGCACTTGTGATGAAGAACTGCACAGATATGGCTGTGGTGGCCATATTTCAATTCGAACCCATCCCTAAATCTAATCTATTGTTCCTTGACTGCGTTAGGGTCAACCCAAATCCAGCCATTAGTCTGATCCAGTGTCTAAGAACGAGCTCCCAAGCCTAAGCAGGGCCCAGGATTGGGACCACATTCTGGTTAACTCTTCCAAGTATGTTCCTCAGTCCAGTTTGTTAGGAACAAGCCCACAATTTTACTACAGGATTGGAACAGAGTTGCCCTAAAGCAACTCCATCATCCTGAGGGACAGTTCAGTGCTGGCAACGTCTGCAGACCTACTGGCTGTGATCGCAAAAGCCACTGGCCCGTGACTGACAGCTCAGCTCAGTCTGGAACATCTGCACTGAGCTGCGTTTTCATTATCTGGGGTTCCATCCCCGTCTCTTCCTCAGGGATTCTGTTCCTTTCACCGCTGTATAAGCTGTCAATAAACTACCCGTTGGATTGTACACGGCCTCCACGCTTGATTCCTGAAGATTCCTGATTCAGAACAGAGAAGGTCCAAAGATAACTTCCGTTCAGCTTTGTTGGCAGAAGTCATAAAGCGAGATAGTCGGACAAGATCTAAAAGTGGAGAAGGTATATTTCACTTCCCAGACAAAGAGGAACATAAAACCAGCTAATATCTTCCTCTCCTGGAAACGTTGAGAGTCTCGTAGAAAGACTGAAAGCACTCGTTAAGACAGACCTTTTTTCGTGCGTGGCAGCTGATGAAAATACTACTCATTGCCCATTTTAATTTGATCCAAAGCAGTTTGATTCCAGCTTCAGGACATTTCATTCCGGCGCATTCTACCCCATGATGACAAGGTGGATCAGTTCATTAAATTTCTGTCTATCCGCAGTTATGGTCTTCAGCATTTAGCCTCCGCAAGGAAATTACACCTATATTGTTCCCATTCATCTTCTCTGTTGCAAATATTGCACAGACAACTCAATATACGTGGGGTGAACTAGCAGTTAAAATTTTAAAAAATGTATCTTTGTCTATCATTTCGATGTACTAACCCTTCCTGTTAGTGCTAATGCAGACATCCTTGGAGATCTTTCTTGGACTGGTAATGTCATGTCGATCGTTTTTCTGAAATAAACTGTCTAACTTGAAGGTACACGAATAAAGTCAATTATTTTCAAACAATGCATGTTGTATTTTTTCCCCCCGATTGAAATAGATTGCAAACTTTGACATGATTTGCACATTTAAATATGGTAAATAAAATGTGCATGTGTGCCTGGCTTCAATAAGTGACAATTTTCTATTCATTTTACAAAGACGTCAAGAGAGGCGCTGCATACTGAGATACAATTAATTCAATTTATTCATATTAAATGATGAGGCCTCATTTGCATACAGCGAGACCCCATCCTCAATGGAAACTCGACCGTGACTCACATGTAAATTTCATGGAAATCATTTAAATAATTATAGATGCATAATGCTTCAAAAACATCGACATACAATGCCCTCAGAAAGAATGAAATATTTTTCCCCTCACAGGAAACAATAAATTCAACACAATAAATAAAGAGGGGAAAAAAAATACTGAATATGCAGCAACTTATAAAGTCGTTTAACCCTTTAACACTATGATAAAATTGGCCAGAAATGCCTATGCAAGGCGTACCCAAAGTAAATTGAAAGCTGTTCTTGAATCATTTGGAGAATATGGATGTTTTGGTTAGAACACACTGAAGGAGTAGGTTTTTATTCTTGCCTGAATTTTTTTGCAAACAGATGCCTGCAGATGAGTGTAGCTGGGACTTATTAGCTGAAAAAACACAATGGGGCCACAACATGAAGCTGTGACACAGGCTTTGATTAAAACTGCTGTGATGATTATACTTTGAAATTGTTGGCATGAATTGAATCACAAGAATCTTAGCTTTCCGAAAATATGTGGCATGATTAGGGTAGAGCAGGGTAAGATGCCCCTCTTAAGCAGGAATGTTCATAACTGAAGTGTTGTGATTCTGGTTCTGCCTTGCCATGCTATTGGTCTGATTGCCATGTGTGTATTTTGATCCTTGCCATGTCTGACTACTCTTTAGAAACGTGTATTGTTATTTGGTTGCTTTTTTGTTCATGCATTGTCTTAATTTTAGTTTTCAATGTTTTACTTATCGCCATTGTTTTATTCCGGTCCATGTTTTGATTTATCCATGCATTGCACTTTGTCTCCCCCTGTCTGGTCTCTTGTCTTGTCATTGCTCACAGCCCCAGTAATGCGTGCCACTCCTTCGGGTGATTTAATGGTTTCTGGGTTTCAATCTTCCTTCCCGATCTTGTTTACATTCTTCTCCTTGCTTTTTCTATATTACAAACACATACTAACAGTTTGTTGTTTTTTTTTTGTTAATTGACTAACCAAGACTAACATTGTATATAAGACTAACTTACTAACAAGCACTCGGGATTGTATAGTTGCACTTACTAATAGATTAACAAGCTCTCAGCACTCGCCCTATTCTAGTCTCCGCCTCTTGTCTCTCCCTAATCTTCGCTGCTGCATTTCAGTGGAGTCTCCACACCTGCTTATGCTTTCCTTTCTCTTAGTATCTGTGCACAGTAGATCTCCTTGACTGGAGCTGTGTAATTGTATATAGGATTGTCCCGTGATCCCTGTCCGCGTTTTGGCTTCTGCTAATTTCATGTGATCAGGTTCTCCCTAATGTGTTGCTCCCTTGTAATCAGTCTGACTGTTTGCACCTGTGTTCTGTTATCATGTGACCTCCCTGAAATGTATATTAGGTGTCTCCTCACAGCACTGCCTTGTTAGACGTTCTCTCATGTTTACTTGTGCCACGTTCATTTCGCCCAGTTCTCATCGTGACAGTCTGACTGGACTGTCCTTGATATTCGATTTTTGCCTACTCACCGTACCTCGCCACCTTCTTGTTTACTGAACCCTTTTTGTACGACTCTGATTTTTGTGATCGGTGCCCTGGTTACAATTCTGGATTTCGCCCTTTGATTTCTGATTTTGGATTCTGGACTCTCTACTGTTGCCTGCTCTGTTGGGGGGTTTCCCCCTTCAGAAATAAAGCCTCCTTTTTGTACTTTATTGGTTCTCGCTCGTGGTCCCTTTCGTAAATCCTCACATGAAGGTAAACAACACAAATTAATTATTTTTTTGCTTGAATGGATTGTATTTAAAATTGGCTATCACATGTCAAAAGATTTATGACATAGTCTCAATAGAATTTTTTTCTATGTTTAATAACTTTTTTTTCTTTTTTTAAAAAAAAAAAGTTCATCTTACCCCACCCCTGGGGTAAGATACCCTTCTGGATGGGGTAAGATGCCTTAATGTTTTATGTTACCTGGAATAACTTGTGAAGCCTAATACATACTGGTTTGCATTTCACATGAGTAATTATCATATTATAGCTGTCATAATTGGCAGGTACACATCATACAAAATATCAACATCGTTTTATAAATTTCCTTGCTAGAGAAATGAGGAAAGAAAGAGGTACAATCTCCCAAACTTAACTTTTTATTAACTGACTAAACACCAATGCACAAGTGATGGCAAGGTACTGTTGACATTAAATGCAGTAAGAAAAAGTTGGTTATATCTTGTGGAATACTAAAAAATATGAGGCACCACATGAGATAAACATGTGGCGGTATAGAATGTATATGAGAATTCATGAAAAGTCATTAAAACTAAGAGTGACCATAATGCATTTCACCCAATATATTTCTTTTTAGGCCCTCATTGATGCATATATGATTCATTATTGTGTAACTCCATATGGCCCTACTTGTAACATGCATGTATACACTTAACTTTCCATTCCCAAGTTCTTTATAAAAATCATGTTTGATATATATTTCCCATAAATAGAACATTTTTTTTTAGAAAAAGTCCCCAGCACTATCAAATTGGTTTTGGCTCATTAACTCCAATCTCTCCTATTATCACCTCACAGGACCCCCTTTCAGCCATAGAAAAGGCTTCAGAGAGTTAAACTGACGTGTCCTACAGACTCCTGGAGCATTCAAATAATTGCGGCAAAATTATTCTTTCGGTCATTTTTTATAAGAAAGACCGTAAAAACACAAACACTGAGTACTCACATGTCACTTGCTCTGTTGACTGATCTGTTGCTCAGGATTTCCCTCCAGATGGGAGTGCATTTATATAAGTCAAGTGCCACCTACTGTGCACAGCTGAAATTGAATTATAAGCAAAGGGCATCTTACCCTCAGGGACGTCTAACCCCACTCTAACCTATCTTATGTTCCTTACAAGCTGGGTAAATGACGTAGTTTGTGGACGGTTCATCTGAGTGACAAGGGGTTAAAGTTACGATCCCGGTATAGAGCAATGCAATTTATCGCGTACATGAAAAGGAATCATTCCAGCAAGATATGTATGTACTGCTTAAAATTTTTCATGATTATTGTAAGGGGCACAAACTGGTCACATCTGAGAACCACGCACTTATGATCCAATGTAAGTGGATTAAATGAATTTTATTACGCGAGTCACATGGTTCCCACAGCGGAATTCCGCTGTCAATATTGACAAACTGTCCACCGTTATTCCTCAAAAGTGCGCGCTCGTTTCCCTTATCGCAATTTCTCTGAATTGCCTCTGAACAGCATTCATCCTGAGACTGACGTACGCATGAAATGGATGGGCAAGAGCAAACAATCACTCTCAGGAATGATGGGCTCTCTCTGTCAGACATCTCTTCTCGTCATCGCAGTTGTCTGTTCTCCTGGAGCCAATGAATGGACATGTTTACGGAAACATTTTTTCTCCTAATCTGTGACAAAGAGCTTTTATCATATGAATTTATAGTATGGGTTTCACAAATTTCTAAGGGGCAAAATACACATACATATAGCAAGTGCCATAATTCACTGCACATTGACACATTTTCTGTTGTCATTGTTCTGTTGGCCAGGTCAGTGACCGAGGACGGCTGCAGTACGGGGCTGGCAGAGCATCACCAGGGAAGATACAGTGTCTGGTGATGTCAATGTCTCACAGACTTCCAGCAGTCTCTGCATATAAAGAATATACGGACAATGTCAAAAATGATTACTATATTCTACATTATGTCAAACTGCTCTAACAGCGTATATATACGTCCTTGGAAATGGGGGGGGGGTTATACACAAACAAAAGGTGGCATCAGTTTAGATGAGTTAATTCAACATTGATCAAAAAAACCCCAAATCAAAGCTGATAAAAGCTCTGCAACCTCACTGTCATTATATCCTTTCCAGGTCCATGTGCTACAGTACAGGACCAAAATAAAAAAGGTTTCCCCGTCGAATGAATCATAGGGCTCATTGTATATATTAGCTTTTATGTGCAGAAAATATTGACACACTGTATACACAGCAGTTCTGCAGTCAACTCAGAAAGTTTATTTTTATTTGTTTTTTCTCCAGCTCTAGTTAATGATACTGGACAAAGTCATAATTTAATTATGGAAATTGCCTGTACAAGGGCCTGCTTTTGCGCAGCCTAGAAGCAACAGCCACAAAACACAACGTGAATATAAAACCTCTTCAGAAAAAAGCCAAGCGAGACTAATTCGTTATTAGACTCCTCTTCAGCAAAGCACAATCACCGACTGCATACGTACAATTACCCTGCTGTTTTATCTTTCTTTCAAATCCTATTTAATTTCAGAATTAAATCTGATTTAGTTCCAAAATTAAATTTGAATATAAATCGGTGCGGCAGGGATGCTTACCCAGCGAGCTAAGACTTTAGAAATCTCTGAGTTCTCAGTCAGCAGGTCCCCGCCTCAAATCTATGCTGTGCTAATTTGGTTCAGTGCCAAGAAACAGCCCAGACATGATTCAGTTCAACCGCCCGAATCATTCTCAGTTAAGAGTACAGCGCACTGAGCATCTGGGTTTTGAGCTGAAGTCACCGGTAAAGGGGCACAGATTCTCTAATGGGTTCATGTTAAGGTCTTCTCTCCGACAGAAGAGCAGTATATTCAGTCTGAGGTGCCCTCATGTGCAGATCCTTCAACCTTTCACGTAGCATTAGCTTCACATTGATTTTGGGTTAAAAGGTTTGGGCTGATTCAGGACTGGTCAAAAATATCAGAAAAGGTGTTGTGGCTTAGTCAGCCAATCATTGGTGGAAACTCTTTCTCCTAACATTGCCCCTGTCCAAGGCTCTGGCTTTAGAACTGGAGTTGGTCTCAGGGTGCTGCCATACACTGAATGAAGAGATGGACGCAGCACCCAGGTCTGAAGAGTGAGGCCAATGCGGAAATCTCTGAAAAGTGCATTCTATTTAATGGCCAGCAGATGGTGACATCAGTGCTTGCAGAAAGAAGATGAATGTTACAGAAGTCTATGAGAAAATGACACTACTTTCCCACCTGATTTACTATTTCAATCATGATTTTCCGCATACTTTTATGGTACCCATCGCAAGTTTCAAATCTCCTTCAATATATCTTGATGTTCATTTTTGTAAATTACGGTCGCAAATAAACTAGAATAAAGGATAAAGCCAGAATACGTTTTAAGAGGCGTGCCTATCATCGGTCTTCACCAGATACGGTCAAATTCACACGTAGATCCACCCCTCCCTCCTTCCTGGATCTTCAAGTCATGTTTTTGTCCAAAAGGAATCACATCTGGTTTCAAAATGATAAAATGCCGCTGTTCAAATGGCCAAAATCAAGGCTCCCTAAATGGTATGCTGAAACCAATGGGTGACATCACGGTTGCTTTGTCCATCTTTTTATACAGTCAATGGGCTCTGCACAGTGGCTGCCAACTGCTCCAAAGTAACTACGTATGGTCAAATGCAGAGGATAAACTACCCCACAAAGTTCAATAAAGTCGATGTTAACCATTTTCTTCGGAGTGGTGCATGTCAGGGATCACCAAATCTGGACCTCGAATCCAAATCTTGCCCAGTTTTTTTCTCTACCTGGTGATAAATAATGAACTGAATGATTACTGCTTATAACTTGGACCTCGAGGACAGTGACTGGATGATCCCTCTTGCATGTGGAGTTGAGTATGGGTGTTGCCCTCAAATAGCCCATGAACGAAAACCCAATACTGGCGACCTTTCAAACCTCAACTGGCATGACGATGAAATAAGCGCTGAGGCCTTCAGATTTGATTGCTCCAAGAACTGCGGAGTTCAAGTGTCCATTCAGCATTGAATTGGACATTTTTACTGTGATACACAATCACTTCTCTATCAGAAACTTTGAACAGCTGCACAGTGATCATGCCGATGGCAAGTTCTGCAAGGACCAGAATGAATAATGGGCACTTTTCCCATTCTGGATACATTCACACATTACTGTACACGGTGACTCACATATGAAAGTTTACAGACCGCAAACATGCATAAACTCCCTGTATAAAACAGTATTTACAGTGCAGTCCATTTCCACCCCAGGTTTCGATTTCATTTTAATCAAAATTAAGTGTTTCTTCATAAAAAAAAAAATCATTGCAATTTTAAAATGAGCTTTAGTTAACTGTTTTTTTCTATTATTGAAAGTTGTGAGACAGCCTCTCTACTTCCATTGTCAAGTAAGTGCTTAAGTTTCTTAAGTAGAATTTTCAACAGTGTGTCATCCTGACTGAACAGAACTTGAAGAGAGAGAAACATCCAAAATCAAATCCCAGTCTTAACGAGTTGAATCCCGGAAAAATAGACCCTAAAATCCCCTATCTTAATGAGTACAGCAGAGCATCCACTCTTAATTAGGAGAACAGACAAATTTTTTTTTATCTTAATGAGTCATTCCTCGATGAACACTGACAGACTGAAACACACAGAGGGAAATGAAGACAATGTTCCTGATAGCACATCTTGAAAGGGACATGCAAAATGTAATTTAAGAGCAATATTAAGTGAACCTTACACCAACCAATTCAGTGCGTCAAGGTGTGAACTGGTATGTCTTCTCATGAAATTAAGTTTAAGGGATAAATGTATTGACGTTGTGCGGAAAGATCTTTATAATCGCAGAGCAGACATTTTTCTGCAGAAACTCATGTCAAACAATTATTGCCTTTCATTTGACGGTGCCGGAACGTTGAGTAAAGATGGTTTTTCCAGCGGTCCAAGATACGAGGCCACCTGTAGACTATGGTCAAGTACAGATTTTCCCAACCCTCTTCTCTGGTCACACCAGCCAGATCCAGGTATTTGTTGTGTTCCACCTTAAAGGAACAGTTCATACAAAAATGGAAAATTCTGGGCTATATATTTGTGTCTTACAGGTCTTTACCAGTCACAGTCCAATTGTTTGGCTTCAGGAGACTTGGATTATACTGCAAGAGCTGTGTGGGGTATTTTTTATTATTATTTTTTAGCTGTTTTCTGGACTCTAAAGAACTCGAATGAACAAGTCCCCATTCATTTCAGTTGTTTTGGAGAAGGCTGCCACAGAGTTTTGCTAGAATCATCCCAGCGTGTTGCCAGGACTAACAAACTTCACTTGTGTTTCAACTGGCACAGGAGTGAGTAGACAATGAGGGAATTTTCATTTTAAGCAGATCTAATGCCACCAATCATGGGCTTGATTAGTGCCATCAGGTGTGCTGAAGATGCATCACCTGAAATACCTGCATCAGGTTGGGCTGCTCAGAGAACAGGGCTGGAAACTGTTGCCGAACTCCTGCATCTCAATCAAGACAGTTGCTTATTACATTGGCATTACGGTATTCCCCAAGGCTGCAAACTCGGGCCAATCAGGCCCATGCTGACAAGGAACCCTTAATTGTATTTTATCCTCCTGAGTGGATAAAACTTGTCAAAGCCAGAGCCGATTATTTCAGGCAAAAAATGCTACGTTTCACAAGCAGAGAAATCTGGATCTACTCAAGACTTCCAAAGAAAAGCGGACATCTGTATAAGATAGCAAAGAGAGGCAAAACACAGTATTCTGAAAAGGTTCATACTGTCTGTAGTAACTAATTAGCGTTGACGTTCTTATTTTCAGACAGAAAACGCTAACATCAGCTGATAAGACACGTCACTTGTAACATCAGTGACTCTTCTGAAGGAAACGGGAGTATCCCGTCGAAACATGTCAAGGTAGGATAAAACCTTTTCTGTCTGAAAATAAGAACGTCAACGCTAAAGAGGCAAAACACACTTGAATCAAAGGCGTAATTTGATGGAGGGACCCATTCCTCCCCATGATGTGCTGTGATAGGCATAACATCAACGAAAAACATAAAGTGTATTCTCGCAAACACAATCGTTTCAGTTAGTTCTGTCCTCTGATCACAAACTGTTGCGCCCTTGACTTGAATCATGCACTTCTGGAAATAATTGGACAAGTGTACCCTGTCATCCTTTAAAACATCATTAAAAATGGTTGCTGTTTAATTTTCTCTCCCTCTGATCGGTATGAAAGAGGACAGTTTCCAAAGAAGCGCCCGGTCTGATGCCGTCAGTCACCTCCCTTAGCTGTTCGCTTGATTATTACATCGATCTTCTGCTAATTGGACTTGAGGAGTGTAGCTCAAAAAATACCAGAGAAGAAAAGGACAGATTGTGAACATTATGCCAGCAGCATTGATTCGCCGGTTTTGATTTCCATAAGAGAAAAAGAGGGGATAAATAATTCAGAAAAGCTACAGGGGAGCTGACCTTCAGAAAGGACTTGAGGAGGGCTGTCTGGCTGAGAGCGGGACGGGCCGCTCACTCAAAGCCACCGGAAACCCAGGATGCACTCTGAAAACTGAAAAGGTCACAAGCCTGTCACATGACCCTCGGGCCAGCAAAACACGGTATTGTTTGAAAGAAAGTCCGTATTTTTCTGTATGCGTGAAAACTTCTTTTATTAAAATGGATGGGAACTTCGGGACTGTGAAATACACTGTCCTGCTCAAAAGTTTAACATCACATGCTATTTAACTAATTCTTGCTATTTTGTTCAGGATAATTGTTTGCATAATAGTAAATTTCATGGGAAAATACCAAGTGTATTTTAAGATTTTTTCTTTATTATTTCAAGTATATTGAGACATTTTAAATTTTAATTATCACTGTTATTTACTTTTGCGATTTTTTCATCGAAGTAGCCCTCACAAGATGTAATCTCTCCTTTACAAAGTTTAGGCATATGGGATACTAATTATTACAAAGGCATTATTCTCAGTGGATTACTGACTGCAGTTCTTCTCACAGGCTCGTCTTTGAAGACGTACTCACTGCATGGTCTATACAGGCCAGGTGATCCCACAGCGGCTCGACAGAGTTTTCGATCACTGGCAAATGCAAATTTTTCTGAGGCCCATCAAACTTGCATCACTACGCACTGATTGCGTCGGAATTTACCTTTTAAAACATATTTTACTGAAAAACAAAAGCACCCCGAAGTCCTCCACCGCACCTGCGTGTTTTGTTTCTTTCCTCATTTTCTCGTTTCTTCAGGTCATTTTGCTTTTCTTTTATGGGAGACCATCTGCTGCCGCAACTGTTCAGAGAAAAGATGGGGGGGGGGTGTCAGACAGCTCTGTGCCTCCATCATCATCATCATCATCATCATCATCATCCTCGTTCAGGAGTGATTCTGTGGCCTGAGCAGGATGGTGTGTGCACGTGGGGGGGAGGGCTCAGAGAGGTTATCGAAAAGGTTACTTGCTCAATGCTGGCCATAGCGGAGAGGATGTGAGCTTAACAAACTGCAATTAACTTACAGCCGGCGATGTGAAGATGTTCTCCACAAATGACAACATGACAGTTAGCAGCTTTCTCGGAAGAGCAGCCAATACTTCTGTTTTATGATGGAGTGAAGCCAGCGCATGATTGGACGGACTTCACTCTATAATAAAATGGAAGTATTCCATTCTAATGTAATTCCTACGGTTTGGTTCATGAGGACGATTTGCACTTAAATTTGGGGACGTTCACATTGAATTTGTCGAGTGAACACTGTAAGAACTTGGGTGGCAGGGTCAGAGTCTAGACGCCAAACTATCTATGTGTTTATTTCTTAATACTGCGACTAACTGCTTACATTTAGTTGACGGACATAAATTGCATTACAGAGTTGGACCCCAATAAAAATGAGATGTGACATCTTACGCGCATTATCCAGCTCATAAATAAATTCTGAGTGGATGCACTGGATAGACTCTCCCCACAGAACGCTCAGGGCTGAAGAACAGGTTTCTTAAATCGAGAGCCTGTCACTCAGGCCATGTCTGGTGTCCCAGCGGTCCTGGTTCACTCTTTAACAGACTTGCGTGGTTTCTAAGCAGCAGTTTCTAAGCGAGTCATCGCTCAATGTCACCCACAAAGTGGACTTTAATCCTGTGTAGAGTAGGGCCTCTTTTAATGAGTACGATAACCCTGTAATTTAACCTGTGCTTTTATTAGAAGTGGCTTACAGTTGATTAGACGATGAAGGGGCTTATCCTCAACTGGTGCAATATGGAGTTAAGGATCTGGAGCCATTGCTCAATTATAGTGCTGATCTTTTAATGGCCAAGCAGGGACTCCAACCATCATCCTCCCGGGTGCAAATCAAGCAACTTAACCTCACAGCTGCGGGCTGATGTTAGAAAGGGTATTTTTTCAAAACTCAAGGTCACTGTTCCATTACTTACAGTTATCAGCATAGCTACATCAGATTTAGAATCCTCCCTTAAAAACATTGTGATCACATATAGCGATGTTCACTGTTTACAAACCATGGCGGAAAAATTGTACATGCGCAGTCAGGCAGTAGGCATAAATCGTGATCATAACACAACAGAACATGGCAAGTAGCCTCTTTGATTCTTCGCTTAAAACACTCAAAAACGTGATTCCTGAACCCTTAGTGAACCTGTCATGGCAACCTATAACGCAACAACTGACTGGCTTCGCTATTTTAGAACTTTTATTAAGTACTTTTGTACATATAGAGACGGAGAGCTACTAGTGTAAGATGAACCTTTTTACCAACCACGTATCAAAACATTGACGTCATCGTGGACATCGCTATAGTGAGTGTGATCTCACGCCAAAATAGAGTCAAGCTGTTTCTACATGGTCGCAGAGCATCTTATCAACACAGTTCAGGCACTCGGGCCATTTTTCCGCCGGTTCCTTTATTAACCCTTACAGCGCTGAACACATTTTCAAAGAAGCGAAAATGTAATTATCCTGAGCTGTTGAAAGCCTAGCATGCGGCAACTTGTTTAAAAGAGCTCCCTATGCTAGGTTTTCAACAGCATCTGATTTTGATAGCTTACAAGACTGGGCAAATATAGTTGCCCATGGCGGTCAAAGGGTTAACACAGCTACCCTTGTTGCTTCTGTAGTCAAGGCCGCTGCTGATTGGATTACTTGTGCGCCGTCAGTATGCCCCATGACGTTCAGTGATTGTATTTCTCCTCTTCACCTCCACATGTCGTCATGGTTCTGGATGTTTGTGCGTGTGTTTTGGACTTTTCTCTGTGGCTTTCGTCCCGGGACGATATCGTATTCCTTTTCATCGGACTCTTTACCCAGCTGGCTGATTGAACTGGAGCGGCGCTTCCCCGAACTCTATATAAGCCGGATGTTCGCCACGCCTCTTCGCTAGAGTGTCTGTTTGTAGCTACGCACTATAGCTGAAGATATCTGTAGTCAGGATTTGTTTGACCTTCTATCTTCTCGTTATTATTGGAGTTTCTTCTCCCTTTTTCCATCTCGCTTTGCTTCTGTGTTTTCGGACTATTACACGTCCTTTGGGAAGCGCGAGCACTTAGCACGGCCTGTATTATTCTGTGTTCGTTTTGTGTCGGCGCTGCCCGTTTCCCTCTTCGATGCAACTGGCCTCCTCCCTCTACCGGCCATTACCCACGTCATGACTAGTTTTAGATAGTGAACTCAACTTTATAAGTTTTCAAAAGTTAAACTTTAAGTTATGCATTGATTTTGCTCATTTTGAGTTGAAACAAAGCTAATCTTTCAGTTTAGTTTGATCACATTTCTGAGCTGGATGGCGAACATTCCTTTCTAAGTTTAACAAACTTAAAATTTATCAGCGTACCTCGTCCCCTTCTTCACATACTAGAAGGCGTAAAACCCCAAAAGTTAATGTCCGAAGCAAACACAGCAGGGAATAGAATCTGTCTCAGCCTATCACAGTGTGTAGATAATTGCGGTTTCTCTTTTATTCCTTGTGAAAGTTTACAGACAAATTGCTTGAAAATTGAGATGAAAATGAGACAAACGTGTCATTGTTCGGCGTTTGATCGCGTGAGAATCTTTAACGCCAGCTGTGACTGCTTCTCTGCAGTTTTACGGGAGGTTCCTGACAGGTGGAGATGTAAGAATCAGCGTCTCTCATCTCAGTGACGAAATCCCACAGGACGACATCATCTCGCCAACAGAAAGAATTTCAGATTCCCGAGTACATCAAACATCGCAGGAACATGAATAAAGAGTCGAGTTACAGACTCCCTTTGATTCGAGCATAAGAACTGATTTACAGGCAAGTATCCAATTCTGTAATCCCAGAGTCCCCCACCCACCCACACTCCCTTGTACTTTTATCCTTGTGAGGACATTAAAATGACTTCCATTCATCTGTCATGTGTCTCTACAGCCTTTCCATCATCTTAACCTTCACCAATGCATGCCTAACCTTAAGCCAAACCCTGACCCTAACCTAACCCTACCTCTAACCTAAACCAAAACCTATACCCTGACCTTCACAGACCCCTAATTCTAACTTAAACCCAAACCCTAACCCTTAACTAAACATATCCCTGATTCTAACCTTAACCTAAACCCTTACCCACACCATGACCTATCCTTGATTCTAACCATAACCCAAACCCTTAACTTATCTCTAATTCTAACCTTAACTCAAACCCTTACCCACATCATAATCTATCCCTGATTCTAACCTTAACCCTAAACCAATAAGTCACAGTTTGCCTATGTAGTCCTAACGACGACCTAAAATGTCCTTCTCCCCAAAAACATCCTCAGTCTGTTGGTTAAAAATTTATTCTTGCCCTCCTCACTGTGAAGTAGGCGCAAGAGCGCACGCGCACACACACACATACACACACACACACACACACACACACGAAGACAGCAAAACCTTTCCCTCCATGATTACAGACAGGGATTGGTTTTTGATGAAGTAAACAGACTTCTCACTTCCTTCTGCTCATTTAAATGTCCTTAAGAGAAAGAAAAAATCAGTAATGAAGTCATCCTTTGCGGTGGGCTGTATGACTCACCACTCTCTAAACCCTGAACCTCGTTGACCAGCCCACCTCCATCCCCGACACAAATCTAAATTTCTAATGTCCCTTCATTCACAGTCTCTGTTATTGAGGACCAGCAGGTGTGAATGAATCTGTATCAAAGGCTTCTTACGGCAGGCAAATGAACTTCCAGAGGCTTTATTCTCCAATGCAATTTCCCTGGCTCTTTCAGCAGAGAGAGAGAGAGAGAGAGAGAGAGAGAGAGAAAGAGAGAGAATCTATCAAGGAGAAGGGAAGAGAGAGAAAAGAACATATAAGGCCATTCTCAGAGAAACCTTTAGGGGGTTTATCACTTGATTATTACTGTTTAATCTTCATGTCTCACCTGGTGTGCAAAATGAATTAGAGGAACTCAAGAGAAAAGGCTAAAATTATTGGGAAGTAGATAACGGACTGGAGCAAAAATTTAAATAAATAAAATTACGGAGGATTCATCAAGCGCTAAAAGGTGATAGCCCTTTAATGCAGATCCCAACACTATTCAAGGGTGTCAGTTCCAAATCGCACCTCACCTCATTTAGCGCTCTGTTGAGTCCATCGCATTTTCCTTGGTTTTTAACATCGTCTCAATGAGGTTACAAGTCATCACTGTGACCGACTGTCATGAGGCTGTAGCTTTATGAGTTTGTTAAGGTGATCAAAATCTGAAATTTCGCCATGTTTGGACACGCTCAACGTTGTCTGGAGACTAATTTATAATTGCACACCTTTGCAGAACATAATCAGCATTGTCTATCTGTTAACTACACATACACGTTTGGCATTGTTACATTGACTGGCCACATCATTAAAACCGTGTACTGTAGGTCCCGCTTGTACTCAGTCAAACGGACGTCCTCATGACTTCCCAGATCCAGGGTTTCCCATCAGAACATTTCCCAAAGCCTCAAACTGCCCCCTCCAGCTTGTGTTTTTCTCCCATAGTGCATCCTGATTCTATCCCGTCCCCAGGTAAATGGTGCACATGTACCCAGCTGAGGCACATGATACACAAGAAAACGAGGCACCAGATGACTTGCTTCAGTTGCTCCAAGGTCCAGTTCCGACACTCATGTGCCCATTACAGCGGTGTTTAAGAGTTAGAAAGGACACTCTGATTGGTCAGCTGCCACGAATCGCTATACAAAGCAGGGTGCAAAGCCTTGTGTATTGAGACACATCCCTCACGTAAGTATCATTAAAATTGTCCGTCACTCATATCACAGTAGCCCTTCGGTCAATTTGAACCAGACAGAATGGCCTTTGCTGCTCTTGTGCATGTATGAGGTTTGGGTGCCAAACTCCCTGACATCTGTACATGGTTCGTCACCTCACCGCTGACTGAGAGCCCCAGAGGCCTTGCCACTTCAGACATGTTCTGACCCACTCATCTGGTCATAATGATTTGGCCCTTATCAGAGTCACTCAGGTCACATTTCTCCCCCATCCAACACGCACGACTGTTTGCTGACCACCTCAGATCTGACTGCAAGCCTTGACATGGGCCGCAGTTATGAGATAATCACAGTTCTTTGCTCCATCTGTGAGTGAGTTTAACGTTTTGGCTCATTGGTGTACATTGTATTATGTAACATTCTGGCAGCGAGGCTAAATTTAAAACGTGCGGTTACAATGCAAGGTGCTGAGATGTGCTGATTAATTTAACGCATCTTAATCATGCTCAGGTTTTAAAAAGGTGTATTCCCAATGGGGGGCAGATGAAATAGAGCATTATATTTGGAACTCTGATGCCTCTTGATCGCCTTATTAGCCAGCACTTGTTAATGTGCAATGCAGACTACCTACCGATAACATTACGAACAGACAATTCTCCAGTCTTTAAAAGGCTAGGCCTGGAATGGTTCACTTAGACTGTCTTAAACAAACACAGGCACTTGCACAAGCCCCTCTCATCCTTGGGCAATGCTCCAACTACATTGCATTCTGGGACTGCAGGCTGCAAATGCACAGTTACACTCAACAAAAATATAAACGCAACACTTTTGTTTTTGCTCCCATTTGTCATGAGATGGACTCAAAGATCTAAAATTCATTCCAGATACACAATATTACCATTTCTCTCAAACATTGTTCACAAATCTGTCTAAATGTGTGATAGTGAGCACTTTTGCTTTGCTGAGACAATCCATCCCACCTCACAGGTGTGCCACATCAAGATGCTCATCAGATACCATGATTAGTGCACAGGTGTACCTTAGACTGTCCACAATAAAAGGCCACTCTGAAATGTGCAGTTTTTGCTTTATTGGAAGTCTGGGGACTCAGAACAAGTCAGTTTCTGGTGTGACCACCATTTTCTTCATGCAGTGCAACACATCTTCTTCGCATAGAGTTTATCAGATTGTCAATTGTGGCCTGTGGAATGTTGGTCCACTCCTCTTCAATGGCTGTGCGAAGTTGCTGGATATTAGTGGGAACTGGTACGCGCTGTCGTATACGCCGGTCAAGCACATCCCAAACATTCTCAATGGGTGACATGTCCGGTGAGTATGCTGGCCATGCAAGAACTGGGACATTTTCAGCTTCCAAGAATTGTGTACAGATCCTTGCAACATGGGGCCGTGCATTATCTTGCTGAAACATGCTGTGATTTTCATGGATGTAAGGCACAACAATGGGCCTCAGGATCTCATCACGGTATCTCTGTGTTCTTCGCCCATAACAGATGCCTGCCCATACCATAACCCCACCACCACCATGGGCCACTCGATCCACAACATTGACATCAGCAAAGCGCTCACCCACACGACGCCACACACGCTGTCTGCCATCTGGCCTGAACAATGTAAACCGAGATTCATCCGTGAAGAGAACACCTCTCTAACGTGCCAGACGCCATCGAACGTGAGCATTTGCCCACTCAAGTCTGTTACGGCGACGATCTGGAGTCAGGTTAAGACCCCGATGAGGACGACGAGCATGCAGTTGAGCTTCCCTGAGAAGGTTTCTGACAGTTTGTGCAGAAATTCTTTGGTTATGCAAACCAATTGTTTCAGCAGCTGTCTGAGTAGCTGGTCTCAGACGATCTTGGAGGTGAACCTGCTGGATGTGGAGGTCCTGGGCTGGTGTGGTTACACGTGGTCTGCGGTTGTGGGGCCGGTTGGATGTGCTGCCATATTCTCTGAAACGCCTTTGGAGACGGCTTATGGTGGAGAAAAGAACATTCAATGCCCGAGCAACAGATCTGGTTGACATTCCTGCTGTCAGCATGCCAATTGCACGCTCCCTCAATGCTTGCGCCATCTGTGGCATTTTGCTGTGAGACAAAACTGCACATTTCAGAGTGGCCTTTTATTGTGGACAGTCTAAGGTACACCTGTGCACTAATCATGGTGTCTGATGAGCATCTTGATGTGGCACACCTGTGAGGTGGGATGGATTGTCTCAGCAAAGCAAAAGTGCTCACTATCACACATTTAGACAGATTTGTGAACAATGTTTGAGAGAAATGGTAATATTGTGCATCTGGAATGAATTTTAGATCTTTGGGTCCATCTCATGACAAATGGGAGCAAAAACAAAAGTGTTGCATTTATATTTTTGTTGAGTGTAGTTCCAACACAAGGGTTTGTTAACACAAAATGGGATCCCACTATAGAATGTATAAAAACTATTGTCCCGGCCACAGTGAAGTCAGCCATTGATTTTCCCAGCATTTTTTGGATGCCGCCAAGCCGTTCAGCATCGAGGCGGAGTTTGTGAAGAGCAGCCTTTGAGTCAGAGTCGCCCACCGGGGGTGTTAAACGCCGTGTATTCAGCTGCTCCTGATTCATACGAATAATATTTCATAACACACTACCTTCACACATCAGCACACAGAAAGACAGAGGAAACTAAACATATTCATCCCTTCAACTCTGCAATCTCTGACGAGGGTTTGTGAAATGCAACTGCCTTATTCAGACCTGTGGACACTTCAAGCCGATTTTATATTCTAGAGAAGAGCCCAAATCGATTTCCAAAGATCCCAAAGATGTCTGGCTGAATTACAGGGAAATGGGTATAAAATTATGCGCTGGATCCAGATATTTACTATCTGATGTAAGGCACCCTGGGTTTGAATATTTTACTCAATATAAGTGTGATGTAGCTTCAGTGAAGTTCTGCAACCAGCAGATACAAAATATGCATCTTCCGATGTGGAAAATAATGCTTTTTCAACTTTGAACCTACTTCAGGGAAAAACGTCAGTAAAAATCAGAGTTTAAGGGGGTAGGTATACATTTTCTCATGGGAAAACATTATCAGCTCTATTTTTATGTTAAAGTCATCTTTGACTTGGATGGAGAATGAGGTCTATGGAGCCCATACTTGAGCTCACCACAATGGCATGAGAGAGAGAGACTTCTGTGGAGAGCTCCAGGTATAAGCCTCAGAAACCAGAGCTCGATTATGCTGGCTCGGCCCAGTCCAGCACTAAAACAAACACTTTACCAGGATACGCCATCCAGCTGCTTCCATATTAGCGCAACTCGAACAGAACCGCCGACAGCTTGTCTAGGTTTGTGCGTGGCTCAGAATAGACAGAGCTCCCCAAACGAGGTTCATTCTTCGCTCCATTTTCCATGTTTTTCGTAGGGAAAGAGTCATTATTCATCGCAATTTTCAGCACATGTATCGTTTTAAGGGGTAGCAGATGCATCACTATTGGCTTGTCTGTCCCAATCAAACACTATTTACAGAAAGGGCCGGAATTGCGAGATAAAACTGGGTTAGAGCAAACGAAAAAAACAGAATCTACCCTACCCTCTTCCCTCTCTCTTTCTCCCAGCTGTTTCTCTATATCCTGCTCACGGCTAACGTCACTCCCTGAAGAACCTGATCCCTGCAATTTATTTCCACATAGACACACTCCCTGCCTCACCAGTGTTAAAAAAAAATACACTCTCAGGGTGTAACAGTGTAAAAAGGTCCAGTCTGAAACACTATCGCATTTGCTCTCCTGGAAGTCCGATGCTGTATGTTCATTATCTCTGGTTATATGGTTACATAATCCATCAGATATTAGGACAATGTGCTTTGAGGTCCGTAAAAACTTGGACAAGGGACACAATGTTTACCTTTAGGTACTGCACTCTGGTACAATGAATGAGAAAAGACTCGATATAAGGATTAAGTAGCGGCTGTCAGCTTTTGCTTACATCAATGTCAGCTTCTGTAGTCAGCCCTGTATTGTGAGACTCGTGTTGGCATTGCACACTAAAACTTACAGACCTCACAAGTGCCTTCCGAGAGCGACGGTGCCTCGTGTTCTGTTGAGCGGGGCGAGTCCACACAAAACTGACACGCTCTTCAGCAAGAACCGCAACACCTATTTGAGATTCAGGAGCACGTTTCCACGGCGACACACAGACGGCGATTCATCGACACGTTCTGGCCCTCGAGGGGACACTATGCTGCCACCCGACGCCTCGTCCAGCTCAAACTGGCAGTAAGATGTGGCACCAACCCCACAACCCCCCAACCAGATGAGGAGAGCCCCCAAACCCAGTGGGGGGGGGGGGGGGGGGGGAGTGAGTCAGAGGTCAGACAGTGAGTGCCCTCGTCTAAACAAAAACACCCCGTCAGGTCAAAGGTCGACGGAATGACGCAGGTTCTCCCCCAAACGCTAATGTGCTCATGCACCGCACGTCCCTCCCTTTTGTCTGAAATAGATGAGACGTCAAGTCAGGAATCGCATTCGCCGATTTATCATCATTCCTGCCTGTGCAGCTTAATGAGAATTACCAATAATCACTCAGAACTTCTGTCGCTGAGGCGTTCTATAGCTAATAAGGTTCTGACACTAAATGTGTAACAGAGGACGTGCGTAAAAACGAGGAACCTGGAGCTACACAAGAATAGAACATCAGCAGGAGGCAGGAATGTCTGAGCTACACCAGTAAAACCCCATGTGGACCAAGGTTTTGTTTTAGTTCAGCGCCAAACCACCTGATCCTACTAACTGAGGTCCCAACCAGCGACCACAATTAGTTAATGTGCTGAATCAGATGTCCTTTTGCCGGGGATGACTAAAAACTCGCACCTGCCTGGCCATTTTCAGAGAAAACGGCCGTCTCAAACAATACGCTAATTCCCCATATAATTCCGATTAAATAGCCGACACTATAGCTAATCCACCTACATGGGAAACTAGAACGAGCCATTTGCGATGCAGCCAAATAGCGTCCATTTTTTCCATTACACAGATGCTGTTTACCGTTTACTGCTGTCGACTGACTCTACTGCTGTGCCCTTCAGGCTAACACAGAGGATGCATATGGTGCACTGGATTCTGCACACACACACAAACACACACACACACAGACCTGTCTTCATCGCAGCGTTGCTTGGCCTGATGTTCATAAACGAGTTCTACAAGCTTTGATGTAGCCTACAGGTCGACTCGTGTGGGCTTGTGTGTGTAATACTCTTCAGAGAAATAATGCTGCCTGTACCACAATATAGCTGTTTAATCTGCATGTGAATTTTCTCAGCATTTTCCAATAATGCTTAGTGCATATATTGTATAATCTAACTCTGACACAGAATTTTTTTAAAACTATATTTCACAGATAATTTTATGCTGATACTGAAGTGTGCTGTATGGGAGTTGTGGAGTGTACAGCATGCTTGGTTTGTGTACGTACACGCAAATGCACACTGTTTACAAGACGACCTCTCCAGTGCTGAGGCCAAACCCGTGACCCTGGTTGATACGCCTATGCAAGTGTAGGTGGGTCTGTGTGTGCAAGCGCATGTGTAAGTGCGCGGCTGTGCTTGTGTGTGGGTGTATGGGCATGAATGCGAGCCCGTGTGTGCGCGTGGGTAAGTCCGTTAATGTGTCTGTGCGGCCGTAACCTGTATATATGCAGGTTTTCTCTGTAGCAGCAATCAGTTCAGAGCCGATAGCAGGGCAGTGAATGAATAGGTGTGCTGCAATTGTTTTTCTGGGGCTATAACTTGATCACATCATACAGATCTTTGAGATAATTATTTTCTTCTTTCTCTTTTTTGAAAAAAAAAAAAGGTAATTAAAAGCACCAGAAAAAAAATCTATGCAGTTTTAGCCTGCAGCTGGGTGCAACTTTTAATAGATGAGAAAAGGCAGTTACACAATTCTCTGGCAGGTACTTTATTAGAGGACCGACAGATCTGCTCCCTTCTCACACAGAGTGTGGCGTTAGCTGCAATCGACCCTCAAAAATTCATACTTATATTTGTTCTTCTGATGCTTTTATTCAAACTGGCGTATAACTCATTCAAATATGAGAGGTTCGATCCCCCACCCTGAAGCACTGTGGGGTTAAAGCAATATTTTCATGACTTTGAATATTGGTCTTAATAATAATATACAGTGTACAATACACTTTGCAACTGACTCACAAAGGTTCAACACCCCCGTGAGGAAGAGATGATGTTTGAAATTTACTTCCCCATTCGCCTTCATTGAAAAAACTGACTCATGTAAATATAAACAACGCTTTTCAAATTCAAAGTTTTCAACATGCCATCGTATTTATGCACCCAATAATAAACGGGTCTGTTTCTGTTAGTCATTTCTGCGCTTGGTTTTTGAATAATGGTCTTTTTACACTTTTTTAAGCAGATCTGGTCTTTCAGACAGGAAGTCCTCTGACCTCAATCATGATGATTGTATGGAGCCACTAGACGTTCTCCCTTTGGTCCGACCATGTAGTGTGGGCGGGTCTGTTCCGGAGTGAGTGGTCAGGTAAATTTCTAACACCTCCTCTTCATCTCAGAGGCATGGAATCTTGGTGAGTCAATTGCAAAATGTATTATACACATTGGTAACTGGATATTAGGCTTGATGTTCAAAGTTATGACAATATTGCTGGAAGGGCCTTGCTCAAAGGCTTAACAGTTGCACTGATCTTACAGGAGCTACACTGGGGCTTCAACCAAAATCGGCCTGAATGCCTGTCGAATGCCTGAGCCATGAACCTACAGTGCCGTGAAAAAGTATTTGCCCCCTTCATAATTTCTTACTTTTTTGCATATTTTTTGCACTTAAATGTTTCAGATCAAACAAATTTTAATATTAGACAAAGATAACCTGAGTAAAGACAAAATGCAGTTTTTTTTTTTTTCCACAAAAAATTTTGGCATCTCCAATCCCACCCGAATCTGGAATGCCCAATTGGGGAACTAGGTACAAAGCTTGCTCGTATGCGACCCCTTGCTGCCAACTCAGGATAGTGAGACAGTTCACGGCTCGGCTCCGAAGCACGTGCCCGTCAGCCACTGATTCTTATACACTCATCGGTTGAATCTTCGCAAGTTCAGATCTGGGGCGGAGGATACCCGGACATGAACCAACCCGGAGTCTTCCTGACGAGCGGCCGTCTGGCCAACAGGAGGCGCTGGAGCAACGAACAAAGCTGTTATTCTATACCCAAATCCGGCAGTCCCTTCCCAATTTGAGCGCGATGGCCAATTATGCACTACTCTGAAAAAGCTGCCAACCCCTGCCGGTGGGTACACCGGGGCTCGAACTCGCGACGTGGTGATCACCTCTGCACTGCAGAGCAGTGCCTTAACCGTGTGAGCCACCCGGCAGCCTACAAAATGCAGTTTTTAAATGATGATTTCATTTATTAAGGGGAAAAAGTGATCCAAACCTACCTTGCCCTAAGTGAAAAAGTAATTGCCCCCCCATATAATAGATTAACTGTGATTAACCAGATTTTTTTTGTCGAATTTCGCTGCCCACACCCAGGCCTGACTACTGCCAGGCCTGTTGAATCGAGAAACCCCTTTAATAGAAACTGTCTGACAAAGTGAAGTAGGCTAAAAGATCTCAAAAAGCAATATGTCATGCTGCGAACTAAAGAAATTCAAGAACAGATGAGAAACAAAAAAAATTGACATCTATCAGTTTGGAAAGGGTTGCAAAGCCATTTCTAAGGCTTTGGGGCTCAGGTGAATCAAGGTGAGAGCCATTATTTACAAATGGAGAAAACTTGGAACAGTGGTGAACCTCCCCAGGAGTGGCTGGCCTCCCAAAATAACTCCAAGAGCGCATCAACGACTCATCCAGGAGGTCACAAAAGAACCCAGAACAACATCTAAAGAACTGCAGGTCTCACTTACCTCAGTTAAAGTCAGTGTTCATGATTCAACAATAAGGAAGTGACGGAGCAAAAATGGTATTCATGGGAGGGTTCCAAGGCGAAAACCACAGCTGACCAAAAAGAACACAAAGGCCCATCTCACATTTGCCCAAAAACATCTTGATGATCCCCAAGACTTTTGGGAAAATATTTTGTGGACTGAGGAGACAAAAGTTGAACTTTCTGAAAGGTGTGCATCCTGTTACATCAGGCATAAAACTAACACAGCATTTCATAAAAAGAACATCATACCAGAAGTCAAACATGGTGGTGGTAGTGTGATGGTTTGGGGCTGCTTTGCTGCTTCAGGAGCTGGATGACCTGTCGTAATTGATGGAACTATGAATTCTGCTCTCTACCAAAAAATTCTGAAGGAGAATGTCCGACCATCAGTTCATGACCTCAGGCTTAAGCGCACTTGGGTTATGCAGCAGGGCAATCATCCAAAACACACCAGCAAGTCCACTTCTGAATGGTTTAATAAAAACAAAATGAAGATTTTGGGGAGGCCTAGTTCAAGTCCGGACTAAAATCTGCTTGAGATGCTGTGGCATGACCTTAAACTGTAAGGATTTACGAACGGGACCACAAGTAAGAACCAGTAAAATATGAAAAGGAGGCTTTATTTCTGAAGGGGGAAAACCCCCAACAGAGCAGGCAACGGTACAAAGTCCAGAATCCAAAATCAGAAACCAAAGGGCGAAATCCAGAATCGTAACCAGGGCACCGATCACAAAAATCATAGTCGTACAAAAAGGGTTTGGTAACAAGAAGGCGGCGAAGTACAGGGAGTAGGCAAAAATCGAAAATCAAGGACGGTCCAGTCAGAAGGATAATCACAATGGGAACTAGGCAAAAATGAACGTGGCACAAGGGAGAACAATCTGACGAGGAAGTGCTGTTAAGAGACACCTAATATACATTTCAGGGAGGTCACATGATAACAGAACTCGGGTGCAGGCAGTCAGACTGATTACAAGGGAGCAACGCATTAATGAGAACCTGATCACATGAAATTGGCAGAAACCAAAACGCGGGCAGGGATCACAGGACAATCCGATAGACAATTACACAGCTCAAGTCAAGGAGATCTACCGTGCTCAGATACTAAGAGAAAGGAAAGCATAAGCAGGTGTGGAGACTCCACTGAAATGCAGCAGCGAAGATTAGGGAGAGACAAGAGGCGGAGACTAGAATAGGGCGAGTGCTGAGAGCTAGTTAATCTATTAGTAAGTGCAACTATACAATACCGAGTGCTTGTTAGTAAGTTAGTTTTATATACAATGTTAGTCTTGGTTAGTAATTTAAGAAAAACAACAAACTGTTAGTATTAGTTAGTAATATAGAAAAAGCAAGGTTAAGGAAGTAAACGAGATTGGAAGGAAGGTTGAAATCAGGAACCATTAAATCACCCGAAGGAGTGGCATGCAGTACTGGGGCTGTGAGCAATGACAAGACAACAGACCAGACAGGGGGAGACAAAGTGTAAAGCATGGTATAAACAAAAACATGGACTGGAGTAAAACTATGGTAAAAAGTAAAACATGGAAGAACAAAACTAAAACAAATATTGAATAAATCGGAGTAACCAAATCACAATACGCATTTCAAGAATAGTCAGATATAGCGAAAATCAAAATATACACATGGCAATCAGATCAGGAATATGGCGAGGCAGAATCAGAATCACAACATAAACAGGCCATACATGCTCAAAAACCCTCCAATGTGGTTGAATTAAAACAATTCTGCAAAGATGAGTGGGCTAAAATTCTTCTACGGCAATGTGAAAGACTCATTGCTACTTATCGCAAATGTTTGATTGCAGTTTTTGTCGCCGAGGGTGGCACAACCTGTGGGGGGCAATTACTATTTAGGGCCAGGTAAGTTTGGATAGCTTTTTTTCCCTTAACAAATGAAATCATCATTTAAAAACAGTATTTTGTATTTACTCGGGTTGTCTTTATCTGATGTTAACATTTGTCTGATGATCTGAAACATTTAAGTGTGAGAAATATGCAAAAAAATAAGAAATCAGGAAGCGGGCAAATACTTCTTCACGGCATTGTATACAAATACACCTCCTTTGGAAGCTCCCATAAAGACAATCTCTGAGGTGCTCAGGGACTAGTATTCCTGCTGGTTTTCATCATTCACCCAAATTAAGAGTCACTGGCCCTGGGACACCAAGGGATCAGAGACACACTTACAGTGTAAACCTTAACACATCAGTTTATGCACAGAAAATCCATTCAAACCTGAACTCTAGTCCAGGACTTGTCCAGGCTTAACTTGTGTTTGAGAACCTGGCCGCAAGTGAATCAAATCTCCACCCAATCAGTGTCATTAATCAATCAAGTAAACATGGAATTGATTATTGGGTGCGGTAGAAACGCAGCAGTTTAGTCGGGCCAGAAGACTTGGTCTTGGCACCCTGGGGCTACTGAAACATCCTGAGACAGATCACTTTTTTGGTTGAGCAGACATTCTGCCAAACAGCCAACAGCAAGCCCTCCAGACAAAATACAGTCAGAAGACCACAGTACATCTTTCTTCACAGGAAGTGGCTCACAACTCTCAGAGATATCCAACTTTCCAGAGAATGCTTTCATCACGTCCGCCTGTTCACTCTCCTGTATTCACTTACTGGTTATTATTACAGTAAACGCCAGTTTGATTTCTTGTGTCGCAGAATTACGAAATGAGCTGTACAGCTGCACTATGCAAATAAAGCACCTGTTTTTACTTCAGAGCATGTTCCAGATTTGGGGGGGTTCCAGGTGTAATTCAGCACAGTTATCCAGCTAATTCTTAAATCCTGCTTTGTAAAACACTCCCCAGGTGCTCTAAGAATTTACAGCAACTAATGTTTCTACTTTGCATGAGCCAGCATTTTTACACCATACACACACCACAGCCTGACCCTTAGAGACGAGCTAAAAACAAATTTCACATTTTCCCCAATTTTATCAATTCTCAGAACCAACTGAAATACATATTTCATAAAAGCATGCATGTAAAAGTGTATGTCTGTGCTTTGATTTTTTCTCGGCAACCGTGCATCCACTCGACTTTAAACTTGGCAGTGCATCACCGAGAACCACAGGAAGTGCTGTGCGGAGTGTGAAGTTGTTTGGCTTGGCAGTTCTTGTGAGAAATCTCAAGAAAGCTGCGAGTAGCAATACCACACAAGCAGGCTGAGCAATCAGCCCATTCCAAACAGGCACAGTTTGCACACGCACCACACTAACAGGCATTGCCCCAGTATTTTTGGTTATCCAAAAGGAGGGTATATAAACTTTATAAACTACCCCTGAAAAGCAACAATTCCAGTGCCTTTTGCTGCTGGTCATTTTCTTCTCTCTGAATAACAGGCAGTGTTCAGTGGGCGTGCCTTCCAAGCTCTATTCTGATTGGCCCGACAAACTGAGCTACCAGCCCCATGCACAGATTGTGATGTTAGGAATAGCAGAATTTTTGAACAGCATATTTGAAACGCTGGAGCGGAAAAGAGAGGTCTAGTGGATAAACTGGGGAGGGGATGGGGGAGTTGGTAAAATCGCAAGGAAAAAGATAGATATTGCTATCTATAATAGCGCTCCAAAACTTTTTCAAGTGCGATATTGCAACTATTCACTTCTTCATCGGAAAATGGACATCAAGACCTGAATGGTCGAAAAGTTGCACATTGATACTAATGGAGCATTATAACAGAGTGCAGATATCCGTCATTTTCCGTACGGTTCATGTTCCTTGGCCTGTACCTGAATCCAATGGTTTGCACATACATTTTAAAGCATGTTCTTCTGGGTCATCAAAGTCACACTTTACTGGGCAGTTAGTTACAGTGGAGACCACTGTTCAGGTGAATTAACTGAGAATTTTTTTCCCATGATATGGGACCTTAAAGCACACTACTCAACCAACCTTTCACTCAGCAAGTACTATCTAGCTGCTGCCAATATCAATCTAATGCAGACACTTCCATTGCTTTGTAAGCTCAAGATCGCATGTGCTCATTAATTCAGAGTAATCGGCAATGCTGGAATGGGGCTTGTATTAAATATTTATACTGCTACAGTAGGCTGAATAGAATAAAATCTCGAGGGCCCTCTATTGGAGTTAAGTCGCACTGCAGTTTGCGCTAAATGGCGATCTGGGATTGGGCCAACTCATCCCATTAAGCCTCAACGGCCTGCTCGCGATCCCAGAGGAAATCAGGTAAAAGGCTCATGAGGAGGAATCGGTCTTCACATGTCGGTCCTGTTTCCATAATGAAAATCATATTCAGCATTTGTACTGCTATTATGCGCACAAGGTAAACATGCAAAAGTGTGAACATCCTCGGGCGTGTTTGGAGGAGACTAATCTCACTCCTTTTATTTAGGTATCCAGTCCACATCTTCGCTGCAACTCCTAATTGGCCCTTTCCCTCAGTCACTCACCTTCGGACCGAAGGCAGTTAAATGTCGACTGCATATATTCGACTCACGTCTGTGCGGGTCCCCGGAGAACGACGGCAACTGCAGGATAAATGCGGCTACAGCTCTTCGCTGGTCTACAACACGAGCTCATTAAAATCGCCAGAAACTGGGCACTCATCGTCCGTAGCCTCTCACTCCCTGGCCGATCATCCATACATCCGTGTGGTCCTAACTGTCGCCTTAATTCTTTCGAGGATCAGGGGATTGCTATCGCATTATCTCTGTATGACCGAGTATGTGTGAACAGTTGAACTCCAGAGCTCGCAGAGGGGTGCTTCTTCGCTTTGGGTATCATTCACGTGCCTGACGTCAGTCTGACACTCCCGAGCTAATTAAGCGTCACTCATTTCCCTTCAACGCCCGGTTACACACTCCTCTCGTGAAGCAAGCCTGTCAGTCAGTGCTGGAATTACCGAACAGAGCGGCGACAGCAAGCAAAATAATCCGGTTGAGGGGGTGGGCCTAATTCAAACGGGTTTAAAAGAAAAAAAAATATATATATATAGAAAATGGTGTGTAAATACTTACACTCACTTGCTCTCTCGAGGCCAGGACTGGAGCGATGATCCAGACCAGTCATGCCCACACATCCCTCCCTTGCAATTCAGAATATGAGTGAATACATTTTCTGTCACTCACTCAGTTGAAATACAAACCAATGGAATATTTCCCATCATGCAATGAAATATACAGTACAACTGCATGTATGCTGTTACCCTTACAAGCCATTGAAGTCTGTAATTCTGAATATCATGATTATCTTTACTCTCCTCATAAAAGATGGTCTTTCCAGACTAAATGCCTGATTAAGTGCAAAACCAGATAGACCAGTCAATATTGCTGTCGTGCCCCTCCTAAGAAATCATGATCTTGGATGACCTGTTCAGGCTCCGTACCCCAGCTGACAACACAAGGGGACATATGTAATGAAGCTGTCAATCAGAATATGGTCACATTTCCACTGGCTCACCGCCCACTCAAAACAAGGCATTGTTAATGAGGGGAGACACCGGTAGACCAACAACAGGGGGAGGGGAGACCAACAACAAACACTGAATATGGACTTCCTCTGTATTTTTGCTGCAAGCTATTTTTTTTTTTTTTACATTCGGTTTAATGTGCTGCCAGTAAAACCTTGTTTTAAAGACAGAACGAAACTGTGGTAAATCCAGAATAAAGGATACAATACGCAACCTTCAATTTACTTGGCTAAAAACTGGAGTTTGTTTTTATGGATGTAAAACAACACAGTTCAAAGGGCCACGTTGGTCAGGGGCCCTCAATATACTTCGGAGCCAGGTGGATGGTGTTTCTTGGTGTGGTGGGGCCCAACGTGACAGACTTTTATGGGGCCCAAACCCCCGGCGCCACCTCTGCATGTGCGGCAGGACGATCAAGACACTAAATGTAAACAGAGGTGAGAAATATGTTCGCTAACGAGCCACTCCAGGACCCGAGTAGCCATTTTCCAACCATTTGCGCTTTACCAAATGAAGTGTCGTAAAGATACATTATGGGGTGTGAATTTTTTCTCACCTCATAATGAGTACATGCAAAGCGTTACGATCCATGGTCAGCTGGACCGAACAAAGTGCAGACCAGGCAAATTATAATGCTAGAATAGAGATTTATTTGGAAAAACTAAATAGCGTTATTTTAAGCATACAAAAAGTCATCCATTCGATTAGGCTAGTTAAAAAAGGCCCATTGGTAACAAGAGAGCTGAAATAGCTCAGCAGGACAAGTGGCCTCGCACTTTCAACCACCAGCCCTCTCAATATGGTGCTGGCTTCCAATTTAGCAATTAAGCTGTTCATCTTCCGGCCAATCACGGTCCTACATGGGGGAAAGAGAAAAACACAACCGCAGTGACCAAAGAAATGGACAACAGCCAAGATCGTAACAAAAGTGCCGAATTAGGAAGCGTACAAACTGTCCTTCGGTGTCCTCCCACCAAGGTAAGAGTTTTTGTGTGACGATTAACTTAAACTTAATTTCCTCCTAATCTTACAGTCGTCGCCTTATCTTTCTTATATAGCACTTAAAAAAGGGACCGTCTTCGCTTCGCAAAATGGAATCCACATTTTTTCTCGCACCTATAGATTTGCAGTCACCCGCGACGCATTAACAATCGCCATTACCGCATTTTCATCTGACGCACTCAAGGAAAAATAAAAAAAAAACCCAGCATGACTCACCCAAATCAGCCTACAGAAAACCCATACACAATCAATACTCAATTGAGTTATCAAGCGGTTTTAATTAGCCGGCCCATTCCAGTTCCTGCACCCTCCCAGGCTTTTTAATGTAGTGCTTCTTAGCGCTGTTAATTCTCGCCGAAGACACGGCCAGCATAACAATTTAGTCTTTAAGGAGGACGAGCGCTGGAGAGACAGTCTGATGGAAAACGCTCTCTGCGGGGCGTCTTCAGTGTGTGTTACCCTGCATTTATTACTAAATGTGTTCCAATACCAATCCACGCGATGCTCAACTTTTCAGACGGGTAAGAAAATATTAGCCATTAAAAGAGAGAAGCTGCAATTTATTTCACATTAACGAAGAACATTTGTGATACCTTCTCACGATGGCATTTATGTGCTGGCGTTCGGAAATTTATTGTTGGTTGTGGGTGTGGTACCCCCCGAGCTTATTTTAAACATTTATTTTTCTATTGCCAATTAATGCGATGTTCAGCTTTTGGATTAGTGGGAAAATATTAGCGATTGAAACTGCCGAACTGCCATTTTTTCATATTAGGGAAGATCATGTTGGACATTTTCTCAGGATGGCAGTTTTCTTTGCCAGCATTCAAAAATTCATTGTTTATATCATGCCAGTAGTGTCTGGCGTAACGTGGCGAGCATACATTAATATCTGATGATGAGTACCGATATGGAGACCTTGCAATTTGCCCAAGGTCCAACATCGGCCTACACACAGAAAACTTCTAGTAACAATGGGACATAAGCACTTAAATCCATAAAGCCTCCTTAAAATTACATTTGAAACACAGCTCAATCTTGTGTCAGGAGTCACACTGTTAGCTGTCACTCACCAGCCTTTTCTCTCCAAACACGCCACAGAGGGATCATGTCCTTAAAAAACCGTGGTATGATAGGCTCTCTCTAACCCTTCCAGGATTTATGGGACACACATGTCCCGCAATATTCCCAAATATCACTCTGGGACATATGAGTCCCAGAAACCCTCGCATTTGAGCCGATTTTGTATTATAGTCACAAAAATGACATTTATATCCAATGGGTAACTCTGATTCATATTACCGTATTCAGTATTGAAAAGGGTAAGTAACCTTGAATGAACTCTGGAACACAGAGTGCAAAAACAGACTTCATTGACTACCAGAGGCAAAGATCATTAAATTATCCAAAACTGGAAAAAAAAAATTTCAGATCTGCTGAGCTGAAGTAGCTTTTATCCCTTATGAGACACTAACTGAAATTGCTATGGTTACTTGATGGTTAAGAAAAGATTTTAGAGTCAGGAAGTTCATGTATACTGCCTCAGGATTTCAAATATATGCACTGATGACGACCTTAAGCTTAACCCAGAAGCATCTGCTCACTTGTTTGCAACTAAACGTTCAGGAAAATCCAGGAGGAAAAGAGTTAAGGACGTTCCAATTGGTTAAGTGCATTAGGACAAAGGAATTTGAGAGTTTACAAAGATATCCAAGCAAGGAAACAGCAAGTATCCCTCACAGAAGTGTTTTTTGTGACACAAATGACTGTCCGGTGAATCTAGTTTGTTCACGTGCTGCGAATCTGCGATGTCTGTAACTGACATTACATCAAACTGACCTTTGACAGAATAGATCCTCCATTTTGCCAACTCAGGTTCCTTTGATACCCCCGTCTTCAAAATTTATTCGCATTTTTTTCCCTGGCCTACCCGAAAAGAGAGCAGGAAAAGAGAGGAAGAATATGAGAAACGGGTGTGTTCTGGCAAGTAGACACTTAAGGTTAGTGGCTTGAATCCCTGGTGCCTCACCGACTTCACACCCGTGAGCAAAGCACTTGACCTGAATGGCTGGATTCAATCCAGTGCCTAGAGGACGGACTCGACCTACATAACAATTAAAGTGGCATTCCTATTTTAATCTGAAACACCATCTCCATAAGGAAATGAGGCACATCCCGAGTATGGTTTCAGTTTCTGGAGAATGCGCCTTTTAAATACTTGACAATTTAACTCTTTCAGGTGCGAGAACACAAAAATGCAATCAGTACTATGCGTACCACCTCTTTATTTCCTCTTAATGTTTTTTTTTTTTAATTTTGTGAAACAACCTATCCCCAAGCATGAAATCAACTAACAAACAAAAACAAATGTGCGATCAGAATAGTCTCTGTAGAACATTCCACTGCTGATGCAACAATCGCGACTGGCAACAAAAAAAGCAATGAGATTCTATGACAAGAGACTCATTCTTCAGAGAGTTAATCCTTAAAATGAATTGAATGCACAGAAAATATATCCCTCCTGTAGCCCTCTCCGACAGTCTTATACCTTGTTTCGAGATTACCGGCTATTTATGGCTGGAAGGTATTCTGTGGTAACGGGACAGGCCGCTGTGGAGGCGCGAGGGACATCTGTGTCGAAGAGCGCCTGGGCGAAGGACGCCCTCGGCCTCATTCATCACCCCGCGCGGCTCATCCCCGATACGCCTCGGCACAGTTTGGCCATTTTCATGCTTTTTTTTTCTGGCAGCTCTAGTTTTTTTTTTTCTTCTTTAGCTTTCGTGCAGAAATTCCCTCAGTCCCATTAAGCCGAGAGTTCTGTGTTCGCTCGACTGTTGCGAGCTCTACACTCTAAACTCCTGCTCCCGTCGTACGCCGTGTTGGCGCTCATTAATGAGAAATGGAAAAAAAAAAAAAGTCAGAGCCGAACTTGATTAGGCCCAACACGGGCTGGTGGGCTTCAGATCAAAATATTTCAAAGAAATTCCCAACTGGACGGATAAAAAAATAAAAAACACCCCTATTTGCATAGACGGATGGGAGGCGGTATTTAGTTTGTATATTATTTTGGGCGATTTCTTTGTTTTGGAGGTCAGGGCCCCATTAAAGCGATTAGTTTAATTACTGAGAAAGCTCTTCACACTCGGAGGGACGACACTAAATCCAAACCGCTGCGCTGTTTGTCCATAAGTCACCCGTGAAAAGCCGGTCCCAATTTATTTTTGGATTCATTAGGAGGCGTCCAAAGGTGGCTGGAATGAATTAAATGTTTGCTGCTTAATGCAAGAATAAATTACACAAATTACTCGAGGGCGTGAGCTTGAGTGGATAAATTGGAAAGGAATCCGCTCAATTTAAAATGCAAAGAAGAGGATCAAAGAGTGGCAGTGGTTTGGTCATTTCTCACTGCATTGTTTGCCTTGATTCCAGAACGTTCTCAGCCAAGTTTCGGAGCCGAGAATAAACTCCATCACATTACTAGCATTTAGCAGGTGCTCTTAGCCACTGCAATAACACTACTTTCGCTTTTAAAACGGAGCGTTTCTCCGCACAATTATGCTGAAGCGATTTAGGATAAGTGCCTCGCTCAAGGGCACTGCAGCAGTACCCATCCAGGAAACTGAACCCACGGTAGGGCAGTTTGAAGCAGAGATCTCCAGCCATCATGACACATCACCCAGGCTGGCTTCGGGTCATGGCTGGATGAAGCGGGAGGTACGGTGTGAAATGGGGACAATAACACAGCCAAAGAGGTATTGGTGGCAAGAGCATTTCCCAATCAACCTACCGGGTGCAAGTAGTGATGTAACGATGTGCCAATACAGTATCATATCATGATATAAAGCCTCCGGTACAGTACATCGATTCGGGGGATGTGTATCGGGATAAACAAGGCTTTTTAAAGCACTCCACATATTTTCTTTCCCAGAAATTGCAACATTTTCTATCGCTTTAAATGAAAATGTAGTGGCCTACCTCATATTCCATGTGGTTCCAAGTGCAGTTTGTTGACGTGTTGTTTCAACTTGTTTGAGGTTAACTAATAATGATAAGTAGTTTGCAATATGACTGTTTCTTCTAGTGAATAGTAGTGGAGACCTGTTCAGCTTTTATCAGTCTTTTAAGTTAAAGGCATTGACCTGAACAGTAAACACACAGTGGTACCTAAAGGTAAATTAACTGTGTGTTCCTTAGTTTTAATAAACTTCAAAAGCCTTGTCTTGGGAAATTTTTCAGTGTTGCTGCTTACTTGTAAGTAGAAAGAAAATCAGCAGTAAAACGAGATAACTTCGTTGCCACAGGGACCGAGTCGTATATCTCCCCGATCCCCAAATTTCGGACAAAATGGCCACCGGCAGCCATAATGAACGTCTGAAATGCGTGAAAATCGATCTTTTCATGAAAATCAATCAATATTGTCGCTTGTGTGAAATTTGGAGAAAATTCGGTAATAACGGTGGCTTCCAGAGCCTGGAACAGAAAATCTCTGCGGCCGCGGCGGCCCTGGAACTAAACCATAGTATCTCCCCACTATCGTCGTCGGGGAGATACAATACAAATTATTGTATCGGGATACATATCGTATCGTGGCCCCTGTATCAGGAAATGTGTCGTATTGTTCCAGGGGAGGATGATGATGTTTTTTCCAACAAGAAAGATGACGAATGACAAGTGAAAGATGAGTCTGTTCCAGACGATGAAGATCAATCAGTTTCAGGAGAGGACGATGATGATGTTTCACTGGATGAAGATTGAGAATCAGATAAGGAAGATGACTGCATTAAAAGACAGTAAAATAATTTTTTCTGAGGAGGAAAATGACAATGTTTCATTGGATGAAGACGGAATCAAATTGGAAAGATGACTCCCTTTAACAAGACAATGATGACATTTCAGAAGCGGAAGCTGAGAGTGTTTAAGTTTAGGAGGATGACACTGTTTCCAGTAAGGAAGAAGCAGTTTCAGCAGTGGAGGACAAGTCTGCTTCAGACAAGGATGATGCATCAGTTTCAGAAGAAGAAGATTTGAATCAAATCATGGTCAGGGGTGCGTTTCCCATGAGCACAGATGCTAACTAACATAGTTGGGACCACTGACCATGAATGGACAAACTATGTAAGTTGCTAAATTAGTTGGCAACTACGGTTTTGGGAAACGCACACCTGATCGAGAAGATGACTTTGTTCAAGCTGAGAAACATGATGTTTCAGAAAAGGAAGGAAAAGGGTGTTTCAGGAGAAGATGATGTGGGTTGATTAGAACAAGATGATGAGCCTGTTTCATGGAGGAAGATTTTGCTGTTCCACAAAGAGGAGGATGAGTCCATTTCAGCCGAGGAAGATGAGTCTGTTTCAGGAGCGATGAAGAGGAGGCTGACAGATGGTGGACGAACACCAGGCCGCTGCGAAGTGATGACCTCACCAGCTCCACCATTTTGCCATGTTTGGTCCCTCTGTCCAATTTGAACAATAAGCAGCCACTGACCTCCCGCATGCGTTAGCCTAGCGCGTTCCCAACTCTTACACAACCTATTCAAATTCCCCTTCACCGGGTGTCAGCCTCAGAGAGCCCAGCGTCCAGTTTATCATGCAGGAATCTGGGTCTGTTCCACGGAGGCTTCTAGCCTAGCGATACAGCCAAGCTAAATCCTGCAGGACCCCAAGCCTGCAGGGCTAACTCTTATTTATTACCCACACAAGGGCTACCATTAAAGGTCCGTGAGTGTGCGGGAATGTGCTACGCTGAAGAAAGTACCACGGGGAGAATTCTCGCAGTCAGAGTGAGGTCAGCGATACGCTTTGTACTGGATCTGTTGTTTTATTGCTTATTGCTGACCTTCAGATATTTCTCTCACTCCCTCTCTCTGATGAATTGCGGATAATTGCTCAGGCAGGGAGGGTAATGTTGAGTGTAGCAGTTTGTCGCTGCCATGTTGTCCAGGCGCGCAAGTCCCAGACGCGACACAAGCTAGCTAACACAAGACAAACACAACACTACAAAGTGGTGGGGAGGACCTCAACTCTCTGCAGCTGGTTTGCAGCATGTTTGTCGGGGGGGGGAGGGAGACCTGCGCAATAGAGAGGCGAGATTTCCGGAAGCTTCCGAGCATTCAGTCAGGCTGCGGGGGAGGTGGGAATGCCAGTCATCTGACACGCTCCCGTGAGCTGATGGCCAATCTCTCCCTCCGACTTCACCTCGGGACTCGAATCAGGGGGCTGGGTGGAGAGGGTTAGAATTGCCAGACAGGGGGTGTCAAGGCCGTGAAATGGTCATCGCTCTCAGATTCGTGATGTGCCCGGAGTCCCCTCCCCCCCCAACGAGCGGAATGTCATTTGTAATCGAGAGGGAAAGGGTCTTTGTCTGCGGTCGGCTGCTCCGGCTAATTAGGGCAAGCGATGGAGCGGAACCTTGCAAGCCTTCGTCACTGCCGTACCCCGAAAACCAACGTGGGGGGTGTGTGTGTGCGTGTGTGTGTGGGGAAGTTGGGAGCTGCGGGGACTGAACTCAGAGCTCAGATTTCGGCCCAAATTGGCGGGGGGGCAGGCTCGACCACCTGGAGATAGGCTAGCAAGGCAAATGAAGGAGAGTCAGCACTCTCTCACACACGCACGCGCACACACACGCACACACACACACACACACACACACACACACACACACACTACTGCTGCCACTGCCGCCCCCCCATATTCATCCCATTAACCCACACAGCCTGAGCGCACACGCGCATCGCCAGCAGTGAAGTGGCTCGCTAATATAACGCGACATTACAAAGAACAACATCATCTAATGTAAAGAAATGTACTGTAACGCATCATCCATCACACGGCCCAATTATTCCCAGTCAAACTCATGGGGAAGGGGGGGGCCCTCCCAAAATCAACTGGGTAAGTGTAAGCAAAGACATGCTTCCTTTTCACCCTTTAGATCCCGAGCCCAATCAGATGCTATCCAACTCAAATGAGGCGCGAGTATTTGGTACTCTGGGGACTTAAATTAACCTTGGTAAAACTGCTTTTGCCTTTTATGCACTCTGGGTGTGGAATGAGCTGCAAAATACCGTTACCTTAGGAGCACCCCCCTCTTTAAATTCTTCTAAAAGTCTTTCACAAACTGCCCTGAGGGAATCATGTAGCTGTTTTACATGATCTGTGATATTCAGATGGAATGTGTTACAGATATCTTGGTTATGGCCTGTATGTTTCTCCTTTAACCATTACAGCTTTATTTTATTTAATGCATTGTATATACCAAAATGTGATTTTTTATTCTTTTCTTGTTTCTGTCTGTATGTGAGACACTTTATGCTGCTTTCTTGACCAGGACTGCCTGATAGAAGAGATCCTGTATCTCAGTGGGACCTTCCTGGCTAAATAATGGATAAATAAATAAAATAAATTAATAAAAAAAGCCTGTGAGAGAGCTAAATATGACTATTGTTACTCAATGATGTGAGATATCAAAATCAAAGCTTTTGAAAACCTATCACGTGGCGACTTGTTTAAAAGAGCTCCCATAGGGAGCTACATGATAGGTTTTCAAAACGTAAGATATGGATTTATATATTTTTAAAATGTATTTCACTGCTCCAAGGGTTAAACAATCATATTTATGAAAACTCTGAAGGAATCATATTCTTTTATTGAAATATAGAGTCCAGTGCCCGTTCTTCACAAGGGCAGGTGGTAGTTGCATGTCTGGAATGTGCCGAAAGCTACCTAAGCAAACGCTAAATAGAAAGACCAAGGGCGGGATTCGCACCCACAACCTTCTGGCTGAGAGACAACAGGCGTATCCGCTGAACTACAGCGCCATGCCGTACCTTGATACAGCACCGCAAGTCAGTGTTATTACAGCACAGCATAACATAACAACACAAGCATCACACGGTGAAGGACAGTGTTCTCCAAACCAGGTCCTGGAAAGTGTATATCAAGTCCGGCCCTCAAACCCAAATCCAGCTCTGGTTTTCTGTCCTTCCTGGCAATTAACTGAACCACTTTTTTTCCACTACCGATTGGCCAGATTGGCATCACACCTGACTCCTAGGTAAAGGGAGGATGGAAAAACCAGCAGTTCTTGGCACCCGAGGACTGTGAATTGGGCAGCGCTGATCTCGTAGGTTTTTACCCCTTACCTCTAATTCAGCACATCTGACTCAGCGAATTAACAGCTCATTAAGATCTCCACCAGGGAAATGAGGTGTGCTTTGTGCTGGCAGGAGTGAAAATCTTCTGGGCAGCAGCACTCCAGGAACAGGGTTGTACACCACTGGTGTAGTATAACACAGGACAGCCTGCACAACATAAAATAACATGACACCGAGAACAGGCAATTCTGCACAATAACGATCACCTCCCTGCCACCTCACTGTCCTTAATACGTAGCTTGTGCTTAGCTTGTCCGAAAACCAAGACCGTAACCAGCACTGTGTCCAGCACTTCAAAACCCCAAGAGTATCTACCTCTTGACAGGTTGTGCCAATTATTGCACCATCGTCTCAGTGCAGCCAGTTCATACCCACCTGTGGTTCCTCGATGCCTCTGTCACAGAAGGCAAACTTTCCACAAAATATAGTCTTTGCTCGACGTGCCTCCCTGTGATTCGCGCATGTCGGACAATGAAACTTCAGTTTCCACGGTTCCCTTCAACCTACTTTGGCAACTTTTTCCCGGCGACGTCAACGTCAAGGTGTCGATCTCAGACTCAACGACATCGCAATGACGCCTCATACAAGATGAGAACGGTGTCAATGCTACTGGCATGAGTGGAAACAAACGTGCGATTACCTCACAGGTCGCGAAGAAAAACGCACCTTGTTACACTGCATCTGTTTATTCGAGTAGCTTCAGGTGCAAGTGTGTCATTTGCAAGGACAAAAGCGAGAGTTTTTGAGTTTTATTTGCCGGAGGACAAACGCACAAATGAAAGCAGTAAACTCAGCAAGCGACCAGTGCCCACTTAATTCAAAAGTGTACTTTTTATCATCAAGTGCAGCCAAGTTTTCTGGCACTTTGAAGAGCCGGAGTCGTACAGCCACACATACGAGGCGCAATGACACTCACATACTAAGCTTTGTTCGGTGCATTACTGAGGTCCAGTGTCGGAGGTAACCCATTACAAAGTAACAAATTACTGTAATCAGATTACATTTATCAGTAATGCAGTAATGTAATGCATTACTTTGATTACCTTCGTAATGGCATTACAGTTACTAACAAATAAATTATCTAGTTACTTGCGTTCCTCTGTATTCTTCAACTATCGGCAGGACAGGAGTCCAGAAAAATCTCTTCTTTTCTTCTTCTTCTTCCTTTTGAGTATATTGGTGATTGAGACCGAGGACAGAAAAACATTTCAAACATCATGCGTGTTTATGCCAGTACTGTAGCCTTGTACTTGACTCACTTCTCTGTTAAGAGCTGTTTGGGCTGATTTTTACAACTTTGCTGTTGGCTTTGCTGTATTAAAGAGCATGAAAGAGAAATCTTGTGTGTCATCCTTACTGGAATAAGGATTTGTGCTGATCTGGGCATATGCCAAGTTTTAACATGATATGGTTCATTAAATAGATTATGGTGAATTTCAATGTAACTAGTAGTGTAACTATTTACTTCCAGCAGTGAGTAATCAAGTAAAGTAGAGGATTACTGTTTGAAAAGTAACAAGTAAAGCGAAATGCATTACTTTTTTAGAGCAACTGCCTCAACACTGCTCAGATCAACCTGAGATCTGCCCTGGAAGACATCCACTGCTTATGTCAGGCTGTCCGCTGACACAACGGTGGGATGGGGATTCACAGGTGGTGAACATGACTTCCAAATCTACTCGAACCCTATGATGGTTTTACCCTTTATGTCACCAGGGAAGCTCCGCTGAGACCATCCTTCTCTTTCTCCAGGATGGCCCAGGAGAAATGCCACAAAGGACAGTGGTGAGTTGGGGTCGATGGAGACACACATGGGTGAAACCATATGGATTTGGGGTCAAGAGCACAAGATTAGACCTTTTTCCAATTTTATCTTCTCCAGATTCCAGTCAGAATCCCACATTCACCAGGCTCTCAGCAAGCAACTCTACCACTCCTGTTTATACATGTGCATAAAATCACTAGATTAAGCTCAGCCCATTTCACTACCTTTCTTTGTTATATGAAGGAAACTACAAAGACTGCACATCAATCGAAGATTGTTCTCTTTCAATCAGAAGTCAGTGTGTGTATGTAGTTTAGCCACAGTGCCGCGTACCACTCATCTACAATACATTGACATCAGGCCCATTGTATTGAAATCAGAACTCTGTCTTCTTTGCCACAAGAATCACTTTTTAAAATGCAGGCATTTATAAAGATGTTTTGTCTGCGAATCTGTGCTGCCAGATTTTATGACGCATTGCCATTATGCATTTTTAATGTTGCTTTTTTGTGTGCATGTGTATTTATTCTCGGTCTTTTTTCAGAGGCGAGGTGTAAAGGGCATTAAATGGCCTGTCTGCTGATTCTTACCAATCCATCACGCCAACACAAGGCATTTCACCTCTCTCATCATCTTTCCCCGGCCGCATTGGCAATTCAGGTTGAGTGCGTAGCCTTTTCTGTCGAAAAGTGAATACCACGACAGTTCCCGCTAATAGAGAAATCTCTGAGAGTTGAAAAGGTCAGGCGTTTGTGGTCTGAAATTTCTTTTCGAGGGCGGGGGCAATCGGTAACTCCGATGGCCGTCGCGAACGTTTATTTAAAGGGCTGTCTCCCTTTCCGGCAACGTTCCGGTCCAGTTCTGGCCCGCATCCCAGAACTAAAAAGCAATTTCAAAGTCCTTTGGATCAAGGGAAGAGAGATGATCTCGCCGTCGTATTTCAGACTGGCAGCCACGCCGTCCGTGACTGCTCCCGTGGCGGAGATTTTAAATGGATATCTAACCGATCGCAGATGAAGGTGTCTTTGAATCGAACAACAAGGCTTTTTCTGGCGGTCGGTGTTTCTTTTGTCTTATTGCCAGGGGTGGCGCATTAGTGCTGAGAGCTGCACCGGCAGTCGCCTGGTCATACACGATAGAAGCTGTAGGCTACATTCTGTGTAAGCGGACTGTGCAGCACACGCGTGCCGTTTCACAGCCTCCCCGCGAGTGGATCAATCATTTAAAAGCTCGCCGGCCTAATTTTCCAAGGACAATACGGCAATCCGACAGAGCGCTGTCCAACCAAACAGCTGTCTGAAATGTTTCATGTATATGCCAGCTAATTTTATCAATGCGCATTCAAATGGAAACCGCACCATCTGTGTTGATATGGACTGCTAGAAATTCAGCACTCCGAAAAAACTGAAACGTTAGATTTATTCAAACATATTATGTCAACTGGTGACACGCAGCTGAGTTCTTGATTATGATTGACTGATCTCCCCCCCTCCCAAGACCCCGGAAGTTAATTAATTAGACTTGTGGGGTAACATAAGGTGACAAAGAATGTTTATCTAGTGACCCCCCCCCCCACCACACACACACACACACACACACACACACACTATTTAAAAATGTAAGTGTGAGTCCTGCACACAGTTAATCATTACCACCTCAAACCCTACCACCACTGTGACCCCTGTGTTCACAGGAGGTTAATACAATGGCGTGATATTATGAAGATCGTTTGTTGAAAAATGATCCTTCATATTTTCACTGCATCTGATGGTTCTCAGTTAGCTTAGCGTATTATACAAGGCAAGCCACCCAAAAGATATCTCATTCGTGAAACATTGCGGGCCAAGCACAGAAACATGGATCATTTCCCATTCCTGCAGTGCTCAGACAGACCACATCTCCTTGTTTCGGGCTTGAAATTAGCACTTGAGAGGCGTTGTTAACTGAAGAGCACCTGAGGCAGCGTTTGGAGGTAAGGTCCGCTCGGCGGCAGACTGCTGTGGATTAAACTCCAGGCGAAGATGCACAATTTATTCCCCCCAGAGCAAGATGAGCCTACTTCACCTGTGCCAGGAAAAGGCTCCAGCTGTACAGATGCTTAACAACGTAAGTGAGGAGCCACTGGAGCGAATATATGCTCTGCTTGAGAGGCAAGCTAGTTTCAGAGGCAATTCTGTCGCCAAGATTGATGCCATTTTTTTCCCTGAGATATCAGTTGTTAGCTGTTAGTTTCCGGCTTTGCTCCCAGCATACAAACAAGAGAGCCTGGAACTGAATTAAATCCAATACAGTGGAGTCCTCACCTCCTCTGTAAAGAGGCGACGTTTTTGTCCAATTTAAAGCCTCTTGTCCTCTTGCAATCAGTACATTTAGATCTGTAGGGACGAGCGGCCCAGATTGGCGCCCAAATGTACCTGCACTGCAGCAGCTCGGGTGCCTAATGTGATTCCAGCATCTGTATTGTCATTAGCTTCCACTTAGCAGGACTCTCCACTGCCAGAGAGAAGCAGCCGCTTCGCCATACAGTCAGATGTGTTTTTGGGCCGGGCCGACACAATGAGCTCTGCAATAAAGTGCTTCTATTTTCGATGCAGGGCGGTTTTTTCACCATTTAAAAAAAAATAAAAAAATCACAGAATGGCACTGAAGCGCCTTTAGATTTTAACCACCCGGTGATAATGATAGACTAAGGTCAGGAACGAAAGAAACTGGAAAAATGCGACTGTCGACACTACCCCCTCCGTCAACAGGTTTTCAGGCCGAAAGGAAGTTCTTATCGTATGAAACACGGGTGAGTCAGGAGCTGAAAGGAGTCAGACAGTCAGATCAAACGGGGCTTCAAAGGACAGCACCTCCACTGTATCCTGCTGCATCTCGGCAGAGGTCGTGACCTCCTACAGGAGGTGCCAATGCTCCACGGACAGAATTTATTCTTTTCTTAAAGCCATGAAAATATTTATTTATTTTATCAGCTATATTTGACAAGGTAGTGCAGACAAACGGGAAGAACAGAGAGTGTGGGAGACAGAGAGGGAGGAAGAGAGGGAGAGAGACAGAGAGAGAAAGAGGAGTGCGAGGCGCAATGCTAAAGTTTGGCGGACTGATTTAAGCCAGCAGTGCTGCATCTTCAAACAGCCATGTACCACAAAAAGAGCCACTGAGTCAACTCTGGATGGATAGCATTCGCTCCAAACTTTCTGACATACATTTTAAGGTGCTGAAGAACAGGAACCATCCTTCCTACCTCCCTCTCTCCCTTCCCTCCATCCTTCCTTCCTTCTTTCCTTCCTTACTTCCTGCCTAAGCATGACTGGATAGTAATAATTCAGGCCAGCAGCACCAAATACAAATATCAGCATGAATCCTAATATCCAGCAGCTAACTGGGATCGCAGTTATTTGCATTTCCCTCATATCTGCAGTTTTCCCCGACTTTGTGGAAACGATCAGCTTTCAGAGTTAAACGAGCGAGAAGCAATAAGCCCATATCAGCATGCAGAACACACCGTCTTCTTCCAATCCTTTATTAACCAGGGAAAGGTCCACTGAGGGCACGTTTCTTTGAGAGAAATGCCACTGAGAATAGCTGCTAATAAAAAAAAAAGTACGGGGAACTCCAGAGTTTCCGGAGAGTTCTCTCCAACTTCATCTCCCCAATGTAAGCCAGTCAAGCTAATCTCCACGAGGCTACTCCACAGCCCAAGTGCTAGAGCCATTCCATAACTCCCTCTGAGGGGTTAAACTGTGTCACGCGTTCCACTGGATTCAGTCGAAACATCTGTGGCTCTAGGCCTCGGATCCGAGCTCATATTCAAACCCAGATCTAACGGGCGCGGAGAACATTTTATGGGGTAATCACGGGCGAGGAAACCAAATAGATTCTTTTCCTGTGATCTTCAAAGGAGAGCAGAGCACTAAAATAAATCCAGAAAATTCTCCAGATGATATGAATAATTAGCGAGTGGCTGAACTGTAAGCAGGATGGTACAGTCAGGGGAGGCTGGGCGAATACACAGACAACGCCATGGCAGTTACCTCAAAGGCAAAAAGCCATTCAACAGAGAGACACACCAGTATAAATCCTGTTAATTTAAATGTATAACTCTAACTGCACAAATCCTGTTATCGTATGGAATAGCCATTAAATGATGTGCGTATTGCCTAAATATTCCCATTTTGCAGGACTTTGGCAGTGTTTAAAACAGAACAGTGAAATCCTATAGCTTTTAACTATAACAAGCAACTGTCACAAACATGCCTGTGTCCCCCGCCGTGTGTACATGTTAATGCTCAATATGAGCAAAATTGGTCGACCGGTTCTTGAGATATCGCGTTAACACCAACGGAATGGACGAATGGACGAAGTGTACATATAAACGAATGGACGGACTGATGGACGGAGCTAAATAGTATATCCACAAAAAACAGGGTTTTGGTGTTTTTAGTGTCATCTGTGTCATACAATTCACAGCATATTTCTATCCTCACAGATTAACCGGACGTGATTCATTCCTGTGTATGGAAACACACACACACACAAACACACAGGAAAGCGCACAGTGAGCTCAATACTTTCAAGGCTGGCTGCGATTACCAGGCTCGCGGTACCTTGAATACACGTCCGGGCTGTCAAGGACCCGACCTGCCTGCTCCCATCCATCAACAAGCATTATTGACAAACTCCAGGGAAACATTTAACTGCTGAATACCAAGAGAGAGAGAGAGAGAGAAAAAAAAACACAACTGCACTTCACATCTTGTTTGAGCCACTGAGGTGGTCACTGGATGAGGCATATTGATTATCAAGGCAACAGACCTTTAGTGCTTCAAACAGAGCTTTGTCTATGTCTCATTCAGTATCTTTCTACTGTACGGTGTTTGATTTATGAAGTAAAATAAACAAATGAAAAAAATAATTCACTGGCAGGACGCCCACCGTTGCACTATTCTTATTGACTTTCGCCTCAGAAAAGGTTTGTTAGACCTTCAAGAACCGAGGTTAGAAATATGGGATTGGAATGCGCATAAATCAACATTCTACCACTGTCATAAACCACCACTATCGGTCAAGAGCGGATGCAATGCAGTTCTATGGTACTGACTTAACAACCATTCAAAGGGTTTACACTGCCCTGTCAAGCCGGACGGCAGTATCTGCAAAATAGTGAAACTGAGAAAATTGACCTTCAAGTTTTATTCTTGGTACTGGAAGGCAATTACATGGACCACAATGCTATCAATGACACTGATTTCCCATAGAGACTGAATTTTTGGTGAATCGAAATTTTTGAGAAGTTGACCCAGACAGGAGACACTGCAGATTCTGCCCTTCGGCTTGGCCTCCTGACCTACTTTTGCAGATACTGCTGACTTGCACAGGCAATAACTCTGTACATGTGTATTGATCAGGATAATCTCTGCTAAAAATAGATGGAGCAGGTGCTGCAGAGGGTCAATGGCAGGTTTTCCCAATTTTGAAACATTTGCAGATACTGCCGTCTGGCTGGACAGGGCAGAACACAGATGAGATACCTGACAGGCTTCAATGGGGCCGTCCTTTTACAATGTGCTTGAGTGACAGGTGTCCTCTTTCGATTGGTACAGACCAACCTTCCGCTGCTGTCCATTCTTAGTGATGATTTCCACACAACAATTGCTAAAGATAAGTTGTGTGTTATGATTCTGCCTCATGTGTGTTGTCTTTGTGCTTAACTTCCGTTTTATTTTTCAGCTTTCATTCTGCCGCCTGATGATCCACTCCCTCTCAGCCAATCTCGAGTGCTGTCGTGTGACGGCCTTCAGCATGCCTGCGTCTCGTCGTCCAATCACGTTTCCTTTCGGTTTCGGCTCTGCTATTTCATTCATCGCTTCCACCTGTGTTTAATTCTCGGTCTCGCAAAACTCTGAGTGAATGCGTTCTCTGATAGGATAATGACTAACCCGTACTAACCAGCACTTATTTGAGGGTGATTGTAAATATTTTGTCATGTAGTATTAACCTTAGCGAGTGCGTGTTCCTAGCTTTAGTATTTCTGCCTAAGCTGTCCCTGATTAACTGCGTTTAAAGCTGTGCTTTACCTCGCTTCTCTCATGGTGCTTTTTACTCGTCACGTTTAGATTACCTTAATCTAAACTGTCTAGTTTGATTGACGGTCTCAGCGTCTTGTCTCGAGTCATTATTGTTTACCCGGTTCTCGTGTAATTTGTTCATTAATCCCATGTGTTTCTGTTTCAGTTGAGATTGCGCTCCGAGTCCCCGCCTCCTCTCGTGACTATAAATGTAGCAGAGATGGGAGGAGTCATCAGATGGAACCTTGTTTAGACTCAGATCTGCATGGTGAAATCTCAGCTCCTTGTGTCTTCTGCGTATTTCCTTTGTGTGTTTCCTGAGTCTTGTATTTCGCTGCGCCCACGTCTTGTCTGCCCCTTGTTTAAGTCTCCCAGTGTGTCTGTCAGTCTAGTTAGGTCCAGTTTTTGTTTTTCTAGTTTAGCCACTCTTGGAGTGAGTACTTCTGTTTCCCCCTGCCTTGGGCAGTGTACCTTAGTTTTCCCATTTGTTCAGTGCATGTGCACAGTGTCTTATTTCTGGCTTGTCTGCCTATTTTATCCTAGTGTATTGTGTTTCAATAAACACTTCAGTTCCTGCATCTGGTGTTCTCCTGACCTCTTAACATTGCGTGTGAGGTGCGTGCCCTAAGTCAGTCTCGCCATGTTCAATCTAAGCAAAGGGGCGCTCTGTTTGAGCACAACAAATGTGGCTGCTTTGTTTCAACCTTGTTTTGAAATACCATCATTCAGTGATTTTACGTGTCAACATTGAACGCCCCAATTATGGTTTATTTATGTTCCTTCCTTTGCTGTCGTAATCCTCAGACGCTTACAGTGACTACACCTGTCAAGTACTGCCCGCATTGTTCTGGTATAAATTTGTTCTAGGGGGGTTCTAGGGGGTTCTTTCTTGGTACCAGAGGGCCACAGACTTCAGCAGTTGGTTTTTTTTGTTTGTAACTGTTCCTGAATTATTTCCTCTCAATTTCACCAGCAAAATAAATTTGATAAAAGACTATCACTCTTTAATCACTTGGTTTCACGGTGGGACTACAGCTGTCCAGATCGATACCAAGCATAAAGCAAAACAGAGCATATGCAACCGCTAAAAATACGGTGCCTTGATCAGAACACATTTTTTTTCACTATAAAGCAATCGTGAGACTCTCAGGGGAACCTGAGAATGTTCTGATGCGGAACATTATAACGCTGATTTAACAAACGCCGCTGGTCACTCCATGGCAACAGAGCTCTAGAACATCGACATGGAATGTTGAACAAACATTCTGGAAAAATGTGCTCTTCCAATGGGGGGCTGTATAGTTTCCCCCCACACGTGCGATGCATCTGAACACTCCAGTACACACTTCCTGCAGCACGACAGCACACTGGAAACCCTACTGAAATGCCTGAGAGAGCAGAGACAGGGAACATAAAAAAACCAAGTCCGCGTATCTGGCCTTGTTCGCATTGCGCAGCCACCTTGACCCTAACCAGATCCATGAATTAATTTCCTGAGGGTGGTTTAAAGTTGCAGCGCAACTGTTCGGACACACGACTAGCTAACGGCATTGTTAATGATGTTGGGCAGGTGTTCCTAGAATACACATCGCCACTGCCTCATTCTGCACAGGATCACAGTCAACTGCTGCAGACAGATTTCAATTCTGATTTATTTTGCCCACAGGAAACAATTTAAAAATGCAAACAAATTATGCTTCCATGGACGAGTCCCCATGGCACTGTTAATCCTTATAACCGTTCACACAAATTCAAATGGCATCAACAAATGGAAACAATTACGTTCCTATAATAAGAGAACGTGGCATGAATACTGTACGTGGGGTGTAGTTGGTGCTGAGCCGAATACAGATTAACATTTAAAAAAATCATCTATGAGTGTTCAATCTTTGGGCAGCTCTTTACTGTAAACTCTCTAAAGCTGAGAGCGTTTAGCCACCTCATTATGATCAAATACAATACTTCAAACAAAGACATTTTTTACTCAATAAATAAACATTATCTTATGGTCTTCCATCGCCTCTTGCGATTAACGAGCTCAGTGCTCAAAGTACTTTACTCACATTTTCACACACCAAGAGGTAAGGATGGGAAATGGTCTTTCATGGTGACCTAAGTCCACTCGGTCGATTTTGTCAGAAAGGACATTTTGTGAATTAAAGGAGCTGTGTCACAATTACTGCACATGCTCAGTCAGAACAAACATCCTAAGAAAGTGAATCTGCTTAACTGCATGTCATAATCAGATTCCATCCTTGCCAATCCTTCTCTGCTTTGCATTGTTTTGATATGTTTTAGTTACACCTGCATTATGCTTTCAATATTAAGGAGCTCTCTATCGAAATTCGAGGATTCAAAGCTTTAAAGATTCTCTGACATGAGGCACACCACCTGAAATTGTTGGTTTATTTTGTGCTATATGATTATTTATATCTCTCTATGCACTCAAAAGTTGCGAGATGGCTGAAAAATCCATCAATTTTAAGGAATAAAAGTGATATTTTTGCACTCTTACGCCCCGCTCCCTGAAGAAGTAGGAAGTTTCTGAGACATAAGTCACATGTTCCTATGACGTCATCAAAGGAAAGCACCTCTGCCTTAGCAATTTCTGCCGTCCATTAACATGCTTGTTAACACACGCTTTCTAGTGTGTTTGTTCAGTGTATGAGCCTGCAATCAAGATATCTATCAATCCATCTATCCATCTAATTGTTACACTCGAAAAACCGTGTTACGTAGGCTAACATAGCTAGATGGCTGGATACACAGTGGACATGAGGACAACTATCCAAACACAGGTATAAATCTAATGGCGAGGGTACAATAAGGCATCAAGATAACTCGCCGATTCACATAAAATATTGCATGCATGTTGTGGCTGAAGTCACAAGCCTATAAGCCAGCGTTAGTTCTTCTGTGATCATGGATGCCCACCTCATACAGCACAGCCCGCGATCAGGCATCACAATACAGCCTTCCGAGTTCATCTGGCTTATAATGTGACGGCAGCTGTCGATAATCCAGTTACTCTCCAGCTGTGACAGTTACCCTCACCAGCTAATTTATCTAAGTTAACCACCTGTGGCATTAAAGTTCAGGATTATTCGCCAAAACATTTGCCAGAATGGGGGGCGCCAAACCACCTTCACACCGGACGAGAAACAAATTTTTCGCAGGACAAATTACATTCAAAGTCAATGCAAAGACGAGAATACACACAAAACTTTCTGCTCATAAACAGCCTGAACCGAGTCCGAGGCGATTGGAGAGAGGGAAATACGCGCAACTGTCACTAACTAACGTTAGCTTGCTAAATAGGTAATGTGGTTAGTTAAACTGGCAGGTAGATAGTGTGTAACGACAGTTATCTCAACACTGGACTGAACACTTGCTGGATAATTTCATAATCACAATTCACGAAAATCCATCGTTATGTCGAACTTAAGTTAGCTGGCTACCCAGATAGCAAGCACCTCCGTTCCGGTTCTGCCGACTCCAGCTGATTGAATTTCCCTCTTGGTCTTGAGGTTTCTTCAGTTTTGTTTAATTAATCTTTTATTTATATTTTTAGCTTTTTTCTAAAAACAGCCAAGTGGCGAATTGCGATAACCTCAGTCCCGAAAAGTGATTTGTGCGGATGAGAGATGAGATGGCTCAGTCGCTTCTCCAGGCGTGGTTTACAGGAGGCCAGGTGGCAAACAAACAAAAAACAACCCCACCTGTAGGGGAGCCACCCTGACCTACCTCCCTATAGGCTGATCAGGCCTGAGGATAGAAAAAAACTCGCCCCCAGCACCGTCTTAGTTATTTATTTTTTCAATTTCTGTAGCAGCGTTTCACTGTAGCCGACTTTCTGTCATCGCCTCAACCACCATTTGAACTCCCTGCTGTAGCCCCACCCCTACTGAGGGAGCGTCAACTGCACATGTGCAGACAGAACAGGTGCCAGTAATCAAGTTCAAACGTAACAGAAAAAAGTGACATGTATGTGTATGTAGCACTACCCCTCTTCATCTTGCCCCTTTTTGCGCGCTGTTAGGTTTGCTCTGATTAGTTAGCATGCAGCCAGCTGGATCTCACAGTCCTTCCATCGGGGCACTTCTTTGTTATTTTGCTTTGTTTTTTTTCCTTTGTTATTTTTGAAGGTGATTCAGGGCGGAAACTTGTTTCCATAGGCGGTACACTATTCGTTCCCTCAGTCTTTATTTGCAGACTTCGGGAGTTCAGTGTTTAAAAGCCGCCCCGGGCCCGGCAAACCTTTGAAGATTAGCCGTAGGTATAGTTTATCTCTGGTTAGGCAGTTTGGGACCGGAATTACTGATGAGCGTGCAATTCCTGCCTTTTATGGCTCTCCCCGCCCGTCCTTCTCTCATTTCTCTACCTGTTGCTGCCAGCCCTAGACCGGGTCGTAACAATACGAAAAATGTAAGCCTGTTACCATCAGCAATAATCATAGAAGAAAAATACCTTCTAGATCAGGGGTCGGGAACCTTACGCAGAAGAGGCCGGTGTGCGTGCAGCTTTCATTCCAAACAGGTAATTACACACCTGATTCTACTAATCAAGGTCCTTGGCAAAGACTGCAGAAGTTCATTAGTACAATCAGGTGTGTTGCTGCTGGGTTGGAATGAAAGGCTGCACCCACACCAGTCCTTTTGGGCAAAGGTTCCCCAGCCCTGTTCTAGATTTTGCTTCGCAGTTGAGCAAATTTACCTCATTTCAAGTTGTGAGCCTGCGCAGTAATCTTGACACAGCTCCTTTAAGTGTTTTTAGCACTGGGGCCTGTTTTCCTTAACCATTGGCCATGAGTAAGATCACAGTCAGCCGAAGATGAGAATGTTCTTCGTGGAGCATTCTAAAGCTGATGTATAAATTATTATTAATATTCAGAAGCAAATGGGAGCTGTAGCACACTGACTCAAAATGTAGGTGTGTTTTGGGACTTTTTGTTTTCCTACTTCTAAAAATGCATGGTAGTCCTATGCAGTATACTGCAGAGTAAAATCCCCCAATGTGAAAGAAGCAGTGGAACATTCAAAATATATTCAGACAAATGGGGAAAAAAACATCTTTTTGGAGCGACACTATTTTTTTTTTCCAGAAAACAAAACCATTTGCTTTCACAGTTAAGTGGACCATCTCAAAATCTGACACGAAAAAAAAGACGTGCGCGAATCAGACGTGAACGATTCACGGCGTAAAGTCAACGGGTATGTATCTCCACCCCAGTGCTGTCACACACGAGCACGGACCAACACATCAGTGATGGATACCTGTATTAGAGGGCGCCAGCTGGGCTTCTAGGGGAATGAAACTGCGCGATGCATCATCCGTTATCTCCGCGCCCTGCGTTCGAGTTTGTAAACAGCTAATTGCTCCTCACGCGTCGAGTTAATTAATCACGAACAAACATTCCTACGAAGCATCCGTCACTGAATAAATCACGGCCGCATTTCTAAACTCTTGTTAGTTTTTCTTTTAATCAGAGGGCTGGCCCGATGTCACCAGAGAGATGTATATCCAGGTAACAAGGATCGCGTTTCCCTCGGGAACCGCGCATTAACGTATTTCTGCATCCTGACTGAGGTATGCAATCCAGGAGCAGAGAGTAAACTGCCTCTCCAACTCTGAGGCCCAATTGCCTGGATTAGCCTATCGGGACAATTCTTCACGTAGGTTGCGTTAATATGTGTATTCGACAGGCTGAGTCCATTTTTGGAACCAATTCGAGGAAGAACTCCAGACCTTCAACCCACGAAGACCATCGTCATCTGAAGCCACTTTACAGTCTGGAATAGGGGCAAATGCGCCAATCCACAAGCCAAATATCAGACAGGGTGTTCATTAAGTGCCAATACCAAGTTAAACTGAGTAAAAAATAAAATGAAATACAAAACCCAAAACCAGTGAAGTTGGCACGTTGTGTAAATCGTAAATAAAAACAGAATACAATGATCTGCAAAACCTTTTCAACCTATATTCAATTGAATACACGACAAAGACAAGTTACTTAATGTTCGAACAGGTAAACTTCGTAATTTCTCGCAAATATTCGCTCATTTGGAATTTGATGCCTGCAACATGTTTCAAAAAAGCTGGCACAAGTGGCAAAAAAGACTGAGAGAGTTGAGGAATGCTAATCAAACACTTATTTGGAACATCCCACAGGTGAACGGGCTAATTGGGAACAGGTGGGTGCCATGATTGGGTATAAAAGCAGCTTCCCTGAAATGCTCAGTCATTCACAACCAAGGATGGGGCGAGGGTCACCACTTAGTGAACAAATGCGTGAGCTGATTGTTTAGAAACAACATTCCTCAATGAGTTATTGCAAGAAATTTAGGGATTTCATCATCTACGGTCTGCAATATCGTCAAAAGGTTCAGAGAATCTGGAGAAATCACTGCACGTAAGCGACAAGGCCGAAAACCAATATTAAAAGCCCATGGTCTTCGATCCCTCAGGCGGTACTGCATCAAAAACCGACATCAGTGTGTTAACGACATCACCACATGGGCTCAGGAACACTTCAGAAAACCACTGTCAGTAACTACAGTTCGTCGCTACATCTGCAAGTGCAAGTTAAAACTCTACAATGCAAATCGAAAGCCATTTATCAACAGCACCCAGAAACGCCGCCGGCTTCGCTGGGCCCAAGCTCATCTAAGATGGACTGATGCTAAGTGGAAAAGTGTTCTGTGGTCTGACGAGTCCGCATTTCAAATTGTTTTTGGAAACTGTGGACGTCGTGTCCTCCGGACCAAAGAGGAAAAGAACCATCCGGACTGTTATAGGTGCAATGTTCAAAAGCCAGCATCTGTGATGGTATGGGGGTGTATTAGTGCCCAAGGCATGGGCAACTTACACATATGTGAAGGCACCATTAATGCTGAAAGGTACATACAGGTTTTGGAGCAACATATGTTGCCATCCAAGCAACGTCTTTTTCATGGACGCCCCTGCTTATTTCAGCAAGACAATGCCAAGCCACATTCTGCATGTGTTACAACAGCATGGCTCCGTAGTAAAAAAGTGCGGGTACCAGACTGGCCTGCCTGTAGTCCAGACTTGTCTCCCATTGAAAATGTGTGGCGCATTATGAAGCGTAAAATACGACTATGGAGACCCTGGACTGTTGAACAACTTAAGCTGTACATCAAGCAAGAATGGGAAAGAGTTCCACCTGAAAAGCTTCAAAAATTGGTCTCCTCAGTTCCCAAACGTTTACCGAGTGTCGTTAAAAGGAAAGGCGATGTAACAAAGTGGTAAAAAGGCCCCTGTGCCAACTTTTTTGCAGTGTGTTGCTGCCTTTAAATTCTAAGTTAATGTTTATTTGCAAAAAAAAAAAAAAGTTTCTCAGTTTGAACATTAAACATCTTGTCTTTGCAGTGTATTCAATTGAATATAAGTTGAAAAGGATTTGCAAATCATTGTATTCTGTTTTTATCTACGATTTACATAACGTGCCGACTTCACTGGTTTTGGGTTTTGTAGAAACCTGCATAGTCAGATACATGTATAGGCCCTTAATAACGTGTAAAGGGACGACAGAATTCCAAATTTATCAGTCACATTCCACATTTGTACACTAAAACACAATATGTTTATTTTACATTGCGACGGTCTGATACTGTGTTCCAAAAATCACAGTCCATGATGTTTGAGAACTGTGAGTCCCCCAGTTTTTTATTTTTTTTCGTTAATGAGGATTCTCAGGTAGCATTTATATAATCCCTGATGGCTGGCACAGCACTCACTTGGGTCGGCCCACTTATCAGATCTAATTCACCGGTCGTAGATTCTGAGGAGGCTCTTGTTAGAGAAATGGTGTCTGTATTTGATCAAGACATTTGTGGTCAGGACGCAGCTATGTGTTAAATGCACCTGAAACAGGGCAAAGAAAGTGCAGCTGAGTTCTCTATTGCTTTTCGCTCTCTGGCCACAGAGCCAGGCTGGCCGGAGGCTCCTCCTATGACCGCATTCAGTCATGCCCTTACTGAGGAGATAAAGTTTGCGTTGGCTTCTTTAGAACCCTGTTCGACTTTAGACTCTTTAGTTCGTACGGCTGTGCGAATTGACAACCGCATACGCAAATGCAACAGGGAGAAGCTAAACAGCTTGCCGCTAGCTGACAATGGGGCTAAAGTTGCTAGTGGCGAGTGTGCGGCTCCTATTTCACACACTGTAGGTTGTACCCCGGTTGAGCCCATGCAAATTGATAGTTCGTTTGACAGTCGGACTAATAAACCTACTAGCAGAAGAATAATCTGCTTTAATTGTAATAAGCCGGGTCATACCCGCCCACGTTGTCCTAAGTGTCAGGGAAAACGGAAAACCCCTCTAGCAATGTGGGGGGCGATAGAGGGGGGACAGAGAGTGTTAAAGAGGTTCAATGCTTTCTGGGCTTTGCAAATTTTTATAGGAGGTTTATCCGTAATTTTAGCGCGGTTGCTGCCCCTATTATTATACTCACTAGGAAGAATACCTTCTCAGTGTTTTTTTGGTCTCCTGCAGCTGATGCTGCCTTTCAGTAATTAAAGAAACGTTTTAGCTCAGAGCCTATTTTGGTTTTGCCCAATCCCTCCCTCCCATTTGTTGTGGAGGTAGATGCTTCGGAGGTGGGCGTGGGTGCTATTTTGTCCCAGCACCCTCATTGGGATAATAAGCTTCACCCATGCGCATACTTCACCAGGGCTTTGTCTGCCACGGAACGCAATTATAGTATTGGTAACCGGGAGTTATTAGCGTTCAAGCTGGCGCTCGAGGAGTGGCGCCCCTGATTGGAGGGAGCTGAACACCCTTTTGTGGTCTGGACCAACCACAAAAACCTTCAGTATATTCAGCAAACCAAGTGACGTAATTCCCGACAGGCGCGGTGGTCATTATTTTTTAACCATTTTCATTTTACCCTAACCTTTCACCCAGGCTCTAAAAACATTAAGCCAGATGCCCTGTCATGGATGTACGATCGTACAGACCGTGATCCTACCCCGGAGCCAGTTATCCCGGTTTCTTATGTGGTGATACCTATTTAGTGGGAGATTGAGACAGTGGTTCAGGAGGCTTTAGAGACTGACCCTGGTCCTGGGGGGAGCCTCCTAGCTGTTTGTTTGTCCCATCTGCAGTTAGGCCACAGGTCCTCCAGTGGGGACATTCTTCCCACTTGGCTGAGCATCCGGGGGCCCATCGGACCAAGCAGTTCTTTGCCAAACTTTTTTGGTGGCCTGGTATGATCAGAGACATTCAGGAATCTGTTGCAGCTTGTGGCACATGTTTCAGGAATAAGACTTCCCACCTCCCTCCCTCTGCTCTGCTGCGACCTTCACCAGTTCCCAGGCGCCCTTGGACACATATTGCGCTGGATTTTGTTACAGGGCTGCCTGTATTAATATTATATATCAATATATATTAATAACATATATATATATTAATAACATATGCAGTCATTGCAAGTTCTCTAAGTATCATATGTATGCAGATGATACGGTTTTGTATACTTGTGCTCCTTCTTTGAATCTGGCTGTGTCAAATTTGGCTTCGGATTTTGTCTCCTTGCAGCAGGATTTGACACGTAGTAAGCTCCTACTTAATGGCCAAAAAACCAAGGCCATGCTATTTGCCCCTAATCGCTTAGTAAATATTCCTCCACCCATCAAAACTCTTGACGGAACATCCATTGAATGGGTTGAAGTTTACAAATATCTTGGTATTTGGCTGGATACTAAGCTTACTTTCAAATATCATGTTGACTTTCTGGCTAAGAAATTAAAATTTACTTTGAGTTTCTTTTATCGAATGAAGTCGTGTTTTCCCCCTGCTTCACGTAAGCAGCTCGTTACAGGCCTCTTCCTGTCGCAGCTGGACTATGGTGACATTGTCTATAGATTTGCCTGTGCCTCAACACTGGTCAAACTTGATCCTCTCTTTCACGCAGCCTTGAGGTTCATCACTAACTCTCCTTTTAGGACTCACCACTGTACTTTGTACTCAGCTGTTGGTTGGTCCTCGTTAACATCTCGCAGGTTACAACACTGGTATATTTTTATTTATAAAGGCATTCTCGGTAACCTCCCCTCTTACATCTGTGCCAAATTTGTTTTGGTTCAAAATTCTTTCAATCTGAGATCCAATTCTCGGCTACGCTACGTTGTGCCTCCACTCAGATCTGAGTCAGGGAAAAGAGGTCTTTCCTACTTTGGGCCTTGGTCGTGGAATGACCTCCAGTCTAAACTCAAATTGGCTACATTGGTTTCTCTCTCCAGCTTTAAAAGGATCATCAAGGATGCTCTCTCTAGTCACTGCTCCTGTTTTGATGTTTAACCTCCTTTTTTATATAATCTCCCCAACATTTTTATAATTATTTTAGGTCTCGGGGTCACTTGTTAGGATTACTTGTTATTTTCTATTTCTATTTATTTATTTATTTTAATTCTCAAGTTTGTTTCTTTATAGGTATTTATTGTGCTGGTTGAGTTGTTTGTTGTGTGTTATGTTTTTAATGTATTGTCCTTTGTAGGATTCACCGTAAACTTTATGCCTCTTGGCCAGTTCGCACATGTAAAAGAGACTTGTCTCATGTGATTTTACTGGTTAAATAAAGTTTAATAATAATAATGTATCTGACGGCAACACGGTCATTTTGGTCATGGTTGACCGTTTTTCTAAAGCGGCTCATTTTCTCGCGCTTCCCAAGCTGCCTTCGGTGCGGGAGACGGCGCATCTTGTGGTTAACAATGTGTTTCAGTTTCATGGGCCTTCGCAGAATGTCGTCTCTGACTGAGGCCCTCAGTTTATGGCCAGATTCTGGCAGGCATTTTGTAAGCAGTTGGGGGCCACTGTGAGTCTCTCCTCTGGGTTTCACCTGGAGTTCAACGGGCAGACGGAACGTACTAATCAGTCTCTAGAAAACACTCTTCGATGTTTGGTGGCGGATAATCCCTCATCGTGGAGTCGATTTTTAGCTTGGGCCGAATATTCCCATAACTCACTGAGTAATTCCTCCACGAGTCTTTCCCCGTTTGAGGCCCAGGTGGGTTACCAACCCCCATTATTTCCGGAGACTGAGAACGATTCCGAGATTCCCTCATTCAACCATTTCATTCGTCGCTGTCAGTCGATTTGGACTAAGGTCCGTTCTTCTCTGTTGTGCTCGAGGTGCAAACAAAAATCCTTCACTGATAGAAGGCGTCATTTGGCTCCGTCTTATCGGGTTGGGCAGAGAGTTTGGATGTCTACCCGGGACTTCCCCTTGAAGGTAGAAACCCGAAAACTGGCGCCCGCTATATCGGCCCGTTCAAAATAGTGCAGAGGATCAATCCGGTCATGGTCCAGTTGAAGCTCCCGAGATCTTTATGCATACATCCGTCATTCCACGTCTCTCGGATTAAGCCGGTTAGCACTAGCATCCTGGCACCTGCCGACACACCCCCACTTAGCTTCCACAATAAACAGAGTCTAGCTAGATGCCCTGCTCTCGGTGTCCAAACGACTGTTTCTCACACCTCATATATCCATTTCAAACTTCTAGCGCAGTTCACTGTGTTCTCAGGAGGAGAGAAACATAGAGCTTCATTGACTCAGGTTGATGGAGGAACCTCCCTTCATAGAACCCTCTATCGTGGACAAAAAGCATTCAAGCTCCCAGGCTGAACTGTTTCGTTTGAAAGTAGAAGTATGCATGAATTCGATATGGTTCCTCACGGACTCAAACAGGAGCATATAGAAACCATTTCCTTGGTAAGAGAGTGTATGTACGTGTGTACTCTGCCCCCACAAGAGAAGGAATTCCAGATTTCTTCATACTTGCTGGGAAAATTTCTGGTCCCTACAAAAAGAAATTAGCTACTTTAGGGTTAGGGGTTAAGGTTAGGGTTAGGTTAAGGTAATGGTTTGGGTTAGGTATGAACTGTTGAGAGTTAAGGTCAGGGCAAGGAGTTAGGGAATTAATGGAAGTATACAGAATGTCCCCATAATACATGAAAACACGTGCGTGTATGTGAGCATGTGTGTGTGTATGTGGATGACATTGTATGGTCTTGGAAGCCAACCAGCCAACCTGCATCTGGAGAATCCCACCCACCCACAAATGAAAATAGTGGAAGTGCATTCAGGGGTCCACTGCAACACTAATGTATCATTCAACTACAATGCAAATTTCACAATACAATCACAACAATCTGATGTAAGAATCAATTTGTTTTGCAAGGAATTATTAACCTACCTGCCAAACCTTAATTTCGGCACTTCACTTAATACCCATACTCGTTATCTTTGAAGGTTATACTGAACGTTATTTCAAAGATCGATATTTCAATGACAAGTGGTTGGAATCAGTCGTACCTAATACATGCATTCACTTTGCAGCGAAATGCATCATGCTGCATCGTGATGAATAATTACTAATCATGTCATATTGCTGGAAATTAAGAGAAATCATATCACGACGTATGATTGTTCAGACTGCGGGTATTACACTTAGTCACCGTACAGCTGTGTTGCTACTTCTCAAACACTCACCCAGTATCAGAAGTAGTGTGAACTTGGCGGATATTTTCTGTCAAAAAAATTAACTGAAAAGCAGATAGAAAAACAGAAGCACATTACATGGATCTACTGGAGCGGACCGTTTATCCGGAGTTTAGCGGCTCTGGGTAGTGACTTCCATTTATATTTCGCAGGCTGTGAAATACATTCTTGCTCTCCGTAAAAATACACTACCCTCTGAGACGGGACTGCGATTGCGTAGCAGTCATCCAAAGAATTGAAAAGAGTAGCACTATGAAAAATAACATTGCTGTGGTCAGAAAACCCAGCAGGTTGTGATGCAGAAGGCTTCGTGAATTGACAGCATATTCCTCATGACTGGCCTTGCGACAGGAGTTAATGATGAAGTTGTACCACACAGACAGTACCTACAAAACGAGGATGCCGAGAAATCGACGTGCCCACATTCTAAACAAACTCTGAGCAAAAGTACATGAGAGTTAAGCTGCTTTCACACCGGATGCGAAACGAATTTTTCGCGCGACAGATTACATTCAAAGTCAGTGCAAAAACGCGAATACTCGCGTTTCCCGTGTATTCGCTTCGTTGCATTGACTTTGAATGCAATTTGTGGGGCCAGTAAAGTGATTGACCCGGAGGACAACATGTGCAGGAATGTGGATCTATTCAATGAAGTAGAGCACAAATTATACAAACACTAAACTACAAAAGGGGATTATCAAACGGGAGCAGACTAAACAAAAGTGTGACACAGGCTGTGGTTATCTGCCAGTGTGAGGGAAAACCCAGGCTGAAACAGAGAAAGGAAAGCTAATTGACAAAGGAGAAACAGGTGAAACAAAGGAGAGAACAGAAGGATGAACTGAATACCTGGATAAGGCCAGGGAGCCGAGGTTCTGAAATGCCAGAGGATGGGGCTTTACAACTATAAAGCCAGTTCCCACAAAATGAGGACGCTAAGAGCTAAAATGCAAACATTCCGCACGCAAACGGAGCCAGAATACAAGCAAGTTATTTAATAATGAATTTGTAGTTATACAAACATCACCACCTGCAAAATGGGGACACTAAGAATTAAACTGCTGGCATTCTGAACTTAAACAAAAAAAGTGAGAACAGAAGCGCGTTAACTAGGAGTTAATGATGAAGTAGTACCACACAAACATTACCATTAAATTGAGGTTGCTAAGAAGTAAACAGGGAGAATTGTAAATGCACAAAGAGGCAGAGTAGTTAATCAAGAGCTGATAATGAAGCTGTAGCCTACTATGCTATTAGCAACAAAATGAGGACGCGAAGAATTAAGCTGCCGGTGTTCTAAATGAGCAGTGCGAGAATACAATAGGGAGAGTAGCACAAAACACATGATACTGAAATATTAATACAGGAAAAAAAATCCATGCAGAGAAGGTAAATAAAAGCCAGAGGAGACGATAAAACAATAACGGCAGCTGCGGTTCTGCACCCTGCCGGGCCGGCAGGACCGGTAACGAAGCGGGCGATCGATCAATCCAGGGTGGCGGAAAAATCCCTTTGAGCAGGAGCCTCGTGTGCCGCGTCGCCACCCTCACGTCGCGGCTTAATCAGGACCATAAAGTATCCCCCCCACCCCGTTCTGCCCCCTTGCCTCCCGGCCGCTCCGGAGAAGATTTTAGGGACAGTTAATCTGGCGGACATGGCGGTAAAGCCTGTGTCCCAGCTGACCTGGTATCCCCAGCCTCTCGCCAATTCCGAGGCCCTGGCTACAGAGGAGAGGTGCCAGAGAGAACCCATTCATCCTCTTAATTTAATTACAGGGGCAACCATTTTAGCTGGGTAACTGCCCTGTAATGTATCCCACTGTCAGGGAGGGACGAGCTCTCGAAATGAATAAGTTGGAGTTGTTTATTTATATATTTATTTTTCCACTTGGCTCGGTCCAAATACTGAACTTCTGTGTACTTCCTGCCCTGATATCACATTTTGCGACCCCTGTGATGGGGGTGGGGGGGTGTCAATTGTTCTTAACAAGGGGGGGGGGGGGGTGCCCCCTGATCGAAGATCCGATCTTGACGGTCACGGTGGCTGCCATCACCAGTGCCGTGCTGACCATAGATATTACAATCTGTCAGCCATCATGCCAATGGGCTCCCCCAATATAGCTGGGTTCCTCTTCAGATTTCTACCCAATCACTACAGTTCATGTTTTTTTTCTCCCAACAGGGAATATTTTTCCAATTTGCAATTTGGCAGTTGAAGCTGTGGGTGAGCCCTGAGCCCTTCTCCTACCCAGTTCTCGTGTTTGTAAATCTGTGAAAAGCGGTGTACAAATACAAAATTTTAATGGTTTTTGCCTTGATATGGGTGACCCCCGGCTTCCTCCCCAACCCTCAGACTGCGATTATGACCTGAAACCCAGCTGAGATTGAGATCAGTGGCAATTCAGATGCCATCTTCAATCTCCAAACCAATCACAAGTTTGTCCTGGTTTCATTCCTGGCTTTTCAACTGAACCTACACACGACACCTGCGGGACTTTGCACAGTTGGCGCCAACATTACGCACAAGGCTAGTTCTTGGGTTTCCTGGAAGAATTGTCCAAAGCTAACAATGGTGTTGCCCAGAATGGTGGAACACCGCCGACACTGGTGAGGCCCAGAAGGATGGTCCATAGCCAACATGATCGTTGCCCAGAAGGATGAGCCATGGAGAATGCTGAAATCACTCAGGATAGTTCATCGCCAATGCTAATGTTTCCCAGAATTATTGTCCATTGTGAACACTGGCGTAGCCTGGAAGACTGGAGTACGGCCACCTGGCAGTGCCCAGATAGAAAGTAGTGAGCAGTAACACTGCCCAATCGGAGGCATTTGGAAAATCAACCGATACTCCAAGCTTTATTGTTTGTGATGATCAACTACTAACCTTTTGCATGTCACGAGAAAAAAGTTTACCGAGCATCTTTGCATCTGGGAGGATGCAAAGACATATCACAACCAAACCAAATCTATACAAACATTAATAGGATGAACAATCGTCAATATACTGCGGCATTGATTAATTAGTACGAAACAAATCAATATTACAGCGGACAGTAAGCACCTTTAATTTAGAGTGGAAGTGACGTGTTCACCTGCATTTCAGTGTCACGGCTTTTCTCTGACAATAAATAAATGGTCTCGCTGCTCCATGAAGAGCAGCGAAGGCGCAGCAGCTGAACTAAAATTGCGATTCCGTTCGCCAGATTCTCCGGGAAGATTTGCGGCCGGGACAATATTCCCGCTGTCTTCCCTGATAAATGTGCAGTGTAATTTGAAGCAAGCGAGCGATGTATCCCACAGCTAATACAAACACACAGTTTCTGAGCATTAAAAAAAAAAAAAAAAACCAATACAAGAAAATGAAATAAAAATGTACTTCCAGTTTTGTGTAACGTGTGCCATAACTTATTCTGCAAGGCTAGCGTAAACACTAAAAAAATGCTTTATGAAAAATTTAATTAGGCTTATTTGCCTCCGTGCAAGCACCAGACGGTAATGTGCTATTCATTAAGATGTGTTCCCAAAAATGGTCCCAGCTCTCACGTTAATTATTCAAGATGCTCTGATATTTGCTGATAAATTTATTAGTGTATATTTACACAAACATTTGTATATTTACTCAGATACAGATGTTACGAATGCAGTATGGTACTGAGTTTGACTTGCCACTTAATTTCCTCCTACTTTCTCCTCGTGTGGTTAAATATTAATCTGCCACATCCACTGGTGGAGAGCCGCATGTCTGCTGCCGGCAGGAACTGAACACTTTTCTCCGACAGGAAGGCCAGAGCAGCCCCAGACCTGACTGGAGGGAAGAAGGTGGTGTGTTTGATAATTAAAATGCGTTAAAAGGGTTCCCTTTCTCAGCACAACGCAACTGTTGAATTCACAATACTAAAGGTACTGTAGATACATTTAATTTCTGAATTGTATACTGGCAGCAGGGTGTGCACTTGTCAAATCTGGTGCGCAGCAAGGCTAGACTAGACGGGCAAAAGCTCAATTTAATGGCCCTTCTTTGCCCAGATGCATCGATGAATGCGCCTAAAAATGCACAGCCGAAGTGCGTGCGCATGCAAGTCTTATGAATGGACTGTAAGTTATCAATACGTGCATAGCTGTTAAATCCTCATCACTGGCTTCTTACGGTATTCAAATTTTATACGTGCGCCTTTCACGGGGAAAATTGTTATTTGTGCAGAACTCCAACTTATTTAAATACAAACTAGATTACATATTTCACGGCTCACCCTCGAATAACACGAGAGGGGCAGGGAATGAGGACTCTTGTCTCGCAAAAAAAAAATTGGGCAGGCTTTTCTCAACATCCCCGCTCGTTTTATTTTTATAGAACTCGCTCATCTCCGCAGATACAATGGAGGAGAGAAAAAAACAATTAACCTCTGCAGTGGCTTTCAGGAGTGAGGCTAATCCAGAGTACTGTGTCATGTATCTCCGAGCATCCTGAAAGTGCTGACCACCATCCTGCCACAATACATACCCATCCACCCATCCATCCACTCATGCATCCATCCACTCATCCATCCATCAATCCATCCATCCCGCCCATCATCTCACTCACTAATTCTTGGTCAGTATGTGAAAGTTCCTCTCTGTGTGGTTGTGTGGGTTTCCTCCAGGGACTCTGGTTAACACTGTTTAATGGCACGTAGGCTCACATGTGAAAGACAGGACCAGCCAAAGTAAATTACTGTGGAAAAATATAATGATTGCATTAAAATATTACAGACTAAGTGTGGTACACAATAAGTAAAACTACTCTATTTGGAAACAGTTCTGCAGTTTTTGCAGCCAGAAACGGGATCCAGAAGGAGTTTGAATGAAAAACCCCCAATTAAACACACAGCTGAGGACTTTCATCTTCTTCCTTCCTTTCATACGGCTCCACGCAGAGATTACCCAGAAGCCCTTTCATCACCACTGCAGGACTGCAGTTACACTTCTTCTCTGACTTCGTTCTTTCCCCGGTTTTCCTGTCCTCTCCAGCTCGCCAAATCACCGCCGTCAGCACATCCCACCCTGGCGACAGCCAGCGACGTCTGACAAGTGCGAGCAATGGCCTCCATAGCTGCTATAAAATAACATATTTCTGAAATTTATTTATTTTTATGAGGCTTATCTTTGCCAACTCTAGCCAGCGGATGACAGGCAAGAGAACACCACCACCTCCGTCCGGGCAAAAGTCGGTTAGATAGCGGACAGGTTGATAACCTTCACGCAAACCACAATAGAGGAGCGCGTGACGGTGTAGGAAGTTCCGGAAAATATTCCCGCTTTATGTTCTTTGATACCAATACATTCCCTCAGATTCACAACATGCAGTTACAATACGCCGAATTTCCTGTGCTTCAGCATGCATCTGCTACAAAGTCACATCCTTAGCCGACCTCCAAGGCGAAGAAGTAGACTAACACAGGCGAAAGTTGGCTGACGTTTTCCGTCTTGAAAACGCCTGTCTGGCCTCTGCTCTAGTGCTGACAGATTTACTGTCATACGCCTCATCTCTCACCCAAAGCTCCTGCTCTTCGACGAACAACCCCCCCCCCCCCATATCTCGTTCTTCAAAATCCTTAAACATCAGTGAAGTCAAGACGGTCGTCTCCTTGTCACAACATGTCATCAAAAGTGATGGTTCCCTCTCTGACGGCGACACCACAATTCCTTGTTGTTTAAATTAATTAACTTTCCTCACCGTAGGGTACACAGAATCGGTAATTTTATTTATGCGAGCGCCGGTGTGCCAGTGAATGATTAGGGCTTTCTCGCTCTGCCTGAGGTTCCTCAGCGAGTCTTTCTCCGCACAGGCCCTTACGCAGCGCAGCGGAAATCATTACGATCCTCAAAAACCCACTTCCCCAACGTCTCTTCATCCATTTGTAAATGCACGCTTAATAAACTCTTTTTTTTTTGGTAATTTGGCGCTCGAGGCAGTACATGTCAAATTACCATCCGGACTTGGAAAGCTCGGCTCTGTGCAATCATAGCCTGGTTAATGAACAAGTTCCACTGCCGATTTGGCAAGAATTTGAGCTCTCCTCAGGACTCTGAGATGTCGCCAGCTGCTCGTCTTCACACGAGGTCACGAGGTCATACAGCGTGGAGTTTCAGGAGGACCTGTGTGGTTACAGCAGTCGTAACATTCAATCAAGAGGCACCCAACTGACAGACGGGCTGATCACTGGCGAAGAAAAGTAGACACTCATTGAAATTAACCCGAATTACAGCCTGGTCAACTGACCACAGTAACCACAGGACTGGTCAATATTCAACCTGTGGCTGTTGAGCTTCTCTCTCCTCCAGAGTGGGAGGCCTCCACTAACAGCCAATCAGGAGTCACCCTGAGCAACCAGCCTTCACCCTTTAGGGTGCAAGGCCTCAAATATCTCAAAGTCCATATCTGTTCACTGTTACAGCTGATGCATCAATTAATACTGGTAATTGAAAGTAATACAGTGCACAACATGCTACACGAAATAAAACCTACTTCACAATGTTCATCTACACTGCAAAAAATGATTCGTCTCCTTGACTCAATGGAAGCACGACTCCTCGTTGCTTTGACTGATTTAAGTTTTGTGAATGTAGAGTCTGGTTCATCACTATTCCTTCACATTCAGAGAATTTAAATCAGTTAAAGCGACAGGAAAAACTTAGTCAAATTGAGCCAACAAATATTGTTTTACAGTGCACTTTCCAACCACTGAAACAGCTATTTCCTACTTCTGAATAGGTATAAAAAATGATCTAGGGAAAGGAGGACGCACAGATACTCACAAGTGCTCTAAAACCAATGATGTCAGGGTAAAGATTTACGGGCCTCTGGCCATTTTGGCTCCGGAGACTGGCAGCCTCCTCAGTAAGAATAATGAACAGGGAGGGCACTGGCTTCGGCCAGCCTAATAACGCTGCTTCATAAATATATGCAGCGGTCAGGAGCTCATTTATTTAGCATCGATCAGAGTGGCTCGGGGTTAGGCCGAGGGGATATCCTGCCCGAGTAGAGATTGTTCAGCGTCGGAGCATCTCCAGATGGCCGTATAAAGCGGTTAGAAGTGCGGATAATAGCGTTAGGGAGCAATAAGCCTGGGCTCGGTGCGCTGCTACGCTATGTCGATATATTAGCACCTCTTCCGAATTTGTAACGAAAAATAAAGGCCATTGCCTCGTTTTCCGCACTGCAATAATAAAACCAGTCCTGACAAGTGTTTTGGTATTGTACTGAGACCCTATATCACATTACCTTTATCAGTTACCATGACAAAAAAATGTTGGCACTAAGGTAAGACGAGTTTGCCTCTTACCGAGATTTGACAATGATCTGAGAAAATTTTACTCGTCAAAAAGGTAAAACATAAACTGAAAAGAAGCTAATACTTTATTAAAAGTATTAAAAGTATCTTATCTTTATTAAAAGATAAGATAAGCGTCTTTGAGTGTCCAAGAAAGCGCTATATAAATCGAATTTATTATCATTGTCATTATTATCATAATTATTATAATTATTATTGAGATTATTCGTGTTAATTGTTTAACATCCTTTCTCAGTGAATGGGAGATGCGGTGAATTGTCGAACATAATCTATTATCAAGGCAACCAGATTGCTGCTTCAAGCTTGCCTCCGCGCATTTCCGCTGCATACGGACAAACATAGTTGAGAGCTCTAGTCAGCTGATGGGCTCTACACAGCAAGTTCAACACTGGCCAGGTCTTGTTTAGATGTTTTTTTTTCTTTGCGGTGCAGTGTCTCTGTCCTGGCATCACGGTGAGAGAAAGTAAAAGACCGAAGAAGTCCAGCTTATAAACACATCGAGCTCCTGAAAGTTGAAATGAGGAGGATATATTGACAGCTGCCAGACAGGAAGATGAAGGTGGATTAGATCAAAGCCGGTGAGTTTTGGTCCCTAAGGGCTGCAGCCCAGACGAGCTTTTTTAGATCTTCAGCAGTCACTAATGTTGTCGGAGCTGATTCAATCCAGACCACGATTGGCTGGTTCAGGCAGTTAAGTCTTTCACACATACACATAAACACACACACACACACGCACGCACACACACACACACACACACGAACAAGTACACACACACGAACACGTACACACACACACACACACACACACACACTCTCTCTCTCTCTCCCCTCTATGTTAAAGGCTGAAAGGTCACAGGGAGTCTCCATGTCCAGTGGATGGCTCAGCAATTAGCTGCCTGTCTGCATCCGGCTGTCTACCAACTCCCTCCGTAATGCACAATTCTGTAAAAATACGGACGAGGCGAACTGTTTCATCCCTTTCGCAGGGCAGATTGGCCTCTGCTGCTCTGGGTCGCTTAAAGTCATTTTTAATGAGCCCCGGCAAAACGGTGAGGCAGACTATTTATAATTCAGTTCAGCCTTTAATCGTATGCTTTGCATGCCTGACACTTGCGGTAGGAGGGGGTGGGGGGTAAATATGTGGCATTTTTTAATTCAACATTCATGGAGCGGGGGCGATCCATCTATATTTGTTTAACTGAAAAATAATTTATCCCCGGTGCAGGTCTTGTCTGTGTAAAGTAATGTGCGGCTTCACTCCTCTGTTTGGCTTCATTGTGATAAATACATCAGCAGAGCCGTCTCATAACTCACGCTCCGTTATCCAGGTTCTCTTCACCTACCGCCGCTTTAATAGGAGCGCCGAAATTAATTAAACGAACATTTCTGAAGCGACCCGCAGCTACATAAAAATTCGATCTCGCGTACAACTCCAGCGCTGAGCCCGGAGACACGCTGATCTCACACGGTAATCTCCCACCACATGCTGAACAAAACGCGCACCTCGGCTTCAAATATGGAGCGAACTGCCTGAACCGATGCTCAGTCTTGTAGAGACAGCTCATAAATTCAGACGTAAACACCGAAAATGTCAATCTGGTTGACCCGAAACTAATGCCATTAGCTCAACCGAAACCTAATTTCACTTTATCTTCAATAAAAAGGGAGGCAGGAACAGTAAGGTTAATTGACAACAACCGGTTGGACTGAACGCTGATCTCGAGTCAGTACGTGAATCTCCGAGGCCTCCTGTTCAGCGTGCATCCCATTTCGGCACGCTACCTTTCGAGGAATCTGCTGATCAAAGATTATTGAGACACAGACCACGTTTTACCCGTTATTTTTCCCCTCTAACCTACATCTCACTGTTTCACGTGATAAAAACGTACACCAAGTGTCTCATTTCGAAGATAAATTAATGGGCTACGCATTAATTTTCCGTTTATTCATTCGGCTCGCATGCGTTTTCCAAGGCTATCGCTCGACGCCTCTGCGAAATGTGAGCGTTGAACCGAAGCTCCAGCCGTGGCCTTTTTTCGAGAATCAATGATTGTAGTCAAGCGCCAGGCTGTTTGGCGCATCAACAAACAACCAGCAGGGAAATGGAAAACAGTCATTTGTAAGAGTGAACCACGAGTCCTTCAGCTTACAAGAACGCTGGGCTAAGCTCCAGGAATCACACTGCCGTGAGAAGTATAGAGGTTTGAACAGATAACATGCATACTGCTCTCAGATGTCGATGTTATCAAATCATAGAAAATGTCAAAATATCCTGTTAAGATACAGCAGCCTTGGTGCTTGAATGGGCCAAGGCACGCTAGTAACTCAAGCTCCAGTGAAGCCCCAATAAGATTATTTCAGCATTTTATCCCCACAATATCCCGGGGGTGGATTGGCCTCTTGAATCCAATCATTTACTAAAAAATGGCTCAAATATCATTGGTCGTGGCTTGGTCTCATGGTGCGGTGCCGTGCAGTGGGCGACGATGTTGCCACAAGGGATTGAACCTAGCCAGGGGCATTTCAGTGTGGAGTTGGCATGTTTGCGTGGGTTTCCGCCCAGAGCTAAATGTCATTCACGTCAGACTAAGTGGGACTCCGAATTGCTGACAGGCCTGGGTAAAGGCATAAACGAGGTGTGGTGTCTGTGACGGACTGGTCAGCTGTCCAGGATGGGTTCCTGCTCCTCACTCCAGAGGCCCACAGGAATCCGCAAGACTGGAAAATGGATGTGTGGATGGATGGATGGATCTTGCAATATTGTGACTGAAGGGACTGCTCTCTCCCTGCCTTCACAAGATACAGTGCCCCCGCCTTCAGGCAGTGAAATAAACCTGCTTCCAAAAGTCAGAGAGTGAGCAGGAAATCCAGGCAGAACTTGCTTCACCTCTTCCACTGAAGGAGAGCAGCTGAAGGAACACATCTGCTTTAGTCATCTCCAGAACCCACACAGACTAACCCTCCCTCCCTCCCTCCTCCTGGTGCTTCAGAGCCTTGAGAAGCCACGCGGAGGTCTTTGGCATTCAGTTGCCACGTTCTCACATATAATTAACATTAAAGCTGCGCCCGGGTCTTCGCCGGCGGCCATTTCAGCTCTCCGAGCCGCCAAACTGACACAGCGGATATGTGACACGGCAGCACGGCTTTGACAAACATATGCGGAGCATTTTAATTATCATCTACCCTCAACCCAGCAACACCCCCCCCTGCCACCACTCCTCCCCTTCAGCAAAGAATGCATTTTGCACTTGGCATTTTGCCTATTCTTTGCACAAAGATTATATAAGATAAGATGATTCTTTGTAGTGAAGGAGAGAGAGAGAGAGAGAGAGAGAGAGAGAGAGAGAGAGAGAGAGAGAGAGAGAGAGCAGAGGATGAGAGAAGCTGGAGCGAGAGCGATAATGACTGCGGACAGGACCCGCTGCTGTTGGCTCGGCTCACAGTGGTTGAAGAGGGCAAATTAATGCCAACTGGAGAGGGAGGGGGTGTCTACAGTGGGGGACTGATACCGGACAGATCTCCACCCTCCTGCGCTCTGTGCATGTGGGTGTCTGTGTGAGCATGTTCCCGTATGCATGACTCCGCATGCGGTTTTGCATGACTTGAGTACATTCTCATGCTCATGTTTGTGTGCACACTGCCCGGTTGTGCACAATTTTGCGATGCCACGTGCACACTTGTGCTGGCTCAGTAACTGTCTGTGCAAATTCACATATTTGCTGTGAGTGCGCGCACGCGTCAGTGGCTGAATGTGCATGTTAGTGCACGCACAATTGTGTACGCACGTCAGGGTGCGTACGTTCACGCGTGCATATTGCGAGTGCATGATTGCGTGTTCGTGTTCATATCATACACGTTTGCGCATCATCGTTACTGCGCGCACCATTGCACTTGCACCTCACTGTGGGCACATTTGTACATGCATGTTATCCTTTCAGTAGCTCTGTATTATCACAGAGGCAATGTCTCACACTGTCAGACACAAGCAGCCCTGAGGGAGAGAGAGAGGGGGAGGAGCCAATAAAAGCCCTCCTCCCACAGGGCCTCAGTGTTCCTGACAGACTTGGCACCATAAGTGACTGTTTCCAATAAGCTAACGCAGGTTCAGTACAAAGCTGAAGTACAGTGCAAATGAGCACACGGTAGCATCTATAGCCCATCCTTAGCACTTCAAGCAGTTAAGCACTAATTGATTTGTGCTTATGAGTGTTTGGTACTGCTGAATTAGAAGTTGTATTGGCTATTGTTGTGATGTCCTGTTTTTCTTCTCTGTCTTTTCGCCCTCAGTACTTTGAACAGCACCCCCTCTGGTCACGCTTAGCTGCCGCACCTTAAATGAGTGAATGCATGTTTTCTTTTATTTGGAGGGAGCAGATGCAAGTGTATGACCTCGCTGAATCAAATGAGAGGGCTGCTACAAGGGAAATGGTGTATAGTAAAAAAAAAAAAGAAGTTTTTAAAGCACATAATAAAAAAAGAATAGTAGGCACTACACGGAAGTGACTGCAGCTAGTGACAGCTGGATTTAGACACCCTGATAATCTCCTGGCAAGGGTTATAGGTCCAGTTTGTTTTCCGCCATCCAGCCCCCCGAGAGAGAAACCTGTCAGTAGTGAATGGCATTTATGAGTCGTCGAACATTAAACCCCGCCCCCCACCCTGAGCTCAGTGTGCAAAGCAATAGGAGGCCCCATTATTTTCTCTCTGGCAGAGTTACCTTCTCTCCTTTAACCGGACCTGCGGTCTCATTAAAGATAACTTACTCTGTGAGTGTTTATGTAGGTGGGCTCCCCCACCCCCGTGCAGCCCACAGAGCATACCCCCCCTCCCCTCCCCTCCCCCAGCCCACTCGCCCCCCAGGATCCCCGCAGTCCCAGACTCTAAAAAATTGGATGCGCGTCACAGTGTCAGTTTCCCCAGCTGTGACCGAGTTGATGGCCATATTAGAGAGCAGGTGCAACTGTCAAAACGGTCCAGAGGGGAACGAGGGTAGGGCATAATATTTTGTCCTATTGAGAGAAAAAGAGCCAAGGGACAGTGGTTGAGCAGTGTCGGGGGGCGGGGGGGGGGGGGGGGGGGGGGTTGTAAAGTTTTAATGCATGCAGCAGAATTTTTCACTCAATATCTGGCTGAAAGGAATAGACAATGCGTGAATTTTGAGGTATTTTCTGTTGTTTTGTAAGAGAGTAAGGATGTTACCCCCGTTTGAAATTCAATCCTGTGGCAAAAGATAGACAGACAGGAGACAAATTAAAGGAAAAAGAAAAGCTGAATAAATGCTTGTGCAAACATAACAAAAGCAGATGCTTTTGTTCATTTCCTAGTGCAGTCGTCCCTTTAAAGGCAAAAAGGTCACTGCAAATAAATGCTGAGCTATTCTGAGTGATCACATGTATATCCTATGGTGAAGCATTCCGTCCATGATGAGTGTAGTCTCCTCCGGGATGACGATGACCCAAACTCCACAGGGCACCAGTACCAGGTCTCAAACCATCTGAACTCTAACAGGAGATCTTAGAGCACGGACAGACCAAGCTCTCCATCACATTGAGCTGCAATGCTGAAGCTAAGCTGGAACAGGTGTTGGTGGCCAGTAGGTTGTGATCTTCCCTCTGGTGGAATAATCCCCGATGCCCTAGTGCAGTGATGGCGACAGTGTACTGAAGGACCCGCCGTCTTTTGGATGAGACGTTAAACCGAGGTTCTGACTCTCTGTGGTCATTAAAGATCATATGACCAGAGGACGCTCTTTGACAAGAGCAGGGAGTTCCCCAGTGTCATGGCTAAAGTCCCAACCTGGCTCTTTCAATCTGCCACATAGTCATCTCCTCATCTAATTGGCTGTGCAACTTCACATAAATTAAAAAAACATTCATTAAAAACACCAAACGAGGGAATATCTCTTGAAGGAAAGGTACGCCATCCCTCCAGTGAGGTTTTACCCTTAGCTAAGGAGGTTTGAAGCTCATCTGATAGCTGACAGTTGAGCAATACCTCACTTAGACTGTTAATGTTGATTTTTCCATTAACCCTAGCCATACTGAAACACTTTTTTTGAAATTTGCTGTTAAAAACCTATCATGTGATGACTTGCTTAAAAGAGGTCCCCAAGTCGCCACATGACAGATTTTCAACAGCTTTCATTTTGATATCTTACATCACTGAGCAACAATAGCTGCATTTAGTGCTCTAAGGGTTAATTTTTCACCTGTCTGCATATATTACATAAAATATGTATTGGTGAACCATTTAATTTTAGTTTCACAAAACTCCTTAACATTCTTCCCGAAGCTTCAGAAAACTTAAAATGCACTTTCACTGTCAGTCAACTGGAGCCCTTTCGTAACCGGCTCTCCAAACCATCTCAGTCAATAACTTGTCAGAGTGCCGACGGCTTGACACGGCGATGAAAGATAATGTACTGTACACCCAAGATGGCACTCTTCCTGTTCCTGTCGGTGCTAATGAGGCCTCCGTACCCGTCGCTGCTAATGAGATCACTCTCCATCTCTGTCTCATGAATATTCATGATCAGTCCAGCCCCACAGAGCATTGCGAGAGGGAATAATTGACAGATACAAAAGATTCTGCAAATATCAATAGAGATTAGAGACAGAAATAAACAGCTAATGGGCCTTACTTTTCCCTGATTAGCGCGTCTGCTACGTCTTCACGGTTCGTCAGAACACCGACGGAGCTTTTCAGGTGTCAAACGCAACGCTTGTCGCTCTCGAAATGGATAGCCACAACGGTCAGTTTGTATCGCGCATGAAAAAACACTTAGTGAATTTACTGAGGAATTATTAGTATTCTTGGCGCTATGACATTTCAATAGTCTGTCCTCACCGAGCGTATCACTGCGACCCCCCCCAGCCTGTTTACCGCTGCAATGTCCTCGGTCAGCTGAGGAGACAGGAGTATGCCTAGTGAACGTTTACACCATCTGGCACATCACCACAAATAACATTACATTACAAACCTCTAATCGAGAGTGGCACAGCTTTCACGCAGCACCCATTCATACGGAGAAGCCGAGCAGGTTAAGTGGTTAGCTGAAGGGGATGCCGGCAGCGCTGGCCACACTTAACCAACGTTTCAGCACGGTAATTTACTGTTGAAGTACAGTTCCCCATACCGCGCTCACTGGAGTGTAAGGGGCCTCTGCAAATTCATGTTTCAAGCACCGGGGGAAGCTTATACTCACACGGTATACCGAGAGTCATTGGCGGCTCACCTAAAAGGAAAAATTACGCTTATATACTGCAAATGAAAAACGGGTTGAGTTTATCAAATCTCTGGAGTGGCGTCTCTCAATGCTGACAGATCACAGGATGTGTGAAATAATACATTACCAACAGTCAAAACAGGCCGTGCATCATCGCTGGATTGATAGAAAAAAAAATTCCCTGTTTGCAGATCATTAATTAAGAAATTGCTGATGAAATTTATGGAGCTCTCACAAATTGTGATACCATATGCACTCTCTCTGATATTACGGAGCAGAGGTTGTCGCGGTGCCATCTTTTCTAGTACCGGGATGAGCAATTCTGCCAACTAACGTAGACAGGACAGGATATGTGTCTCAGTGAAAAAGGGGAATGAGTTTGAAAGATTCATGCACTGTTGTGTACACACAGTACATTGCACAGAACATCACTTTTACAGCGGAGTCTATATTTGTACAATGACTGAATTTTAAACAGCTGTAATTCCCAGTGCTTGTTCCATATGAACGTAAATAACCTCAAATTAAGCAGGTCACTCAGGCACAATTTAAATTATATCCTATGCAACATTATAATTAATTGAATGATATGAGCTGCTTTGATTCTGGACGCTGAGACAGCATTCCACGGTGATTGGAAATCCAATAAAAGCACCAGTGATTCTAAACAAGTATGTAAGACGGGAGTATCGCTCAGCGCACAGACTATATAGCACAAAACATTTGAAGAGAAATTATACCATCGTCAATTGTTTTTATGCATCGAATCCACGATAAACGCAATCCGGCGTGAGGCCTTCTGAGATTGTGATTCAGTCCTTGGCGTCCCCGTAATCTGCGTTTTTTTTTCTTCCTCACTGCCGTTTCAGTCCTCAAATTGACAAATCCTGTTCTGCATGCGGAAATAATGGCCATGGAGGTGGTGGGATATTGGAAATGAATTTCTTAACAACGGCTGATAACCGGGCCTAATCCCTCAGTGTCATTAGTCGCGCGAATCAATTAGTTCTGTGCCAGTCGTCGTTTTACTCAGAGCCGCGAGGCCATCCATTTTCCCCGCTGATTCCCGTGTTCCCGCCCTTGTTAACCGCGTTTCCTCTCATCAGGCATTCATTACAGATCAGACAGTCTCGCGGCGACGAGGCCTCGCCCAAGGTAACAATTCGCTCGTTTCGTTTCGCGAGGAGTCCACGCGACCGTTAACAACCGGCAGATGTCTACCTCGAAAGTCCAAGGGCTGTTAACTCGATGAAAAAAGGCCGCAATGATTCTGAGTAGATTCATGGATTTTTTTTATTTTCAGGAAGCTATTCTGAGATGAACCATTTAGTTCAGAAGTGGACGATGAGGGCAGTATCTGTCCCTGGTTTTCGCACTAACTTCTGGCCTATAATTAGTTCATTATCTAAATTAGCCAAACTATTTATGAAATCTGACATTTCTGGCGCATTTTTTTAATCATCATGAATGACTAAAGACTGTTCTTGTCTCCCGACATGAAAAATTTTTCTTTGATCTAATCTTTGCGCAAATCTATATTTGCGTTTGCCACCAATTGGCTCAATTAGTCAGGGTAATTGAAATAAAAACCTGCATACACACCGGCCCTGCAGGACCAGGATTGCCCACCCCTGATTTAGTTGCATGGTGCTGAATAGTGACCAGTAGGCTATAAACCCATAAATATACTATAAATATCAGTGTATGCGCCAGTGACTTAGTCATCAATCAATCAATCAATCAATCAATCAATCAAATAGCCTGATATTTCTGTAGTTTAGCATATCCTTGGTTTTCATGACTAAATTTCTTGCTTCTCTCTACAGAGATGATCCAAACAGAAGATTGGGACAGGCTAAGGCTTTACTGGCTGCCCCGAGTCAGCCTTTAACGTGGTTTGCTGAAACTCCCACATTCGGCTGTCAATCGATGCAGAATTAGTCAATTCAAGGGGTTAATTGCACAGTAAACTCAATTCTCCCGGATTACTAGGAAAAGCATCGGTTTAAGGCAGCGTCATGCAGCCTTTTTTCTTGGGCATCTTCTGTCAGTCAGATTTTCACTCTGACCAGAACAAAACACGTCTTGTTCAACTTCTGGAGATCCTGTCGCTCATCAAATCAGTAGGCACTGGTGAGCTACATTACAGTTGGGTTAAAAACCGACACGATGGAACACGGATGGACAGCCCCAGTATCAGGGGACAAATCAGAGTGTTTGGCCGGAGACCCAAAGATGGAACCCTGGCGGGGTCGAAAATCATCCATACATCCATCCGTCAGTCCATTATCAAATTTGCACATTCCTCGGGTAACAGAATGGCCTGAATCTATTCCACAGTACAGCAGAAGTGAAAAAGCAATAAATCACGGATATTTTTGCTAATATATCGCAGGGCACACAAAGTTTTCCCACTAGTATCATTTCCAGTTGTCCAGAGGAGTTTACGCAGACAGAAATAGGCATGAGATGAATGTCTTCGGGAACAGACCGAAGTTCCCCGAGGAAGTATGCAAAAACCAGCGAGACCACATGAGGGCCCGAGGCTGGATTAAACGCTGTTCGGTCACGGGACTACTCATCGCACCACCAGCCGGCCCAAGGTATGGACCCTTAAAACCTGAGCACCTCCACTTCACCAACTCCTATTAACACACAGGTGCCGAGACTGGCCACTGCAAACATCAGCCAACACTTTCACCTGAATTTGAACAAAACTCACAACACCTATCACAGCAAAATGTTCAGAGTTAAACCAACTCTTATTGAGTCAATTTGGCACTACTTTAAGACTCTGAACACTAACTGAACATTTTGAACACTTTTTTCTTCACTCTAAATATTTCCCTGTGACACAGAAGCAGTCAAGAGTCCATTTCTCCTAGTCCACAGCGTTACATTGCTGACAATGACAAAGGACATGACTGGTCCGGGATCAGTGTTGACTACTTGAGAGTTTTTTTTATGAATATGGGCCTTGAGGTAATGAAAAACCTTGCAGCAATATCCGTATCCGAGACGCGGTAAAACCCACATCTTAATCAGCGTCTACCGGAAGATGAAATGGCACTCTTCTTCGAGCCATATGATGATTGAATGGGCACGCGTTTACGACACATCAATAAGGTAGTCGCGAGAAGACAGGACTAATTTTTCCGACCTCCCTGTAATAGCAAAGTGAAATCTGCTGAGTTTAGGGCGGACGGTCAAAAATGACGACGCGCCGCGCATACAAATGCGGCGACACGTAAAGAGTGCGAAAAGACGAAATGCCGTGGACTCGTTCCACTGCGCTAGTTTTCAATTTTCCCAGCACCCTGAAAAACACACGCATTGTCCCTCACTTTCTGTTCTGCAGTCAATAAAGACGCGGCGCGCATCGTGCCAATCCGGACGAGGCCGGCGGGTTGCCGTTTGAGTCATCGAGGTCTGTCCCTGCTACGAAGTGATCCCGCCTTCGTTACCTTGCCGTGCCGCGTCATCCCCGGGAGAGCAGCAATGCTCTAGTGATCTCAAGGCTGTTCTGATGTTCTGGATCAAAGATCTCCCAGCATGCACTGCTTTTCCAGCGCAGCCAAGTCACAAGGAAAATCTCCCTTTTCCGCAGCGATTTAGTCCGCACATCACTTGTTGGCATTCTCCCCCTGCTATTTCAAATACAGTTAAGCTTCGGTCATCATACTGTTCACAAAACGACACAACTCAAAAGGAAATCTGGGTTTATGCGTTTGCAGATGTGTACACAGAATTTTACACAAAACAGTCGTCTGAACAATGCATTCTGACTTAAGTGGTCAGGGTCAAGCATGTTAACTCAAAGTAGTCGAAGTAATGCATTTTGACTTAAAAATGTAGTACGGGTTAAGTAATCGGACTTCAAAAAGGTTTAAGCATTTAGATTTGGAAAATTTAGTCTGGGTTCAGCATTCTGACATAATAGTAGTACCGGTTAAGCATTCTGATTTATAATAAGTAGTCTAGGTAAAACATTGTCACTTAAATAAGCAGTACTTGTTGACTGAAGGCTATTTTGACACTAGTGGTGAGCAGACAAGTTAGCTGAGGCAGTGGAAACGTCAAAAGATGTAATTAATGATACGGTGCACATACGTTACACAAGTCAGCCCCTGATTAAGGTCAGGTAAAAACATCTTTTTCCACAAATTCAAAAATAAGTGTTTTTTTTGTTGCATTAATTCAACATGACCAAAGTCTGTATGAATCCAAAGAGTGTATATGAAACTTAAATCAAGAACAATAATTATACAAAAACTCAGACAATTAACAATGATAAGAAGTCATGCTCTGGACAGTTGGAATCCCACAATTCCTTGCTGCACATGACATTTTCTCTGTTGGACCAAATTTCTCATTGTGAATTCTCTTTGGCAGACTCACAGAGAATACATCCATCTGTGAGCCGGCCTTCGTCCCACCAGGCCACAGCTCTTCTCTCTAAAAGAGAAAGGCTGCTTCACTTCTAAGTGCCAGACACTCTCTCATCCGCAGAAAGAGGGTCCAGACTGGAGCAATTACACAACTTCTCTGGTGCCGGTAGTTCTAATTAATTAGAGCGGCAGGAGTGATCGATTCTGACGGGAACGGGTCACTGGCCCCGTTGAGCAGTGATGGAAAAGGTGATGTCAGAAAAACCGACAGCTGTCGAAGTTCTGCCTTCTGCAGCCGTCAGGGAGATTTTAAACACTCCAGCAGAAATCAGTGCTTGAAGGATTACTGTAGTTTCTACAGCAGGGGTGTCAAACTGGTCCATGAAAGGGCCGAGAGGCTGTAGGCTTTCAGTCCAGCCGAGCAGAAGCTCACCTGATACGACTAATTCAATTAACTGACCTCCCCTGCTCAGCTGATTAGTTGTATCAGTTGGATTGAAAATCCGCAGCCCCTCGGCCCTTTTACGGACCTGTCTGACACCCCTGCTCCAAAGCCATCGCTGAACATCACACACCATCAGCTTCACTCTGGGCTGGAAATAGAAGTTCACTCTCCTTGTTCAACTGAGTAAACAATACCATGAATATTTTTGTGGAAAACGTGGATCGCAGACTAGATTTAGTAATGAGAAGCCGTTGGATATGCTCCAACGCACAATTTATTTCTAGAAAATGCAACAGCTTCTGGGCCAGCTTAAAACGCCTTTGGAGTCCATGCGGTTCAATAGATTTGCTTGTAAACAAGGACGACGACATTTAAAAATAATGAAAAAAAAAAACGTAACCTCTGAATAAGATGACACAAAGGAGAACAGCAGAAAATACTGGGAGGAACAGAACGAGCTGCGGTGCGGAGTGGTTTATGTTGCTCGGTGGGACAGGCTCGAAATCTTTCGCACTCTCGATCTTCCGCCACACAATCCTTCTTCTCTGATCTTATCAAGGCCAGGAAGGATTGTTGTTGAGTTCTCATCAATACAGTTGCTGAACTCCACAACAGACAATTAGACCCATCCATCAAAACCAGGCAGATAGGTCCTTGGTGGAAAATCTCACCGGAAGCCACCATAAATCTCGCACACCGAAGAATGAATGGAAATTTCCACTTAAGCTTATTATCGCCAGAAAACTAAAATGGCCGTTCGCTGACCTCATAAACAGCGAACGTGTGAGTTTCCTTTTCGAGGGTAGTGTGAAAGAGGAAGGTAATTAGCTGTTTACCATCGAGAGACCTCAAAACTGATGGCAAACCAATTATGTAACATGGCTCATTACCCAACTCCTTCGCTTCTCTGGAAGCTGTTTTCAAAGGGAAAGGTTAGAGATTTACAGTGAAACAGGCATGGGTTGAAGAGGTCACTAATGTATGCGCTCGGTGAGGAGCTAAATTGAAGTTATTTTCAGTTTCCAGTGAAGGCACAAGGATAAAATGAGGAGTAACATTGTTGAGAAAACTCATTTAGGTGTCACTCGAGGTCAGCTTCCTTGGTAACCATGAAAAGGCAAACAAATGACATAAATGCTTGACTTTGAGTGGGATACTCAAATACAGTATGAATAGTTATAGAGATCGACGGACGGCAGCAATAGACACAGACAACGAGAACCCAGAACTTCATTTCCAAATGAACCTTACTGTGCTTAAATGAAAAATAAATTAAGCAAATATGCCTAATGACAACATTGAAAATTTTTTGAAAGGAAACCAATTTTAGATTCAGGACCACTTCGCAAACGTTAAGGTCAAAATTCTTACCGTCCCTCAAAAGGCACACCTATACATTGAAAGCTCTCAACTGTGTCTAAGCATCAAGAGCTCAAGTGTCAACTGATTCCAAGCTATGCTCTTGAAACTAATTTCAAGGTCAAAGTCATTGTCTTGAGGGTAAAGGCTCAAGGCTCAAGTTGTGAACAGTTCCAGAGATAGGACAGGAAACAAATTTTAAGGTCAAGGTCTCTGAGGCAAGGTCAAAGGTCTAATCAGCCTGAACAACCAATCAGGCACAGTCCCCCTACCTCAGGTACACATGTACTCAATATCAAGGAGACAGCATCAATAGTCTCTGAGATATAGCCCTGTGAAATAGTGACAGGCAGACACACACAGAACAGAACAGAACAGAACATGGGATAAATACAGTCCACACAACATAATGGTCTGTGGACTAAAAACGGAAAAATTACATTGTAGGCAGAGTAGAGATGACATGATGCCGGGTCCATCTATAGCTTTTCTGTCCATTTATAGAAAGGCGCAACGAAGCAATTACCTTCAAAATGAGAGAAAATCGTGCACTCACAAAGGCTGGAGTGCATTAACGGTGGGGAAGCCAGCGCAAGGCGGATTCGTGCATAATGCAGCACATAATTTTGACTGCATTCGCCACACTCAGTCTATTAAAAAAAAAGAAAGACATGGAATCATCAGTGTGTAAGGCGACCAGCAATCTCTTTCCTGGCCTGCTACGGTTGTAAAAAGCACTCAGAAAAAAGCCACGAAACAACAGGTCAAAGGTCACCTCTAAAAGAGGAACATATTCATGCATCTGTTTAATGCCTATCTGGCCCTTTCCCAAACTGCTCCCTCACCACAAGCACTCAGCTACCGAGTGTCACTCGTGTCAAGTCTCCCCTGCAGCTGCGAAGGGCGCCCTTCATTAAGGGAGGGTGTAACTGAGCACACAAACTCTGGGATGCCCTCGCCTCCGTGCACCTAGAATTAAAAGGAGTCGCCACCAAGCCTACCAACAGATGAACTGCATAGTAAACTAGACAGATCAGACACCCGCAACTAATGGGTGTGCCCCTTAATCGCCCACATTTTTCATTTTGGCTTATTTTTGACACAAAATAGCCTATTGTTTAGTGAATTATGTTACCATGGCAACCAAAATTGATAGGCGCTGTGTCCTAACCACTGCCCACATAAGTACCAAATATAAAGTAAGTGGCTTTAAATTTGCGGCTTGTAGAGCGTCCACAAGGAGATCTCTACGGCCGCAGCGGACGCGGTAAAATCCAGAGTAGCCCCGACTTCGTCCGGGGGCAACAATAATCTCTTCCATCCACCAGCTCCTGGTTAGTGAGACTGAAATCGGAACGTCAGCATGAATCCCGACTTGCTGCACGAGGGTGTACAGTCCACTCCCACTCAGGGCTAATTAGATTTGGACAGATTTCAACATGGCAGCCGTTCTGCATAAATGCAGAAACAAAGGGGCAGGAAGGGGGTAGGGAGGGGGTGTGGTGGGCCATTTGGGATTGAGTCAATATCAGTGGTGTCTGCTGAGCTGAAAACAGGTACAAAAAAATCCCTTTAAACTGAGGAGTCGCCCTGTTTTGAATTATTTATCTTTAGTCACAAGGTTTACAATTATTAGTACAATCCATGGCAGGTAAACACAGTCTTTTGAAAGCAATGAAAGGGCGATTCAAAAATAAATACAATTCAGAAAAGTTGCTATTTTATTTGCAAAGTACGTTTTACAAAAGAGACAAACAATTTAGTTTTTTTCCCTCGTGTTGGCTTGCGGCACTTCCTGCAATGCCAGCTACCAAACCTGTGCTTGATTGTTTAAATCCATAATAATATATATTATTAATATATTATAAATAATAATATTTATTAGCCACACGTACCAGTAATTATGAACTGCGCTGACTGTATTGTGCCCAATTTTGCACTCGAATAAAAAGTTCTGTTTTTTGCCTTACCGTACACTGAAAAAATTAAGACTTTGGATCAAGGTAAAAAATTGCGTCAACTTGTTACTGCTAATTTTTTTTGTTTTTCTATATTGAAAAAATTTTTTTACAGAGGTAATTTTTTTCAATTGAGAAAAACTAAAAATACTTGCTGTAACAAGTTGACGCAATTTTTTTACTTTGATCCGAAGTCTCAGTTTTTTCAGAGTACTGGCTACACCTGATTGCGTGGGACGCTCTCGGAGCTAACGCACTGTTAATCAAGGAAGATGATTGAAATCAGGTCAAGACTCATCATCAGTTAAAAGCAATTTTTGCGCCTCCTCCATTACCAGCTCTGTAGCAGCCACTGGTTCTACAGAGAAGCTTCCGGAATTAACGTGAACACATGACCTGACGCAGAGAACACTAGGTTCGCACTACTATATGTTTTTATGAGTCTGTAACTTCAAGTAAGTAAACCCACTATAAATCACACATCCACAGGCATGACCTGTACTATTCCACTTGAGCAGCCTTGAGCGTTTCGTGTGTATTGGCGCCTTCGCATTGACTTGTAATCTGTCGTGCAAAAAATTTGTTTCGCGTCCAGTGTGAAAGCAGCTTTTAACAGGAGCTTTTTATGGGTTATTATATTATGATCCTGATTGCACAACTGTCCATATGTCATCTTTTTTATTGTGTATTTTCCTATGTTTTGTTTAGTTTCTAATATACCGGGATTTGGAAACATGCTGTATTTATAATGCGTAATAACCGCCCCCGGTATCGGCCATACTACTTAAGGGGTTAATATACCTTAAGTGAATCCAGACATCTGTTAAGTGCGCCTTAAATAAACATTGATTTGACTTTCAGTGTTTCATTCATTCATTCCCATCAGTAACAGCAGTCCATCAGTATTTGTACAGTAACATTGTATGTGAGGGTCTGTATTCCCCTGCGGCCCGCAGTACAGACACAAATGTCCATGAGTAAATCAGACTGTGTCAACTTACCTCTAATATTCATTATATTCAGTCTGTTGGAATACAGAACAAAATAATGTGTCACTGTTCAAAAACTTAAGGACAGTGCTGTATATCATGTTTCTGTTTGGCCTTTTTTAATTTGGTTCACCGCTGTCTACTTTGGTTGTCAAAAGGCACCTCTGCCTGATGACAAATGCTCTCGAGACAGAGAACTCCTAGCGAGGCATAAAATATATATTTTATGTTTTATTCATCAGGGGAAAACAGACAGAACTTCTCAGATGCATAAACAAAAAGTATCCAGGAGGAAACCTGTATACTGAGGTTCATCGATTTTCTTTTTTACACTTTTATTATTCGTTTTTTTGAGGTGGTAAAGCGACACTTGCTTAAGGTGCTGATGAATTTAAGCAGCGGGCGTCCGCTAGGAGCGAGTGCTCTTGACCTCAAGCTTTTTAGTGAAGCAGAAAGCAGATGCACACAGTCAGTGAGCTCTTCCTGAACTTACTCGAACCATTCCTTGCTCCAAGTGCACTCCCACTGCAAAGAGAAGGAAGGAAACACAAGATAAGGGGGAAGATGCGATCAGGGAGGGGTGAATTAGCACACGGAATGTTCTAGCTCCTTCAAAAGTGACATCAGTCACTGACAGTTACAGAGGAGCCACAGATGAGAAGATCTGGATTCACAAAGCAATCACTGATATGTCATACTTTCTGTAAGCAAAATACCTCAGCAAAGGATGGTCACAATATTCCTTAGGGAGACTCCCATTTCCTCAGCTCTGAAATCTCCTTAACAATGACGGAACTCCATCTACACCTGGATTATAAACAATGAAGGAAAAAAAGGCGTAAGAAATACGGGTAATTGTAGTGTATGAGGGGCCGGGCAGGACATAATTCATTCTGGCCCTCACAAACACATACAGTACAGGCCAAATGAGTTTGGGCACACCACCTCATTGAATGCGTTTCCTTTATTGACGATTTACTATTGTAGATTCTCACTGAAGGCATCAAAACTATGAATGAACACGTGTGGAATTATGTATATTTCTAACAGTTGTCCAATAGGGCTGTCGGCTGTGTATCAACCTGACTTCTGCACAACACAACTGATGGTCCCAACCCCACCGATAAGGCAATAAATTCCACTAATTAACCCTGACAAGGCCTGTGAAGTGAAAACCATTTCAGGTGACGACCTCTTGAAGCTCATCAAGAGAATGCCAAGAGTGTGCAAAGCAGTAATCAGAGCAAAGGGTGGCTACTTTGGAGAAACTAGAATATAAGACAAGTTTTCACTTACAAGTATTTCACACTTTTTTGTTAAGTACATAATTCCATGTGTTCATTCATAGTTTTGATGCCTTCAGTGAGAATCTACAATGTAAATAGTCATGAAAATAAAGGAAACGCATTGAAAGAGGAGGTGTGTCCAAACTTTTGGAAAAAATGGCGTCCTTTCACAAAAGTAGTTTTGAAATATAAAACATCCTTGGTCCCACCCAGTCCCACCTGAACAGCCAATCACAGCAAATACATGAGTTGCCTTCTTTTTCCACTATGTTACTACTTCCTTTCCACTATACTTTCTCTCACACACGCATATATTCTCCTCTTACACACATATATTCTACTCTCACACACATATATACTCTCACACACCTGTATTCTTCTCTCGTAAGAATGAATGTGCGCGCGAGAGTGAAAATATATGTGCGTGAAAGGAGAATATATGTGTGTGAGAGGGAGAATGTCTGTGTTTGTGAGGGCCAGAATGAGTTATGTCTTGTATGGCCCCTCATAGTAATGCGCCTGCCATTCTCCATGTTTGTTCCATTTCTTTCTATTTTTGCAACACAAGTTCATTAAAAATTAAAAAAAAACTTTGCCCTTAAGAAAGCTTAAAAAATAATTATATGCCTCGCCTTCTGCATTACAAAGGGGTCTCTTTCCCAGGTTTGTTTGTTTATGAATGCCGTATTTTCTTTGTATACATTGTATTCAACATAACTTTTTTTTTTGCATAGCTAGCACCTTTGTACTCCCAGTCAATAATTGCCGTGTTTTTCTGGTCATTTACAGCTCAATTTATTTTAGAAAACGACCAAGGGCAAATATTCTTTGCCACCCGCTGATCACGCTCTACATTTAGATTAATGGTGTAATGTTTGCGTGTTCCTGTAGCCGACGGCGAAGCTGTTGTCCCCCACGGTTCGACATCATTAGGGAGAATTTATTTACTAAACTGCGCTGCTTTCTGGAGTCAGCATTTCTCATCATTATCTTCTGGGAGCCTATTCTTTTAACTATATCTGTGTATACTCTTAAACTATTGCAGAGAATGTATAAATTGTCTCTCTCCTTTTGTAAAAAAAAAAAGGGGGGCATTATTCTAATCTTTTTGAAAATTATTTTGCTTAACTCCATTCTAGAGTTTAGTTGTGTCTCTCTGGATACCGTAGTCCATCCACCATGGTCAATCAATCCCAGCTGACTGTGGCTGACAGGCAGGAACACACCCAGGATAGCCTGCAAACAGGGGCTAGTAGTCGCTGAAGGCAAATTTTGCCGAGTTTGCGATAGCGAGAGAATTTCGAGCTTACCCTAATCGTCAAACTTTTGACCCCATGAAACAGGAACTCCAAATTCGAGAATAAACACTGCTAAAAGATCGAGAGCCTGTTTGCAGGCTACATCCAGGACAGCTCGCCAATCTATCGCATGCACACACACCATTCACATACAAACTCACATACTCCCAAACATACGGGCAATACAGTCTTCAATTGGCCTTCCATGCATGTCTTTAGACTGTGGGAGGAAACCGGAGTACCTGCAGAAAACCCACGCAGACTCCATACAGAGGGACACCAGGCCGGATTCAAACTTACAACCCACTCGCTTTGAGGGGGCAGTGCCACCCACTACGGCCTCGTGCCGCCCCTGATTACTGCAGACCAGGTGGAAAAACCAGATTCAGAAAGTAGAAGATTTTTAATCTTGTTTTTTACTTATTTGACTCCCTGTATTTTACCCAATAACCAGGATTTACCAATTGTCACCATCCATAAAAAACTAGAGTTTTAGCCACTTGGTGGAATCAGCAGGCAGAGTTCTGAGACCTGGGCTTTCCACAACTCCAGCTCAAGGAATATTTCAGACGAAACACACACGCTCCTCCGACGCCCCGGAGCCGATTAGCATTTCAAACTCCACAGTACACGCCGCCAGTCACAGCGAACGGCTTCTCTCACTGAAGACGAGAGCTGGCCCGGGGCTTGGTTAATCAAGGCATGTATCAAACAGAGTAATCTCACTGTACAAATACAGGGTCTGGGGTCAGGCTACACTCAAACGAGTACCCTTCCAATCTGTAAATGCGTATGCATTAAACATGCGGGGCCTTTTAAACTGACACAGATTAAGCCTGGTCCAGGAGCAAATTCAATTTTGAAAGAAGACTCTCGGCGCAAAACTCAATTCCGCCCAGGACTAAGTCTGAATCTTTGTCGGTGAAACCAGCCTGCAATTTTAAAAATGGCAATTTCTTCATGGAAACGGCAGTTCCCTTCCAGAAAACCATCCAAGACTTTTGCCCATTAGTAGCCGACAGTCATACCAGAAATTGGGGGGAAAAAAAAGGAAAATTGATCAATAAATATTTCCAACAGACGTGACAAGAACATACAGGCAAGCTCTTCTCCACCGCTCTAAGCATCTACAAATCTCATTTATAACACATTTAAATGAGCATTTATTTATTGGCTATGTATATTATTACTCGCATACAATAAAAATGGCCTGGTAATATATCTTGTATCTGCCAACCTGTATTGGCCGAGTTGTATAGGCCAACCTTAGGCTGCATTGGCAGAGGTCAGCATGTGCACAGGTGACCAGGGGCAACTGTGGCATTCGCTGACTTCAACGAAGCAGATGACAGTCGCGGACCTAGCATTTAGCTCTTTAATGAGTCTTGAAGTCGCTTACTTCAAAAGTAATAGTCATAATAGCACAACAAACTTAACCAATTAATAAAAATATTATAAATTGCTTATTTTCGCATTGCCTTGGCATTGGCCTTTGGGTCGTGGTATTGGCCCGAGGCCGCAGGCCAATACAGCGACCCTCAGGCCAAAACCAAGGCAATGCGAAAATAAGCAATTAATAGCATATATTATCAGATACTTCCTTACAAATATGGGGAATCTGCCCATGTGATACGAGTGCGAGGCACGAGCCTGTATAAGCCTGCCGGGCAAAAATCATGTATCACCCCTATCTGCCCCTCAGGCAAAAAAGTGGCAGCATACATTGCCATAGCAACGGTCACAGGCGTCGTTGGCAACGCATGGCTTCAGGCGCTGATTATACGCAGTCAAAGCGGAGAGACTATGAATGAGGTCGTTGCAAGTTACATAGGTGATCACATGATCCCGAAGCAAAGTGTGCACAAAGGTTGATCGCAGTATAGTGAAAATGGGGAAATCTTGTACTGCTGTTGCTTGCAGCAATAATAATACCATTCAGTCGTCTGGAAAATATGGCACAAAATAATGAAGCCCTTTTGAAAGATTGGCTCGTTAAATTAAGAAGAATTGACTGTGGAAAGCCTTACAAACCAACAAAACATTCAGTTCTTTCCTCAGAGCACTTTGATAAAAGCTGCTTCATGTACCAGAAGTTCACAAGTAAGTCAACGATTTTGTTGCAATGAAACCTGGTTTTAAAGTGAAGATTTGAAGAAATTAGTGGAAAAAAATATATATTCAATACAAATATAAACCTTAAGCCTGAACGCCCCCATAACGGGGGCAGTGAATGTGCATAATAAATACAGCGTGTTTCCTAATAGCAACCTCATCATGCAGCATATCCTCTTAAAGCGAAGAAACTCAGCGAAAAGTTTGTGATGACCGTTTTTACCTAAACCTAGCACAATTCAAGTACCAAGCAAGAAAATAAGCATTTAGCAAAACATTAAATAAAATAAGATCAGCATTATTTCGCAAGCATCTCTACCGAATTTGTGCTATGCATACAATCGATACCTCAAATGAAAAAGGACAGTCCACAGATTCCAACAATATAAGCCTTGTCATTTTAAATGACACCACACTCAAAGAACAGCAGGCATACACTTTCAATGCTACAGAGATGAGCAAAAATTATTCTTACCTTTGATATTTTGTCATTTAAGCTGTTTGTGGGTAAATCTGCGCTTGCTATTGTTTTAGCCAGTCTATCGGAGAGTCCTCTCACCATTATGCTATACACTGGAAAACCTCAGCAGTATAATCACTGAAATGGTTTGTTTTTTGTATTCTTGCTATAATTAACCGCTAAATGTTCAACTGTTGTTTTCAAAGCCGGTTGAGAATCCTTGCGCCAATATGCTCAAATTAAAACACAGCACAGCTACGCGAGTGCTAATTCGACTTGTGAATATATAGTCTGTTGAGCTAGTGTCGTGGATAAAGCCTCATGTTCAAAACCCGGTTATACATGCGACATTTCAGAGCAAGGAAATACTTTTTTTGTATAAATTAATAATAATTAATTGATGCATTCCCATCCCATCAAAGCCATCTTCCCGAATTACTTCTGGGATCATGTGACTTAGCCTACACTACGGTTTCTGCAGAGCAACGCCCCCATTCCTCGCGGCTGCAATTTCTGAACTGGACGATGTCATAGTAAAGGAACTTGATCCAGGAATACTTGTAAACAGCATGCATAACGCCGCATTTTGCAGCTAAATTCATACGGAGGGCTGTAGTAAAACGTTTCACGCGTGAGCTATCACAGAAACTTAAATTTATTACCTTAATGGAGGAAATCGCGTTTATATGCTAGCTAGCCAATTAGCCATTTCATTGAGTTGAAAACACCGCTGACAAAAAGCAAATGCTAGCGCTACTGGCCTGTAATGATGGCAATAATAACCTGAAATAAATCCTTTGGCTAAAATGCATCGTTAATTATGGTCAAAATCAGTATATGATAAATAGAACATCATATGCGCGTTTTCATATCACACCGTGTATTAACCCTCGACCATCAGCCCTACAGATGTGTTTCTGCGCAACGTCATCGCGGATATGCGCGCGCAGCCTGGGAGCAGAAAGCAGGACATTTTTCATTGTTCTCAAGCAGAGTCAAGCAGCAGAAAGTAGATGATGAGGAGCTGTTGTGCTGTTATGTGCACAAACCGGCAAAAGGATGGATGGAGATTTTATAATATCCCGAGGGGATCTCATCCTTTTGCCAAAAGATGAAGAAGATTATATTCGGTGTATTTTTGGGTGTTGGTGTGTGATGGACTTGAGGCAACTCTGTCAGGTGTCGTTTTGGTCGGCTGAAAGTTGATGTTTTTCAGCTTTTGAGGCTCACCCTTTTATCGGGACATGTCCTTCCAACGATTTGGTTGGGAGTCCCAGGGTTGCCAACTCTGATTAGACAAATAAGCGACCACAACTTCAAAAAGAAGCGCCCAAAAGGTGTGCAATTTCGAAGTTAGACGATACTAAGACGGTGTAGACCTGGGGTGGAATCTCTTTCATTTTGTTGAGGGGGGGATTTGGAGAGAGATTATCTTTCATTTAGTTGAGCTAGGGGCGAGAAGGGAGGGGGGGTTCTCTCACATTGCTCATGAGGCTGTGAGCTGACAGTCAATCAATGAATTGGGGCGAAATAGCAACCATAAACGTATAACAATTAGGTTGCTTGTTACACTTCTCTAACAAGCAACCATATTTTAAAAAACAAGCCCCAAGAAAACCGCGATCCGTAATTTTTTCAAGCGACTTCAGGAAAAAGAAACCCTAAGTCGCGTATTATAAGAGGACTTGGCAACTCTTGGTGTTGTGATTCTGCTGCCTGCCATTCCGTCTTGTTTGGACTTTGACCTTTGCCTTGCCTGACCATGTCTTTAATTATGTATTGTGATTTGGATACCTGGTTATGTTCATGTCTTGTCTAGTTTAACTTTTGCCATGTTTTGTATTTTTTGCCATATTCCATTCCTACAGTTACATTCCGGTCCATGTTTTTGTTTTTGCCATGCATTGCACTTTGTCTCCCCCTGTCTGGTCTTCTGTCATGTGATTGCTCACAGCCCCAGTATTGTGCGCCACACTTTCGGGTGATTTAATGGATTCTGGGTATCAAACATTCCTTCCAATCTCGTTTACTTCCTTCATCTTGCTTTTCTAGATTACTAACCCATACTAACAGTTTGTTGTTTTTGATAAAGTTACTAACCTTAACTAACATTGTATATAGTACTAACTTACTAACGAGCACTAGGGATTGTATAGCTGCACTCTACTAATTGACTAACGATTTCTCAGCATTTGCCCTGTTCTAGTCTCCGCCTCTTGTCTTCACTCAATGTACTTTGCTGTGCTTCTAGCAGATTCTCTGCACCTGGTTAATCACTGTTCTGCCACTCACTCTGTGCACATAGAAATCCCTAACCAGATCTGTTTGTTCTGTCTATAGGCTGTCTTGTGATCCCTGTCCGCGTTTTGGCTTTTGCCTATTTCAAGTGATTAGGTTCTCCCTCATGTTTGCTTCCTTTGTAATTAGTCTGATTTCCTACACCTGTTATCTGTTAAGCATGTGACCTTCCCTGTGTGTATATTAGCAGTCTTTTCACTCACAGCTCTTGTCAGAACGTTGATCAATATTTCTTTGTGCAGAGCGCCTCGTATGCCATAGAATATTGTTTCTCTTCTCCTGGATTGTCCGACCTTGATTCTTGCCATTGCCCTTTTTGTATCATTTTTGTCTTTCTGGATTTCGACCAATTTTTGTATGACCACGATTTCTGTGTTTGGATGCCCTGTGTATGATCCTTGGCTTTGCTCATTGACTACAACTTTTTGCCTATCATTTTTGTACCTTTGCTCATCTGTCTTACTGGTTCTGACCCCTGCCTGTCTAGTCGACACTGTTTTTGGATTTCGTATTGTGGCTTGGCAATTCCTGTGTTTTTTTTGGCTTTGACTCGGACTCCAATAAAAGCATACGTTTTTTTTGGATTGCTCTCAGTCGAGTGGTTCCTGAACGGTACTTCACACTTGGGACGTGCAGGTGACCTCCTCCTCGATGCGTCTGCGCCCTGACAGTTCAACTTGGCACATGATGGCTGCAGCGTGATTGCAACAAGAAGCAAGACTGGTGCGATGCATAGATCTATTAACAAAAGTAAGTGAAATCATGAGCTCACAATATCTGCTGTGAGACTTACCCGGCCATGCATGTGCAGTTAGCGGTTAGGATGTACCCAAGATCCCTGTGCACGTACACCCAGGCATCACATGGTTTTGTCTTTAGTCCCTGTCTCTGGCTGGGCAGGAGACCTGCCCTCAAAGTGCAAAACCCTGAACCCGTGTCATAAAACTTTAAGTTTTGCACATGACAACAAAGTACGCAATGATACGCGTCTAAAGATTTATATGCACGCAAATTGTTTGTGTACACACTGGGCTTTTCTATGAGATAACTGTATATGTCGGGCCATATGAGTATTATAAGGGTCTGGTAATGTCCCACCATTACTGAGGACCAGTTTCTTGAGGTAATCGGTGCAGTCTAAGCTGCTTCGGCTGTTGATATAATTGGTCTGAGCCATCTCTGTCCCAGACCTAGCTAACAAGCTGTCAGACGTGTAGTGCAACGCATATTTACAGTGACATTGGCAGTTTTTTTTTTTCCTTCTAAATGTTGGCAGGCCGTAAAGTAGCCTCACCGTGACTTTGTTAGCGTTCACTAACGTAACCACCATGCTCCTGATATTGCAGACATCCAAAACAACCATCACAACCTGGTAAGTTGAGTGAAATTCACGGACATTTCAGCCAGTGTTTTTCTGATTCGTGATGCAATGAAAAAAAAACAGATTTTTCTATGAAATGACATTTTATTGCAATTGAGTCAGCGAGACCTGACAAACAATACAGCATCTACACTGATATCAGTTCACTCCAAAGCAGTCTGGCCCCCTGGTTGTGCGCGCACCTAGTATTGTTTGTACGCAAGAAACCAGTCTATAGCTCTCAGGCTGATACTAGGGTCTAGCGTGTGATATGAAAATGCCCATATGATATTCTCTATTTATAAAGCTCAAACTTCAAGCTCGGCAAATCATGTCTTGTTCACCGGCCTCCTGTTTAAATGAAAATATTAGCATGCATGACTGATGGGGAATATTGATTCCATGTATCTTATATTTATCTAATTGGGCACCTTCATTCAGCACTAGCCTACTCACAGTTGACAACTCCAAGCAGGGACCAATTCATCCCGTAGCATTGCTGAAGAATGCAAAATGGATACACCAGACACACTGGGGCGCAAAATTCAAGTCCTCTTGAGTTACTAACAAGCATCTCAACGACAGGGTTGCCACCGTTATCAGCGAATTACGCAAGCCAGAGGAATACAAACACATAAAAATACAGCATTTTAAGTCCAATGCATGGCAACGACAAAGGAAATTCTGCTGCATGCTGGCCAGTGAAACTAAACGAGGCGGCATCCGTCACAGTCAGGATTTGATTTCTGGACCGTGAAATGAAAATCAAGAACTAGCGCTTAGCTAGACGCGCCTTTTACGCGTCCAATCAATCAAGAGTCATTTTTTGAGTAGATCGGAGAGCGAGAGGTCAGATAGGAAAATGCCTTTGCACAGACCAGCACACTGTTGCTAGCCATCGTACAGTTACGGGTCTCTCCTTTCAGTGCAACTGACCATAGAGCGGGAGCCAAGAACGCAAAAAAAAAAAAAAAAGTCAGGAGCACTGAGCCGACCTCACCCCGACTGTGGGCGAACTGACTCTCTCGTCGAGACGTTGATGGATTTTCCCGGTTTCCTACATCTCCTCCATTAATTATTATTACTTGGCCCTTTACCTGCGTGTGGCCAGCAGTGGATGTGCGGTACGTCATTATGAAGCCGTGACATTTGCATTTAAAATGGTTATCGATTGGGAGGCAGCCGCGAGCATTCGAGAGCAGGCGTGCCTCCCGGGGTTTCTCACAAGCACAAGCAGGGCTAACTGTAGCGGCGCGCTGCACTGAATGGAAAATCAAGGCGACCTGCGCTAACCTCACACTCGGGTCCGGAGCCATTTACTCCATCTTTTGTTCAGAGAATGAGGGTGCGGGGGGTCAGGTTCCTCCGGGTTCGACCAAGTTTAATCAGTCTTTCTTTAATCTTTCACCAGGAATTTCCCATCCCGTGTGATCCAAAATGGAATCGTTCCAGAGCTATGGCTAAGGTGCCTCTCTGGAACTTTGGAGTGATTGGAGCTCTCATTCTCTCCCGAGCTCACTCTTTCCCTCCCTCTCTATCACTCACACACACACACACACACACACACATACACACACACATACACACACACATACACACACACACACACACACACACACACACACACACACACAGAGACAGCGAGCCCCCAACAAAAGATTTCCCAAAAGAGCCAGACCGTGAAGCCTCGCTCTCAGCGTTTGACTGCCTTGTGACCTCAGGTCACATGATACAAGTCTCTCGACAGTAAAGACGCAGCATACTGTGCACAACCATCGATGGGACAGTCTGTCCGCACCAGCCGAGAAAAGGCAACAGTGGGAGCCCAAATATTACTCAGGGTGAGTACATACCCTGCACTTGGCTCCAGCAGTCTGTGCACCCAGCGCAGTACCCAAACTGCCCTCATCCTGCTTTTGAGATGCTAATTACCTCAAAGCAACGTCAAGCACCATAGTTTCAATGTCCAAAACCAGTCAAAAGACTAATAGCCAGTGGCTGCAGTAAAATATTCCAAATACGGATATTTTGGTGTGGTCGTGGCTATAGCTCGCATTGCCAAAAAATACTAGCTCAGGACAGTTTGTCCCATTTTCTTAATCAATGCGCCATTAAACGTTACATGAATACATGAACACATTTTGCTGAGCTGTACATGCTGTCCATCGTTTATTCTTTAAATTCAGCCCAAAACCCTGTTTTCTTTTCAACAGCCTGCAAAATGAGTCTTTTCCTCTGTCACGGTCACCAGAAACTATGCGTAGATTCAGCATTTAAGCGCACGTCCTCACAGTCGCTGTGCGGTATGGCGGGATGCCGGCTACCTCATGTAGCCTCTGGGTTTATGTTGTTGCGTCATTTGTATTCTCAGCCACACTGTCCCTCCCTCAGGCCGACAGACGACGAACTTAAAAACCGAAACGCAGCCCCTCAGTTCAAAATATCTTCCGCAAAAAAAAAAAAAAAATTACACTGCCGCATCCCACCATGACAGTGAGTCTAGCCGCTTAATCCAGCACATTTTCCTACTCGAGCTGAGACACCACTTCTCGCAGCAAACTGAAACCATTGACTCAGACGCTCTGGTATATGCCAAGCTAATGTCCAATTTCTGCTGCTTCAGCTTTGGAGCTGGGGAAATTTCTGGAGTGTTGTGGCCCAGGGCAAACCCTCACCTGAGCCTGCAGGTGTACTAGAGTCGCACTTTTCCCGGTTGTGTCGTTTCTCAGTTTTTCAGTCTATTCCTCTGATGGCAGTCTCTCTCAGTCATGTCATTATAAGGCTCCCTCATTTATCATGTATGGAGCAAAGAGGGGGACAGCAGAGGCGCCTGAAGGAGAGCCAGCTTTAGTCAGATAAGCAGCTTCATTCAGGGAGCACCAGCTTCAGTCAGAGCGCACCAGCTTCATTCAGGGAGCACCAGGTTCAGTCAGAGAACACCAGCTTCAGCCAGAGAACACCAGCTTCAGTCAGAGAGCACCAGCTTCAGTCAGAGAACACCAGCTTCAGTCAGAGAACACCAGCTTCAGTCAGAGAGCACCAGCTTCAGTCAGAGAACACCAGCTTCAGTCAGAGAGCACCAGCTTCAGTCAGAGAACACCAGCTTCAGACAGAGAGTACCAGCTTCATTTCGGGAGCACCAGCGTCAGTCAGAGAGCACCAGCTACAGTCAGAGAGTACCAGCTTCATTCAGGGAGCACCAGCTTCAGTCAGAGAACACCAGCTTCAGACAGAGAACACCAGCTTCATTCAGGTGGCACTAGCTTCAGTCAGAGAGCACCAGCTTCAGTCAGAGAGTACCAGCTTCATTCAGGGAGCACCAGCTTCAGTCAGAGAACACCAGCTTCAGTCAGAGAGCACCAGCTTCAGTCAGAGAGCACCAGCTACAGTCAGAGAGTACCAGCTTCATTCAGGGAGCACCAGCTTCAGTCAGAGAACACCAGCTTCATTCAGGTGGCACTAGCTTCAGTCAGAGAGCACCAGCTTCATTCAGGGAGCACCAGCTTCAGTCAGAGAGCACCAGCTTCAGTCAGAGAACACCAGCTTCAGTCAGAGAGCACCAGCTTCATTCAGAGAGCACCAGCTTCAGTCAGAGAACACCAGCTTCAGTCAGAGAGCACCAGCTACATTCAGGGAGCACAAACTTAAGTCAGAGAGCACCAGCTTCAGTCAGAGAACACCAGCTTCAGACAGAGAGTACCAGCTTCATTCAGGGAGCACCAGCTTCAGTCAGAGAGCACCAGCTTCAGTCAGAGAACACAAGCTTCATACAGAGAGTACCAGCTTCATTTCGGGAGCACCAGCTTCAGTCAGAGAGCACCAGCTACAGTCAGAGAGTACCAGCTTCATTCAGGGAGCACCAGCTTCAGTCAGGGAGCACCAGCTTCAGTCAGAGAACACCAGCTTCAGACAGAGAACACCAGCTTCATTCAGGTAGCACCAACTTCAGTCAGAGAGTACCAGCTTCAGTCAGAGATCACCAGCTTTAGTCAGGGAACACCAGCTTCAGACAGAGAGTACCAGCTTGAGTTAGAGAACACCAGCTTCAGTTAGAGAAACACCAGCTTCGGGCAGACCAGCTTCAGTCAGAGAAACATCAGCTTCAGTCAGAGAACACCAGCATCAGTCAGAGAGCACCAGCTTCAGTCAGGGGACACCAGCTTCAGCGAGGATACAAGTTTGAGTTAGAGAGCACCAGCTTCGGTCAGAGAGTACCAGCTTCAGTCAGGGAACACCAGCTTCAGACAGAGAGTAAAAGTTTGAGTTAGAGAACACCAGCTTCAGTTAGAGAAACACCAGCTTCAGACAGACCAGCTTCAGTCAGAGAAACCAGCTACATTGAATGCCCCAGCTTCAGACAGACAGCACCAGCTACAGGCACAGTACTAGGCTCAGACCAAGAAAGCCACAGCTTCAGACCAAAGGAGCCTCAGCTTAAGGCAGAGAGGCCAGCTTCAGATAGAGAGAACCTCAGCTTCAGACAAACAGTGCCAGCTTCAGAGAGCCTCAGCTTCAGACAGAGAGAACCATAGCACCAGCTTCAGATGGAGAACATTAGCTACAGACAGAGAGAGCCCCAACTTCAGGACATATTTTTTGGAGAGAAAGACACATTTTTTTAGAGACAGGCAGTTTGTCAGTGAGGGAAAAGACAAATGTTATTGTTTACAAAACATAAACTTTGAGGCCGACAAAAATAAAATCAAACAGAAAATCACAAAGGTAATTTATATAGAAAAATGAAGGAACTACATTATTACAGCCATACTGCCATTTGATCTGCACGAGCCGCATGGCTGAAGGTAAGCAGGTGTAGGCTTGGTCAGAACTTGGATGGGAGACCACTTTGGAAAACCAAGTTTCTGCTGGAAGAGATGTTGGTGGCCAGAGGGTTGTGATCCTTCCTCTGGCGGAATAATCCCCAATGCCCCAGTGCAGTGATGGGGACACTGTACTGAAGGAGACGCCATCTTTCGCATGAGACGTTAAACCGAGGTCCTGACTCTCTGTGATCATTAAAGATCCTATGACACTCTTTGATAAGAACAGGGGTTCCCCGGTGTCATGGCTGAATTCCCAACCTGACTCTTTCAACCTGCCACCTAATCATCCCCTGATATATTTTACTGCGCAACATGTCCTCCCCCTCTCTACCTCTCCTCCCCAGGGCTCCTTTGAGAAAGAGATTTCAATCTCAACGGGACTTCCCTGGTTAAATAAAGGTTAAATAACTTTTTAAAACATTGAGGATTTTGCAGTTCCAATATCAACTATTTTTTTTAAACCAAAAACACCTGTTGGCAAAAGATGATTTTGGCCACGCCTCTTCAACAGACATTGGTGACCAATCACTCTGCAGCATTATCCTGTCATGCTAAACTATAAGTCACAAGTGCTTTGTACGCAGATGATGTAATGAAGGCCATGAGATTTTCAATGGTAGGATTCCCAAAACATACCTCCAATTTCAGTCCCTAGTTACATATGCAATATTTCTTATTATCTTTATTACAGAGACTCATCTCCTGTTTTGGTGAGCGATTTCCGTACAATGACCGTGATTTTGTGAGTTACATGGAACTAGTGACAAACATCCTGGAAAATATTCGAAACGTCACACGGTGAAAAATCAGGATTGCGAATGCGGACTCATAATGCGAAATAGATAGCCTGTGGAAATCCGCGAGAAAATCATTCCCCAGCTCTCTCAGCGAGATAATAAAATCAACACTTATTACAGCTCTCACCATAAAAATTAATCCAACAGGGTATTTTCTTCCAAATTATATCCAAAGGAGAGCCTTAGGAAATATATCCCAAATCTCTTTTTAAATCATTGCAGTATTGTCTCTTCGCGGTTATAGATTCTCAGGAAGAATAAAGTGGACAAGTCCAATTAAATCTTTTTTTCTGCTTTTCTCTTGCAGGAGGAATTATATTTCAGAGCCTGCAGTGGACTCTGTAACAAACAGAATTGATTTATGAAGACAGGCTTGTTCTTGACCGATCCATCAAGACACCCTTCATTAAAGAGGAAACCGGATCAATCTGTACGGTCCTTTTAACATTTTTTAAACACTGGTCTCGCTGCCAAGGATGTGACATCAGGATTGGAGGGCTGCACAGCAGTATTGTGCCAATATCTGGAGGTTGTGGCAGAAAGCAGATGCATTCCAATCGCACAATTTCTCCTGTTTCACGTCCCGATCCCTCGTCTGACATGGAAGTCAATCGAGATATTCCAGCCTTAACCCCTTTGTGCAGAATACAAACAATGTAATTTTTTCCTGTCATGCAGGAGTCTATTTCGGCTTTGAAACTCAGAATTTGCATCACTGAGACTCTGGAAAGTTATTCCAGTGAAGCAAGACATTTGGAAATTCAATGACAGAATTATTTAGGAATTAAATTTCGGAATTTGCAGGCGCCGGCATCTATATCTGCGCAGAGGGGTTAAGGATGTTACGATACTTTAAATGTTTCTTCAAGGAGCAAGGGACGGTCCCCAAACGTGTCTCGAGTGAAGATATCCAAGAGCAGGCTTTGTAGAAGTATGTTTTCAGAACGTGGGACATAAATATTACAGGCCTATTGACATAACCTAACCTATCTCAATCACCCATGGAGCTGCCACATCACTAACAGACATGACCTGAAGGATGAAGCACATTCCATTTGGGCGACTCTTGTTTTCAGGACCTACCCGTCCTCACATCCTCACTCATTTCCTTTTCTTGCCCCTCCCAAGGGGGAACTAGAGGCAGGGAGAAGGACGGAAGTGATTAAAACTATATGACTGAAATGAGCCAAAACTCACTACAGCATCTGTGTTATGCGTCGCAACAGGATTAGACCCCAAGTGCTGAGTAGCAGGCAGAAGAACCGGTTTATTGGATACACTCATGATGATACAAATACACAAGTACAGAATTAGAGTTGGTGGCAAATGAATTCACAAAATACATGAAAGGAATGCGAACTCCCAAAGGGGAGAATGCTAGCAAATTCCAAAACAATGATTACTAAGGGTTTAATTACGAGAATACGAGAAGTCCTGGAGGAGAGGAAGACAAAGAGTACAATTTTAGAGGAGCGAGAACACGCCAGCTCCCAAAGGGGAGAATATTGCTTCCCGAAAGGGGAAAGAAAGCCGAATATGAGATTGGCAAAATATAAAGTGAGTGGTCTGTCCGACAAACAAAACTGACACAAACCACAAACTAATTAGTGAACACATACGCAGCCTAAACCAATAAGAAAACAGAACTAGTACTTGAATAATGAGTGCGAGGGGCGGGAAACAACACCGGCCCGGAGACTGACGAGCTTCAGCCGGCGCTCGTCACAAACTGATCGAGGCCTTATACTCATGCAGTAAGCCAAACAAGAGGGTGCTTCAACACTCAGCTCAGAGGACTCACCCAGGCTAAGAGCACCTCCGTCTGAATAAAATTCTGCAGTATTGCTGCTATGCGTTCGCGCCATGACGCAACACAGCATTAATATTCCGCAATAGTCATTCCAGTTTCCGATATTACGGAGGGCAGATGGCACAGGGCTTCTCCTCCATCTTGTGCTGACATTTTTATGCGGCCGAGCACAGTAAAATAAAAAAGTTCATATTCATAAAAAGTTCAATGAGCTTATATAAGCGTACAGTGAATTGAAGTCATTCAGTGCAACAGAACACGAAAAAACCCACAAGAAAACTGTAATATAACCAATTTTCTAATTCCCCTCAGTGGAGAAACGCAGCCTTGTTACTCCCCGACAAATCTTGCCGCTGTCGTAACTCGTCTGGGGTTTTCGCTGACTCTGGCTTTCTCCACCCTCACGCCGAGCACTTTGCACACAGACAAGGCCTCTGGCGTCGTGAGAGGGGATCAGTTTGCTGCTTTGTCGTCTGCATTGGGGAGAAGGACTGGCGTTTCCCCAGAAGTTGATAAAGTAGCAGTATTATTAAGCCTGTGCCGTCAGGAAGCAAACGTCCCCATTGAGAAATCCGTTCAAAACTGAATTTACCGCGGCAAAACTATTCTACATTTGACAATACTGTTCAGTTAAAAACTGTATTTTCACTGAACTAATTGGGCTCCAGGGACTGATTTCTTCTCTGAGAGGCAGATATTAAGATTCTGATTCATCTACCCAGTCTGGTCGGCTGCGACCGCATGGGTGTAGCCCCTGAAAGCCCTCCTCTCCCCTTTTTTCCGCATTATTTGGGCAATACTGTTGCCATGGCAACCAAAATCGATAGGTGCCATAACTGAAATATAACACATGTCCGTACCAAATATGAAAGTAATCAGTCAAAAACTACAGCCTGTACAGCGTCTACAAAGAAGTGTCCACAGACATGGACACGGCGGCAGCGGTGGCGACAACAAGCATGTCTGGGGGCTAAAATTATATTTATATTCATTCCCTCCTGTTATAGTAACCAGCGTTCATGGTCTGGTGCCAAGAAGAGCCTTATTCAAAGATGGCCGTCTCCATGAATTGGCTAAAAGCGCCATTGAGCAGCTACCAGATGACTCAGCCTCCAGTTCTTCAATAAACCTCAATGAGTCCACAATATGAGTGTGGAGGAAACACAATTTACCAAAACTTAGTGCCCACCTCACCTCCCTCCTCCAATCTTCTGACCTCAGTCTCTACAGTTGTGTCCTCACTAAATGTTGAAAGTAACCCAAGTCTTACTTTTAGCCGATTCCTGATACAGATTAGAATTTTTCTGATTAGTGTGAAGGAATATTTTTAAAAAAAATTTTCCTGATCAGATTTGTGAGACTTGCATATGTGGTCCAAAACTGGTTACATATCTGATCTAGGCCAGGTGTCCTCAGTGATGAGAGGCCACGCTGGATTTTTTGTGCTTTTTTTTTTTTAACATATTGCACTTCAGTGGGCTGGTGTTGATTCCTGGTGTCACGCTCACACTTGAGGGTGTTGTTTTGGCAGCTTAAAGTGCAAAATAGGGACCTTTCAGGGCCGACGTCCTTTAGTGCTGACGACAGATATGGGTCACCGTCATGGCTCAAACATCGGATCCGAGCAAAAAAATCAGAGTTGAGTGTTTGAGGCTGTAATGTGCTGACGGACTAACAACAATTAGGAGGAGGGCACCACAGCTTCAGTAATCCCATATAACCCACAGACCCATGTATGGATCTGTCCACTGCAGCTGCAGTGCTCAAACCCGTGGAGCTTAAGGCCTAATTTAAATTATATTGGAGATCCCAAGGTTTCCAACGATCCTGCTGAATTACAGGGAAACGTGTCTAAAATGATATACAAGATCTAGATATTTTCCATTTAATGAAATGCTGCAGCCATAAAAACAAGGCACCCCCTGTTTGAATATTTCTCACAATATAAGTGTGATGAAGCTTTAGTGATGCTCTGCAACCAGCAGATATAGAATATGTATGTGACACTGTCCTACAATATGTAAAAAACTTCTTTATTTGACTTAGAACAAGAAGTACCGTTTTCACAGTTTTGACATTATTTGTGGAATAAAATACAATCATTTACTCATCCATATAACTTTCGTGTCAGTCGAAGTCCTTCGGAAGATATTTAGATCCGAAGAGAGCCGCGTATATCCGTATAATAGGAGTGAACGGGGCACAGTGAGCGCAGCCTCTAATGCCGCAGTATCTGTCACAAACTCATTCATTTCACCAATATTTTGTTATGATTCGCTAGTATTGTTCCCCTTTTGAGTCCGGGGTGAGTCCTGTTATCCTCATCCGGCGTCTGTAGCTTCACCTACTAACCTCTGAACTGGACGTTGTCATCGCAGGTGCCGTGCGCAGGCGCAGCCGAGTCCGCTTATAATACGCGACTTTGGGCTTCTTTTTTCCTGAAGTCGCTTGAAAAAATTACGGGTCATGGGTTGTGGTTTTTTTTGGGCTTGTTTTTAAAAATATTGTTGCTTGTTGGAAAAGTGTAACAAGCGCCGTAATTGTTATACACTTATGGTTGCCATTTCCCCCGATTCATTGATTGACATTGTCTGCTCACAACTCACAACCTCAGGAGTAATGTGAGAGAACTCCCCCTCCCTACAAGCCCCAGGAGCAACTAAATGAAAGATAATGCGCCCCCCCGCTCAACAAAATGAAAGCGATTCCACTCTAGGTCTACACCGTCTTAGTACTGTCTAATTTATATTGGGCTTGTTTTTGAAGCTGTGGTTGCTTATTTCTCTTATCAGAGTTGGCAACCCTAATTAGCTCAGCGACGGTCGGCTGCTTTACTTGCTGGTAAAACTTCATGGCTAGTGTTTGCGTTTTTTCCAAGTTGTTGCAAAGAAATGACCAGTTGGACAACGTTCGCTTCAATTAGCTACCTTCACTCAATTTGGAATTGCTAAAGCTCTGGCTACTTGCGCTGAAAATATACCCGAATACTCAAGTGGAAGCATTGAGGCGTGCAGATGTTTGGGTTTGCGGTGCTCACTTAGCTACGGAAGACGTCCAGTTCAGAGATTAGTAGGTGAAGCTATAGATGCCGGATGACAATAACAGGACTCACCCCGGACTCAAAAGGGTAACAACACTAGCGAATCATGAAAAAATATTGGTGAAATGAATGAGTTTTGGACAGATAATGTAGCTTTAGAGGCTGCGCTCGGTGCCCCGTTCACTCCTATTATACGGATATACGCGGCTCTCTTTGGATCTAAATATCCTCCGAAGGACTGCTGGTGACAGCAAAGTTATACATTTATGAGTAAATGATTGTATTTTATGCCACAAATAATGTCAAAACTGTAAAAACGGTACTTCTCCTTCAAAGGAAAACTTAAGTTAGAGTTAATGGGGTAAATCTCCAGACCTACCAGCGGAGGTGTATAATCCAGGTTCAGAAAGTAAAAGTCCACCCCAGAATATTGTTCAAGCCACAAAAGATCTGTCAGTTGGCCCTATTCTTCAGCTGGGAGGTAAAACTAACAAGTGAAATCTGCAGACCGGAGTTTACTGGTGGAATGAAAACATGGTAGGATTTTTACTTTCTGAACCCTGGATTATACGTCTCTGCCTTCCTGCTCTGTTGCTGGTTTTATGTAATGGAGTGATTAGGTCTTTTGACTCAAAGAGACAATTTTCTCCATTAATTTTTTTCCCCATGAGTCAGGCAACATCTTTTTATGCATAAAAGGTCCGTCTGAGTTTGTATACCTACATGTTCATGAAAGGTGTTGAGTTATGTAAATAAAAACATCCTCACCGTGACATAATGTTAACATGTCCTGGTCTTGCTATTTCACGTGCACATAATGATGCTTAGATTACAGCGGTCTCATCTTCAAAGTGCGGAGTACAGAAATGCACACTGGGAAAGGCAACCAGCTCAAAAAAAAAAAAAAAGAATAAAATACATATTTGATGAAAGTGGAGTGTTCTTTACTGCAAACAGAGTGAATACATGTGTCATACAAGATAAACTGCATACTGCCGAACACTTCTGGCCAAATTCTCAAAAGCTATAAACCACAACCATACATATGTCTGCAACACTGTGCAGATGATCTTATATGGGTCAGGCTCCCTATGTGCCACACACACAGAGTTTAACACGACACTTAGGTGATGTCTAAGGCCCAATGAAATTTTTTATATGATAATGTCCATTCAATCTTGAATTTAGTGCTAAACTGAGCTTGAAGTCTATTTGCTACACAAGCTTTGTATGGGACAATAATAGACACAAGTTAGCAAAAAGGAGCCCTATTTGACAACTGGCACATTTTGTTCAGTCGGTGCTCTTTGCCGTATGGTATTAAATTAGTTTTTTTATTTTTTATTTTTTTGTAGGCAGGCAATAGATTGTAGATTGACAAATTGCCTAATATTCCTACTTCTCTGCAACTGGATGCAGTGATAGGGTTCAGGCCCCCCGCAGACCCTGTCGAAGAATAAACAAGTTAGATAACATATGGACAGACTGGTGTTTTATTGAATTATTTTTCTTTTCTTGATAGCACAGATTGCGAAAAACCACTTTGACTGTAACGGCAAAGACTGTACATTATGTGCGGATAACAGCCGTTTACAAAAGATTCCTTTTCACAAGCTTGAGTGCTCCTTGCACTACGGTAAATGATTCATTGAGTCATGTATTATTGGCGTATGCGTTTTGCAAATGGTATGGTGATAAAAACCTCACAAGAAAAAAAAGAGATATCTATCTGTGATACAGCTCAATAAAATATGGATTTCTTCAAATTCAAGTTTTAATCAGCTCCAATGCCAAACACGCAGGTCTTATAATCTAGTATAAATACATAATTAGCTGCTGTGTCCATATAAGTGGCAAACACAATAGCGATTAATATAAATGCTGCCTATATAGAGGAAATTGCAAGAATTAAATTGTGTGTCAGTTGTTTGTTTGTGTGTGCGCGCCAGTGTGTGTGAAGGGGGTGTGGGTGGGAAGACTGTGGTGCCCGCTATAGTTTTGCCCGAGGCATTCAAAGACAAGTAGCGCAAAATTCAGTCACGTGCTGAACCAAGTACAGACAGCAGTATATCATATTTGACGCACTAGAGCCATGAAATGCCGGCGCGCCTCTGCGTGTCCCGAGGGTGCGAAAAGACAGCATCTCGAAGTGAAAGAGCCGCGCTAATGCAGTCGATCGCGGGACGGTCCAGTTACTGAGTGCAGCCTGCGGGCAGAACTGGTCGCGCGGTTGTTGGGAGTCATTTGTAATTAAATGTGGTACCTGGTGTATTGGTGACGTGGGCGCTGAAGTGGCGCAGGAGAGAGAGAGAGAGAGAGAGAGAGAGAGAGAGAGAGAGCGATGGGGGCGGACCCTCGTAGGGTCTACCGCCTGAACATTGGGGTGTTCTCGGATTCTCTGCCATTACAAAGGCACTGAACAGCTGGAGCCAGCGTCGCTGGGTGAGTAGCTACCGTTCTCTCGCAGAAGCGGACGTTTACCTAACTCGATCCCTCCATCGCGTTTTTGAGTCATTCGAGCATGTTTTAACTTTCCATTTGCCATTTCCGAGTCAAAACATCATACCTTCACCATTTTCACCATAACATCTGTTGAGTATTTTTCCACGTTTTGTGAGGACACATAAAATGCCTAAGAATCCACTTGTCTGCACATCTAAATTAGTTCAAAATTAAATCATAAAGCACGATTTGTTTCAATATTTTTCCCGTCTCAAATTTCCAATTTTCTCACTTGGAGCGAGCGTATCCAACTTCGCAGTTTTCGCTGTCCGTGGTGCTGAAGCAATGCGCGTGCAGGCGCGGGTATGCTTTGTTGCCGCATACACATCAGGTTCCCGCTGAAATGACGCGCTCCTCCCATTTCTCCCTGTCGGATGAATTTGTTTGTAGTATATAGAATAAAAACCGCACCAAAGTACAGCGGAACGAATGAATGCACTGTCTGCACTGATTTTGATCATTTGTCTTGCCCATTTAGGAAAGAACAACCATTGATTTATATACTGTGTGATCAATAATTCATCTTTGCACACACTTCACTCCTTATGTTTCCAGGGCACCACTCAATTGGATAAAGCTTAAAGCTCATGCAATCAAGGTAGTTCCGAGCGACAGTATCGAAATTCTTTCCCAAGGAGTGGAACTCTCAGTTTTTTCAACTGAATCCCTAACTAAAAGAAATAGGCTAAATAACAAGGGGAAAAAAATAAAAAATAAAAATAAATAATTGGCGCACCCGGCACTCAAGAACACCCAATGAGTATAGAACATGTCTCGAGTTCACAAGAGAAGCTCGATGATTGACAGCCCTCTCCAACCCATCTGGACAGGCGACGGAGTAGTCCCTCATTCTGTAAGAGTATGGCTGTCTCAATAGCGCTAGGCAGGAGAGGAGCATCGGGAATGAATCCCCGCGGGAAAGCGCAAGGTTCGGTTGTCAGACTCGCGACAACCAAAGTGGACAAGCTGTAGTCTTTTCTCGCGTGAAGGACAAGGATACTCAGGAGGGGAAAGACCGATTCAGTTGGCGTCAAAGATAAGACACGCGACATGGGGATACAGCACCTTTTGTTACTTTTGATATATCTGGACCCGCTGAATGTATTATGCGCGGCACCGGGAAAGAAAACTAAGAACGTCCCCAAACGGAACCAGAAAGCGAAGGAGTTGAACAGCACCCTCGTTCCAACGGCCACTCCGCGCAAGATCACCCAAGTCCAGCCGCCCGCCACCGGCAATCACGAGACGTGCCTCGGTTACTACGACGTGAGCGGGCAATTTGACAAAGAGTTCGAATGCAACAACACGGACCACCGTTACTGCTGTGGAAGTTGCTTCCTGCGCTTCTGTTGTCAATTTAAAGGGAACCGTTTAGACCAGAGAACCTGCACAAACTACAACACACCTGAGTGGGTGAAAACGCAGCCTCCTTCACCTGTTCCGACAGGTGACATTTACGATCCAAACCTGGATCAAACGAACACAACGGTCTACATCACATGTGGGGTCATCGCTTTTATCATCACCCTTGGGATTTCTGCAAAAGTGGCCTATGACAAAGCTACCAGACCCCCGCAGGAAATGAACGTCCACAGGTAAGAGACGGTATCTCAGCATACATGGACACAAACTTTCTGTTCTTGCATTTTGAGAGTAAATTACATTACTGTGCGTTTAACAGAACCGTCTATCAGCGAACTGTGGATGTGAAACATTCTCTGTAGGTGTCACATTTATAGCTCACTGTGCCAGAAAAACTAATGGTTTAATTTTACCCCTATATTTAACTGGGTGCTATTTTAAAACGGTAAAATTGGAGCAGGTCAGAGGGACGTAAGAAAAAATAAAAATGCGCTCTTTTAACTCTTGCATTGACTTACAGAGAGGCACAGAATGCCATCATCACGACAAAACCTGATGATATTAATTGCAGCCGGGCACCAATGACCGTATAGGAATCCTGCATCGAATAGACATCAATCTTGGTTGAAATTAAGCAGTATGTCGGGTAAATAATTGATTATTTCTACACGAGGGCGAGTGCTGGCGATTGGGCGTACGAGGTTTGCATTTTAGGCGATTTAATTAGATCATTGCTCGTGTCTAAGTTAAGAAGAAATGAATAATTTATCAACCTGGAATATCGCCTTGGTCGTGCATTCTCGAAGTTCGTTTTGAAACATCATATTTGAAAGAAAAGTGACGTGATCGGGTGTGAAAGGGGGGAAAACATCGTTTTCAGGGCTGTTAAAGTAACCGCGAGGGTAGAGGAGGCATCCAATCTCTCTGATGTCTCGTCAGACCATCATTCACTTCGCGCTTCGAACACATAAGCAGATTTTGATAAAGATAAGTTGTCGGTAGCTCGGAGCGTTTGACAACGCGCTGCTTAACAGTATTTTAACCGATGGAACCCAGGCAAGAAAAAAAAAAAAACTTCTAATGCAGGAAACGCATTCAGCAGGATCCGGATTTATCGCAGTTCAGGAACTGGGGCAGCTAACTACCATAGCGGAATATTCTGTAATGACCCTATCGCATGGCCCTAGAAAATTTCAAGCTGCCTCCAGTTCTCCTGTGATCTGGAAAAACCTAGAGAATTTCTCAGTGGCAAGGATTCTCGCAACTGAACAAAAACCTTTGGATTCTGGACTTCTCCTAACCGAAATAAATATTAAAAACTTAATATAGACAGTTCAAATAACACTTATAGCTAGTGTTTTACGATCTTCGCCACTCTTAATTACTACAAATGAGGGTCAACTCAGTTTCTCCCAAAAGCGACATATGAACGAGGTTTTTCCAGATCACTGGAGCGTATCACTGCAAGCTTACACGGTTTATCTTCCGGTCGTGGGGTAAATGGGGGAATCTAAGAATGTGAAATGGATTTTCGAATATTCAAAAAAATGCACTTCAGGAGTTCATCTGGTAATACAAATTGCAATATCAGACTTTTCCCCAATGAGCATGTATAAAGATTGAAGATATATGAGGGGAAGAAAGACTGTCATTTTTGCCACTGAAGAGTATGATCAAAGTTTTTGGAGATGTAAAGCTGGTAAACAATTATTCTACAGCACAACTGCAGGAAAATATTGCAGCTCTTTTACAAGAACAGAAATTAAGGACTGGGCACAGGCATGACAAAAGGTCCTCTGTGATATGCACAGTTGGGGTAGGGTCATTGCCCAAAGTGTCTTACATCTATTAGCTGGCATCTGGAATCAACAGAGATAGTGGTAACTGTTCATAAAACTGCTCTCAGGAAAACATTAAATCAGTTTACTCTGATTATGCACACTGGATGTGATGAGGAAGTGGGCAGAGGAAACTGATCTGAGGTCAGCACTCATGCGCTTCACGGGTTTTATATACAGGCCAGTGTGGGTGGAGCTTCTTTTCTGCCATGGTGTTGATGTCACAGACGATCATGACCACTTTCTATTTCCACAATGATACAGCTCACATTTCCCACAATCCCCGTGAGTCTCAATGATTTTCATGTTACAAATTTCTGTCCGATACAGCCATGCGGCTACATGACGAATGAGCTGAATTTTTGCACAAAATACCACTCTTAGCCCCACCCTGAAAAGGAGCCAGCACGGTCAGCTCACTGTACTTGTTCCACCGACAAATGAGTAAGAAAACATGGTGACTGTTCTATAATGGAGGCCTGGATTTTTGGGAGCAAGTGAGCAGATTGCCTTATTGGTGAAATAAGTGGCTTAACTCAGCTGCAAAGGAGCACTTTGGAAATGGTGCCACAGACCAAATTCAGTCTCATTAAACTCCTGGAGTGAATTAAGTCCCTATTAAGCTTTTCTTCCTGGGAGACAGCTTGACTGGTGGTCAACTTCACACCAAAAAAAAAAAAAGATTTCAACCAGACAGTGCTAGATACAGAGAATGATTAAATCAAACCACTGACTACATTTGGGCATAAATAATTCCTTATGGCTTTGACGACCCAACAGACAAACAATGACAGGACAAGGTCATTCTATTTGGGCGCCCAATGAACACTTCAGATTTCTTACACTGTCGGAAAGTGGAACTTGAATAATGTAACACAGCTTTTGGGTGGAGCACTGAGTAGCTCTGTTGTCGGACAGCACAAAGGTTATGGGTTCAAATCCAGCTGGGGCTGGCCAATATGGAGTTAGTGTGTTCTCTCAAAAGTTGCAGTGGGTTCTCTTTGGGTACTCTGGACTCCCCCCACGCTCCAAACACACAGATGGTCAGCGGAGTGGAGTCTCTCGCGGAGTCACAAATTCAAAGCTGCAGAAAGCTTCCACAGAAGGGAAGAAAAGCTTTTCTGAACTATTTCAGTTGTGTTCTCCCAGGCTCAGGGTCCTCAGCACTGACTGAATCCTCTCAGTTCCCTCATGCAGTTTTGGTTTTAACAGAAATGTGCTTTTCTGGTGACTCCAGCGGCTGTTACTTAAGGAACACAGGCGGGTGTTTCTCTTTATATGTAATAAGCTTTGACAGAGTGCTGCTCTCTGATTGGGTGAGCAGATGTGGGTTGTGCCTGACCTGCCCTACAGAAACGATGCTGACCAAGGGAATCGGATTTGGGGAAATGCCCCCCCCCAGCACGGGACAACAGGGTCCACTGTAACCACCCACACAGTGAGCTACAGTTACTTTACCACACACATACACACAAGCACACGCACATCCTTGTACTTCCATCTCTGTGAGGACATAACAATAAAATCCATTCATTCTTTCTGAGTCTCTACAGTCCGGCCCTAATCTTCTCAATGAGCAGTGTATGCCTCATTCAAACCCTAATGCAAATCTTAACCTACCCTAATTCAAACATTAACCAAATCCCTTACCCTAAGCTTAACCTAACCCTCATTCTAACCTCACCCCTGACCTTTACTGATAAACTACAATTTGCATTTGTAGTTGAGAGGACATTTGAAAATGTCCTCTCTTCCCAATAATGTCCCTACTCTGTCGGGAAAAAATACATTTTCTCGTTCTCACTTTGTTGCATGTACAAGAGCACACACGTACTAACACACACACACACACACACACGCACGCACACACACACAAACGCACACATACACACACACACCGTACAGTATGAACACTTAAACATGCATGTGCACACAACAGCCAGGTATTCACATGCATGCACACGTGCTACTCACACACATACAGGACTGCCTCCTAAATACATACACATGTCCTTGAACACATACGAGCCCATACACACACAGACTGTGCAATATATAATAGTAAACATCTGCATTAATGACACACCTTTCCCGATGCCGTACTCTGCACTGTGAGCCTCTCCACAGAGGCAGTTTATCCCTCTCTGTCAGTCAGGGTCTCTGAGAGCCAGGGCCTGCTGCCAGGCTGGCACTGGGACACTGAAAGCCTCTTAACTGATAACAGCATCTGTTTTCACTGATTATTTCTGATCATTCTCCCCGATTAACAAGCACAACACTGTAGCAACAGCCACCCAATTCCCATTTGTTTACTAATTTGGGATCCGAGATCTTTTGTCTTAATAACTATGTATCGCGGAAGTAAACGTATCACCAGGTGGAATTTTTTGATTTTTACAGCAGCAATCAGCAGCTCATTGTCCACAAGGACGGAGAATAGCAATTCATGCGACCTTTACCTGGGAGTCAGGTGTGAACACTAATTGTTCAGATAATTAGTTAATTATCTGAAAGAAAAGAAAACCAGGGCTGGATTAGGATTTGAGGACCAGATTTGATCCCTATCCTACAGGAATTCCTTCTTTAATAACATGCTTGCTCTGTACAGTAAATTTAATCATTGTGTGAAAAAATAAAATCCATCCAACTAATGCATTTTGAAATGTTGCTCCAGGCCATGTTGATTCTCTGTATAATTTCTTGAAAATGAACACTTCTGATGGCAAACAACGATATTAACTTTGTGGGTTCCCAGCTTGCTTTTGTACGTGTGGTGGGAATTGCCCATTATAAAACGCAGAGGAAATCTTTTGTAGATATGCGTTCCCATTACGGTTTCCGAACCCCGTTTAAAGGTGAGATTCGAACCGTTATAGCGGCAGTTTTCGCCGGCAGGATTGCCTTCCTCTCAGATATAACTCCAGGAGGACAGCACAGCACCCAGTGGTAACGCAAAATCAGACTGCTCATCTTATTGGAAAGAAGTTTCTGTTTTTAAAACACATTCAAGGGTAATTATTAGATTTCCTGAAATAATGCAATGCGAGGAAAGCAGTAAAACTTTCTGCACTCGACACTGTGCTACACATCACAAATTTGCCCTTCAACTTCAGATGTTTGTGTAATCAAGAGACTTGGCCTGAGCGGAGACTCCAATGTCTGCATTTTCTGACCATCTTAAATGACACACGGGGAATGAAAAAATGATTTTCATTACTCATACTTAGAGTATGGTCAGCTCAATCATAGATCACCATGGTTAAGATTGATGAGATCCAAAATGAGTCAGCAGAAACTCAGTGAAAAGTTATATTTGGCCCACCCCGCCATCCCCACCCCAGTGTTCTCAGGAGCCATGATATCAGAAAACTTTCAGCAGGAGTGTTTAATATTGCAAAACACATTAAATAAATAGAACAGAATACAAAACAGTATTTACAGCTTGTAATAACAAGCATAAGCATCGAGATCTTGGAAGTAGTCATATCTATTGTAAATAGGATTTTAATAACGTGGATAAATAAATGTAACCTCCGTTCAGGAGTGGAAAACATCTCACTGAGCGAAATTAAGCTGAATTTATGATGGTGTTTGTGGATCATGCTGTGATTTGTCCAATAATCTTGAGGAGTCCCTACACTACTTCTGCCAGAGGACAGGCCTCATTAAGTCTCAAAATCTCAGGGAGCAAGCACAATTTGCTAAATCAATGACGTTATTCAATTCATAATGGCTAGCTGAAGCCACAGGACTGGCGGCCATGTTGCCAGCGTTTGGCAGCCTACCTTGTGGAGGCCTAGATGGAACCGCAGCCATGCTAATGCTAACTGTGGCCTGACATAGTTCTGGATTCGCAATGATTTGCCCAGACTTTTACCAGCGATCAGGGAATCCCCTACCTATTTATTCAATGGGGACACCTTCAAGTCGACTGGATACCAGTAATCCGCACATAAGCCAAGTCAGTCTCACTTTATACCATCATCATCGTTCTGCCAAATTAATTTCAGAATTTTTGGGATTGGGCGTGTCCAAGAGCAATCGCAGACCACCAGTGAAAGGAATTAGAAATTCGGAAAAGCGAAAGTCGAAAACTTACTCGCTCTGCAGGCACTTTAATAACTGTGAGCAAACAAACTGCAACAAGTGAACGCAAAACCCATACTGCCGCCATGATTTGAGGGTCAAAATCATTGGAACGGTTTTACAGCGCCTTTAATTAACACTTTGGAAGGGATTTTAAATGGTTTTCACACAGCTGGCTCATTCAATTAGGACGACTAATGTGTTATTAACTGCTCAGTGGGTAATGTGGGCACTGCGGCACACAAGAGATGAAGTGATTTTAAGCTCACACTCCACAAACAGTTCGGCGTCGTGTAATTCTTGTCGGGATTTTAATAATCCGCACTGCGCCGCAGAGCATTAAAGCGAAACTGCGATTGTCGTGAGCAGCTGGCTTATCGAGCTTTCTCCCGTGCGACACAAAATGAAATGCATGAATTATTCAAATGCACGTCGTCACCAAGAAACATCAGACTGCCAGTCACCTGAAACATGCACCCTCTATAGATAGCAAACAAGCTCTGCTGGGCTCCATATTGTTTGGGACATTTCTTTTGGGCACAAGTAGTACTATAATTCACAATTTCAGAGTAGTATTTAAACACTTCTCACTGGGAAATGCACATTTTCAACTCTATTGCAGGACACATTTATAACCTATAGTTTCACTGTCAAAATTATGGGGTTTTTGATACAGAGCCCAAAATATTATGACACCATATGGGGGAAAATATCCACATCTGTCCCAAACATTATGGAGCTCACTTTATAAAAGAATTGAAAGCTGAGTTTTATCTAGTTGCTGCACCCACCAATGGGACAAAAATTCAGTTTTAGAAAAGCATCCATCTTCCCCTCACGCTGCGTTAGGACACGTACCTGAGCGAGCATGTCCACTGAGACAGAACTGCAGTTTGTAATTTGCTCAAAAGAGGGATATGTATATTTTTGTACATGAAGAGAATACAGTTATTTTTGAGTCTGAGCTCTTAAAAAGCCAGGTTCTCTCAGTGGTGTAGCCTGTTCTGATTTGGACAACCTTTATTGCTTTTACAGGGACAACCCAGTGATTACCAATCAAGTACTTGGACCAGAATGCGAAGTCTTGCTCAATTGGATACACAATTAAAATCTGATCCAATTTAATTTCACATCATCACTGCCAAAGCAGGGGAACTAAAGGCATTATATAAAATGGCATAATCTGTTTATCATTTTTAATAAGAGTAGTTATTGGCAAAGCATAAAATGGCATAATCTGTTTATCATTTTTAATAAGAGTGGTTATTGGTAACTTACTGCACACCATATCCCGTAAGAGATAATCTTGATCACATTGCTGAAGAGTCTTTCCCGCATCAAATTCAGAGTCGTACACTGTTTGGGAAGAGTGTAGCCACAAAATTCGGGGAACTACAGAAGGTCCGGGCGCCAAATTTTACGAAATGCACAGCCGCCTCGCTGCTGAAATGTGCCACCGCAGAAGGCAGCTTGGCCAGCTGGGGCATCGCAAAATCAGGTCATTTTTGTCCATGTATATGAAGAAAAAAAACTACATATCCATCCTGGACGAGAGAGGCTATTAATACACTCTCCCAATGTCACACAGAGTGAGACAGAGAGAGAGAGAGAGAGAGAGAGAGAGAGAGAGATGGGGAACGGGTGAGAGAAAGAGGGAGGGGTGCGGTATGGCTGCTGTATCAGGTCGACATTGACACAGTTTAAGAGGCTCTAACCCAGTTTTTGTTGTAAAACAGTCTCCCTCAGCCCATAATGACCAGCCTTCAGTCTGCAGCTTTCAGTACTTTCACACAGGAACAGATTGAGAGGGAATCAAATTTGCCAGGAGGCCCTCGCTACACACTCTAACACACACACACACACACACACACACACACAGGCACACACACACAGGCACACACGCACCGCTACACCTCCATCCCAAACTACTCCTACACACGGATCTCTACACTTCTACACCTCTAACTCTCTCTCTCCTTCTCTCTCATCTCTCTCTCTCTCTCTCTCTCCCTCTCTCTCACACACACACACACCCTCAACACCATGACCTCTGCTCTCACTTGTCACACACATAGACAAGCCTATAGGGCCCACAGGACTCAACCTTCTTCGCTGCAGTCAAACACCGTTGGCACGATGCTGTAGGTTTCCCCCCAGACACTCAATTTATAAGCAGACCTTTGGTTCTCTGGAAGTGGGGCTTAAATGGAGTGCAGTGAGTGGAAGAGGGGGGGTATCGCTCTTCAGTGATTCAGAAGGGACCAGAGGTCAGAGCAAAGGTGCCTCAAGGCGAGTTCAGTAACCGTGAAAAATTCTGCGCGGCACTTCCCGGGCGATGACCTTCGTCGGGCCACTACAAACATTTCCAAACAGAAGAGCACATTCACTATGTGATCGGGGCCACAAACAGTGCTGCCCCATCCCAGTCAATCAGGGCTGTATCCACCTGTTCTAGAAAAGACTCAGGCCAAAGATCAACTCAGATACTCCCTCATGTGCCCCTCAGGACTTGAGCCAAACCTGTCAGAGCAAAGCGAGAGATTTCGTCCTGTACCGACTCACGCCCGACTCATACTGTCGCAAAACGCCTCTAACAAACCTGCAGATGAACAATCACCTTCTGCATTCATACTCTGCAGGGCTGGGGAATGGGTTTGTTGTGTTTATTGTAACGAAACAACATTACACAAGTTGACTAATTTGGCGTCGCCCCGGCGATAAATGCCACAGAAATAGAAAAAGCCTCCAGGACAGTCCTTGACTTGAGTCGCAGTGCTCCACTTTCACACTGCCTCATACACACTGCACAACGCGGTGACAAGTCCGCCAAGTAACAGGCACTCCATTGTCGGAGGTATATAATTTTAATCGAAATACCCCTGTTGCAAGGTTGTACGAAAAAGTGAACAGCAGGATTCAAGCCCAAGGTCAACCTGAATGAAGTTATGAGCGGGTAACATAACAGATAAAGCTTTACATTTCTAAATATTTACCCAAAATATATGTAGCCACGGTAACCCCAAGAATACATTTCAGGGCACCCAAAGGGGACTGGCCCTCCTTATACCCCCATCTACCTCCACAAGTACTGCTATTAGCATAATTGAATTGAGTCTCATGACATAAAATAGTTCTCCAGCTTTGCATTCCCATACACTATTCTGTAATTCGTGCATTAATGGCTGTGCCCGATAGGTGCACAACCCAAATGCACTCATGATAAGAGTTGGACTGAAACTATTATGGACACAGGCAATTGAATTATCAGTGTTTGATACTTGGTAGGTTATGATGCAAACCCAGACTCAGAATCTTGGAACCAAAGAAATGTCTGAAGTGTGTCACAGTGTCTTCACCCCCCCGTATCTTCCCGTAGGGCCTTAGCGGACATTTTGCGACAGCAGGGTCCCATCCCCATCTCACAGTACGAGCAGGAGAACATGGTCGCTCTGGACGGCTCGCCCAAGGAAAACACGCCCATGCGGACCTCAAAGAACCACTACACCCCCGTCCATGGGATCAAATCCAACCATGGTGAGTGTTTCGTAATCCGCCGTTATTCTTGCGCGGCAAGCTGCATGATGCTGGCTGGAAAATGAATCACTGGTTGCACACAGACGGTATCTGAACGACATCACTTATTGCCGCGGCAATTAAATTATGTAGCTCACTTGCGGCTCCATACTAGATGGGATGCAGGAGTCTTCTGAGACAAATTGCATGTTAAGTATCCTGCTCAATGTTATATGCCTGCCCCAGTGAACCTGAGCTCTATGCAGAAATATGATTGGCCTTTACTGTGATAGATAAGCCCCCTCATTCAACCACCATTCGGCAACCTCCAATGCTTAACTAGACATGAGAATCAAGGTGGAACAGCCCTGACCAATGCATACACCTCATCAACACATCTCCCAGTATCCCTGACCAAGGGTCTGGCTTTAGAAAGACATGCTCTATAGGAACACTCCTACCAGTGTCCCTGACCAAGGCTCTAGCTTTAGAAAGACATGCTCTATAGGATCACTGCTACTAGTGTCCCTGACCAAGACTCTGGCTTTAGAAAGACATGCTCTATAGGAACACTCCCACCAGTGTCCCTGACTAAGGCTCTGGCTTTAGAAAGACAAGCTCTATAGCAGGGATCCTCAAATCTGGACCTCAAATCCAGCCCAGGTTTTCTGTTATCCAAGCCAAGTAAATGAACAGTTAGTGCCTCTGATTGGCTAGACTGTGTTACCACCTGACTCCCAGGTAAAGGGAATGTGGAAAACCAGCAGTCCTCGAACCTCGCAGGGTGTGATTTGAGGACCAGGGCTCTATAGGAACACTCCTACCAGTGTCCCTGACCAAGGCTCTGGCTTTAGAAAGACAAGCTCTATAGGAACACTCCTACCAGTGTCCCTGACTAAGGCTCTGGCTTTAGAAAGACAAGTTCAATAGGAATACTCCTACCAGTGTCCCTGACTAAGGCTCAGGCATTAGAAAGACATGCTCCATAGGAACACTCCTACCAGTGTCCTTGACCAAGGCTCTGGCTTTAGAAAGACATGCTCTATAGGAACACTCCTACCAGTGTCCCTGACCAAGGCTCTGGCATTAGAAAGACATGCTCCATAGGAACACTCCTACCAGTGTCCCTGACCAAGACTCTGGCTTTAGAAAGACATGCTCTATAGGAATACTCCTACCAGTGTCCCTGACCAAGGCTCTGGCTTTAGGAAGACATGTTCTACAGGAACACTCCTACCAGTGTCCCTGACCAAGGCTCTGGCTTTAGGAATACATGTTCTACAGGTAGACTCCTACCAGTGTCCCTGACCAAGGCTTTGGCTATAGAAAGACATGCTCTATAGGAACACGCCTACCAGTGTCCCTGACCAAGGCTCTGGCTTTAGAAAGACAAGCTCTATAGGAACACTCCTGCCAGTGTCCCTGACTAAGGCTCTGGCTTTAGAAAGACAAGCTCTATAGGAATACTCCTACCAGTGTCCCTGACCAAGGCTCTGGCTTTAGGAAGGCATGTTCTACAGGAACACTCCTGCCAGTGTCCCTGACCAAGGCTCTGGCTTTAGAAAGACATGCTCTATAGGAACACTCCTACCAGTGTCCCTAACCAAGGCTCTGGCTTTAGGAAGACATGTTCTACGGGAACACTCCTACCAGTGTCCCTGACCAAGGCTTTGGCTATAGAAAGACATGCTCTATAGGAAAACTCCTACCAGTGTCCCTGACCAAGGCTCTGGTTTTTGAAAGACAAGCTCTATAGGAACACTCCTACCAGTGTCCCTGACCAAGGCTCTGGCTTTAGAAAGACATGCTCTATAGGAAAATTCCTACCAGTGTCCCTGACCAAGGCTCTGGCATTAGAAAAACATGCTCTATAGGAACACTCCTACCAGTGTCCCTGACCAAGACTCTGGCTTTAGAAAGACATGCTCTATAAGAACGCTCCTACCAGTGTCCCTGACCAAGGCTCTGGCTTTAGGAAGACATGTTCTACAGGAACCCTCCTACTAGTGTCCCTGACCAAGGCTCTGGCTTTAGAAAGACATGCTCTATTGGAAAATTCCTACCAGTGTCCCTAACCAAGGCTCTGGCTTTAGAAAGACATGCTCTATAGGAACACTCCTACCAGTGTCCCTGACCAAGGCTCTGGCTTTAGGAAGACATGTTCCACAGGAACCCTCCTACCAGTGTCCCTGACCAAGGCTCTAGCTTTAGAAAGACATGCTCTATTGGAAAATTCCTACCAGCGTCCCTAACCAAGGCTCTGGCTTTAGAAAGACATGCTCTATAGGAACACTCCTACCAGTGTCCCTGCCCAAGGCTTTGGCTATAGAAAGACATGCTCTATAGGAACACTCCTACCAGTGTCCCTGACCAAGGCTCAGGCTTTAAAACTGGAGTTGCTCCCTAGGATTCCTACAGCTAAGTTTTGTTAGTAGAACTCGGGGTCACAAATGGAAGTTGACCAAGGGTAAATTTAGCACTGATATTAGGAAATATTTTTTCACCCAAAGAGTAATTTCAATGTGGAATAGCTTGCCTGACCATATTATTGAGACAGAAACCTTGGCAATTTTCAAGACAGACTTGACTTAAAGCTAGATACCATTGAGTTATTGAGTATCTGAAGTGATATATTCACAATAGTAAAAAGAAACTGGTGAGCCTAGTTGGGCTGAATGGCCTGTTCTCACCACTCATGTTATGTTATGTTATGTTATGTTGTGTTATGTTATGTTATGTTATGGTAGTTACTCGAATCTGCTGTCTCAAATATGTCAACATAACCATTTTGCGACTTAAGTACGTTGTAGTTCTCATACAGGGGTATTCAAATGAAGTTGGTCACCAGGTGCTGCAGTGTGGCTGCTCACTGCTCCGAAGTAACTAGGATGGGTCAAATGCAAAGGGCAAATTACCCCCTTCAATTATCCCAGCAGTTAAGCATGTTATCTCATTCAGAATGCTGCAGTACTAACTTTGACTAGGGATGGGCAATCCAAGTGCCACAGTGCTGGAATTGTGCACAGCCAAGTCAATAGTCCACCTAACTGCCACCTAATGAAGACTTGACGTAAGTTCTGATAGGCCATGGAGTCATGCCTGCTAACAGAGGAGCAGCTTCTACCAGAGCGCACGACTGTCATCTGACCTAGCTGCCTGATTGCTTGGCTGGTAATATGCTACTCTACTTAAGCTCGCCTTGGGAAGCTGCTCCTCAGTGCTCTCGCTCAACAACCCTCCTCCGCCCCAGCTCCACCAATCTATTGTATTCATTAACCCGGCTCTCTTTGTCTAAATTTTCATTCTATAGCAATGTCTCTTTCGTGAGGTCATTGCTGCTGTGGTTCTGTTCCCTGGGGGGGGGATTACTAGCAGCTCCCTGCCTTCGGTTCCTCGTTCGGATGGGCAGGGATCTCTCATAACAGAGCCATGTCGCCAAACTCAATATATGACTGTATGCCTGTATGTTGTAATAAATATTCTTTTTGACGAAGTGGTCCTAACAGAAATGAAGTAACTGAGGTCATGAGCTGTGGTGAAAGGTGAGAAACACACACAGCCCTCGCTGTATTCTCCTTCTGCGGCGTGACGTGCCTGGACGACGCGCTCAGATCTGAGCCACGGCCCTGGAGATGAAGCATCTCATTGATCTTTCTATAACGTCAGCTGCTTACAAGAGTTTCGCCCGCGGCGTGAAAAAAGCACTCTAGCAGGGCGTCTCAGTGGCACAGCACGGAGAGCGACATCCACACACTCGTTATGAACAGCAATGTCAGGTTTCAAATCCTCTGGTCTCTTTATTTTTCTTTCTATTCCCATTTCTCCATTCTGTTCCGTCTTAAATAAAAAGCTCGGATAAAATATATCTTTAAAAAGGGATTCTGCTGTGCAGAGACTTGGGGAAATGACTGGAATGCTCCAGCGACCTAACCACATCTCTTTAGTCCGACCGGTGCCGACACGTAAAAACGCAACTTCTTAATCCGAGCAGCTTGTCTGATTTGCAGGGATTTTTCCTTATCGCAGCACTTCAAACGGTGGCCATCTTGGAAGGGTTCCGCCAGTTCGAACGTGCCTCGCCCCTGCCGTACCGCGATAACAGGCGCTAGCCTTCATATCGGATTTATCGTTCAAAAACCGCCACCTCCGCAGATACCCAGGGCATGTGCAGTGTATCTAGAGGCATCAGTCTGTATCGAGCCATTAGTACTAGACTACATGGCCGAAAGTTTGTGGACACATTACTGAAACCTCATTGATGCACATACAAAACTGACTTAAATTCTACATATCTGACATTTTCATTGAATTTGGAATGGATTGGTCTATATCAGCTAATAGGACAGACCATCAGCTTTTGTTTGATGGTATTTTGATACAATTTGGCTCCAAAATTTGGAAATTGTCACCCTCTCCATACATGATTCCCCCCCTTAGTTTCAATGGAGCCTTCAGTAAACGAGGTGGTGAAGGGGTAAAGGGCCACGAAATTGCAATTCCCTCAAATTGAAGCAGAGCTGCTATGCCATACTGACAAATTAAGTAAATTCACAGCTAAAATATAATATATTTGGAATTTAAGAAATGTGCATTTTCCATATATGTCAATGAGGTTTCAGTGATGCGTCCACATGCTTTAGCTGGACAGTGTATATTCATGGTGGATAAAACCTATTTTTAATGCTCATGATGCACTGCTTTTGTTGAGTCTGGTTTAGATTTCGATAAATTCGATTCGGAGGTGATTTTTAAAGCTGTAGCTCTGTTGTTATGAGCACCTATCGGACCGGGAGCGTCTGTCTCCGTCAGAGGGCTGTGACTTGTTGTCACAATGTCTTTTTCTGCAGCTGCTTTTTTGGAGGGAAAAGTTGTCATAATTTTTGTCACTGTTCCTCATGCCACCTGAAATTATTCTTCCTGTGATTCGGGCACAAACTATTTTTCCCACTGAAACTTGTCTTGCTTTGCGCGTAAACAGCTGCTGTTTAGACCACTTTTCCTGCAAAAAAAAAAAATCGAAACAAAAACCTGTTCATCTCATTAGCACTGGAACTAACAGAGAAGATCTCTGCAGATTCTCTTGTGATTGCAGTTTTGATATTTTCAAGATGAAGCCATTTTTCATATTTTGTACAACCCCCCTACATGAACATTCAAAAACAACACACTCTCCTTTCACTTTCCCAGTTAATCAAAATCAAGATAATTTGGCCAAACATTTTTTTTCAAATGAAGCACTTGAGTAATAAAGCAGCTACAGGCTTTCACTCAATGGAGAGCATTTTGTAAGTTATACAGAATTCTGGCCCAAGTAGCCTCTTTTGGCTGATAAGGTCAAGTCAAAACGTTGGTTACCATGGAAACAAACGTGGCCAACCATTTGATATGACGCGTGGGAGCTATCTATGGCGGCAGGCCGAAAGTGTGGCGGTCTCCTACGCCTGGGGCCTGACAATCCTCGGGGGTCCCCTGGCCTGGATTGCCGCAATCAAACATACGAGCCCAAAACCCACAAAAGTAGCAGCTAAAAAATATATACATATTTTTCCCCATGAATTTCAAATAGGTTAGCTGCTGATGAGGACTAAAGTCGCGCACTTGACAGTGCAGTCTTCGGGAACCGCAAGTGATAGCCTTTATCTTGCTTACCAGTCATTATGTAATTTTGTTACTTGAATTGCATGAGTCAGAGAAATGAAATGTCACCGCTTCTGAAGATTTTCAGGGTGGAAACAAATGCCACGGGTGATACATCAAGCAATACTTGTAAAGGCTTTTTGAATCCTACGAGTGCACCATACAAATCACAAATGCCCGAGTATGGCTTTTGTCTGGCTCTATAAAAATGTGACACTGTTGGATATGGGCAACATGAATGCCAGAGCAGTAATTTCATGATGAGAAAGGGCAAGTGGAAATTGTTTTCACATGTTTTACAAGTTCACGAGGAAGACAACACTTTCCCAATGATGGAAATGTGCCCTTTGCTTTACAAAATTGCTACAGCGTCGGATATTTGATGTGCTGAAACCCTGGGTGGCAACACATCCTGAGTCATCACAATATTTAGAATAAGCTCAGCCAATCTTCCGCGAGCCCAGTTGAATGTTAGCCACGAGAACAAAAGGAAAACCTTGGTGTTCTCCATAATCTGGAAATCCTGCCTCACAGAAAACAACTGGAACCAACAACTGGAATTGTCCAAAAAAAAAAATAATAATCCAGCTATCCAGCCCAGGGAGAAACAAAAATATGCCCACGTAGCTGGGTTAGCTTGGCTAGTTTGCAGTTAACCAGCTCAGGGAAGAGCAGGGTGAAGGCTGCAGCATGTGGATCTAACGGCGAGCTCTCAGATTGCATAATGCTCTATTTAACGTCGCAGCCCTAGGCTAGCAGCAATTTTACCATTAGCTGACTGGACTAATAAACAATTTCATACGCTAGAGCCTGTGGACTGTAGCAATGACTGTATTGAAGACTTACTGTATCCCAAACTGCCTGATTTTCGGTTGGATGGTAGTAGGAGAGTTTTGTAGCATCTTATAATATGAATGAGGAGAGTGAGTATTTTAAGGCCTGTGTACAGATACGGCTGTTTTTCAAACAAATGAACTAGCTAATCCTCTCTTTCCTTGGTCCGTTTCATTCAGCTAACTGTTTGTTGGTGACTAACAGCTGCTGTCTTCGCTACAAGCTGACAGGCTGTTGAAATAGGCGATGTGCCTGAGGTTCTAAAACCAGCCACCAGCGACTTGACAAGCTAAAAAGAGGCAAGAAGCAACATCAGCCGGCCGGTTCACCGCTGCAACATTTCTGCAACCATTCTAAAACGGTTTTGTTTCGCCACGAAATCTTTGGTGTAAACTGGCCTTTAATTGTAACGCCGGCTGTGTTAGTAAGAATCAGCCATTTTGGGAGATAAAATGCATAGCTGGAAACCAGAGCTCGCTGCACTGAGGTCACCGCCCCATTGAGGTGAACTCCAGTAATCTTAGTGCAATATCACACACCCAAACTCTTTCTGAACCACCAAAGAAGAAAATCCAGGGGTGGACATGTCGCATCCTGAATGCACAAGTCCCCCCCCCCCCAGCATCTCTGTTCAAATCACCAGTAACAGCCAATTAGCACCGCCTTTCTGCAAGCCCAGTGAGCTAATCCGTGAAATCAGATGTCTAAGTTAACAGGTGGAACAAACCCAGGAGTTTTACTCTCTGACTCTAGAACTTTCCACCTCCACTGTTAAGGAAGTAGGCAGGGGGACACCAGATGCAGGATCCAAAGTGTTTATTTAAATGCAACACGAGGGGAAAAAAATGGCAGAAAGGCCAGAAATAAGACACTGTGCACATGCACAGAACAGCTGGGAGAACTAAGGTACACTGCCCAAGGCAGGGGGAACAGAAGTACTCACTCCTAGAGTGGCTAAACTAAAAAACAAACACTGGATCTTACTAAACTGACGGGAATGCTGGGAGACTTAGATAAAGGGCAGACAAGACGTGGACACAGCAAAACACGAGGCTCGAGAATCATACACGGCAGAAACTCAGGAAACAAAACAAAGTCCCTTCTGACGGTCTCTTCATCTTCCCCACTGACCCACGCACGGGAGGAAGCGGGGATACGAAAGGCAATCTCAGGGGGAAACAGAAACACATGGGATTAATAAACAAATGAACGAGGACCGGGTAAACAATAATGACTCGAGACAAGACGCTGAGACCGTCAATCAAACTAGACAGTTTAGATTAAGGTAATCTAAACGTGACGAGTAAAAAGCACCATGAGAGAAGCGAGGTAAAGCACAGCTTTAAACGCAGTTAATCAGGGACAGCTTAGGCAGGAATTTACAAAAGCTAGAAACGCCTGCACTCGCTAATGAGTTAATCAGGTTAATATTAAGTGACGAAATATATACACACCCTTAAATAAGTGCTCGTTAGTTCGGATTAGTAATTATCCTATCAGAGAACACATTCACTCAGTTTTGTGAGACCCAGAATTAAGCACAAGTGGAAGCAATGAATGAAATACCACAGCCAAAACCAAAAGAGGAAACGTGATTGGACAACGAGACTCAGGCATGTTGAAGGCTGTCACACGACACCACAGGAGTCAGGGCAAGAGGGAATCAATGGTCAGACCGCGGGACCAGAGCAGAAAAGCAAATCAAGAGAGACATGGGGAAAACGTACAAGCGCAAATAAGCACATGAGGCAGAACCATAACATCCACACTGGGTTTTTACACGAGAAAATTCAGAAAAAAAGATACTCAAATGGCGCCTGTGCAGTGTTCTAGTCCTAACCATCAGAATTAACACTGTGAAGAAAGAAAAAAAAATCAGTTCGGAAATTTCTGAGAATTTTTTTTTTTTTAATTCGCCATCTTGACATTGCAAGGTAACTGATAGTCAAAAAAATTTACCGGAAGATTCCTTTTTGGCACCACACTGCACTTTCATGCCGATATAAAGCAATTTGTATCTTATTTGCCAACACAATGGTTGGCATGGCAACGAATTATGTTTTTTTTTTTTTCAAATTTAAGCGAATACAAGCTTATTGCAAAAACTAAAATCAATCCAGTTTAAAATTTAAAGAGGCAAAATCTTTACAGTCGAAGATTGCCTTGAACTAAAACTGACACCGGATTCTTGTTCAATAACAGCTGATTTCCAAAATGTCTCATCGCACTTATGGTGTTCAGTGAAACATTTACAAATGCGAGGCACTGTGCTTCTTTACGGTTTGTCTTAGTCGTTGACCGAATAGTTTGTTTCCTTTGTCCTTCACATAGTGACGGCCCCTAAACCTGACGAGATCAGCGTGTACCGCTTCGAAAGCTTGTTCACAGAACCGGGCCGGACCACAGTTCCGCTGACGACAGAAGGCTCTCAGTGTGCCTCTTTGCTCTTGGTCTTTTCTTTGCCTGCCCTTAAATACCATAAAGCATTTTCTTTTTAAAGGGAATCCCTCTAATCACACTTACGTTTTAGCTTAAAGGCATCCACAGTGGAGAGAGAACGTGAGGAATCACAACTTCACTTTTCCGGACGTGTGACTGACACCCAAATTACATTTTGACGCGTCTTTTTTTTTTTTGGCTTGCATAAAGTTGCCATCCTCTGAACATCCTGGGTTACAAATCTGACCTTCAAGAGTTTTCCTGCGGATACCGAAGTGCGACCTTCTAAGAGTGCAGTTTTGTTCACGGTTGGACAGACCAAATCAGTTTAAAAATAGTTTTAGATTCTACAGCATTATTTATCACAAATTTGCTGCACTGCTGTAAAAGGATGTAATTTATGCCATTTACTTAATGTTTCCCGCAGAAATGTAGCCTCGTTCCGCTCAGAGAAATAAAAACATTACTACAGCAGGCTGATCCATATTATAAAGTACACTCAATCACTTGCCTTCATACACCACTAAAAATGACTTCCAAAATGATATCTTTCTTAAATGTTGATGAAACAGGTGACCAGCAGCATCAATTGCAGAAAAGGATGATTAGTTTTTATACCCCAGCACAAAGTGGAAGGGGGATAGAGGAATGAGTTTGTCCCTCTGTGTGTCCATCCGTCACTCATCTTCTCCGGGCCAAAACTTCTAAACTATTCAACATTTTCCCACGAAATTAGCAAATAGAAACATCTTACTGTGCAGATGTGCCTTTTTATGCTTCCGTCTGTCCTCCGGTCCATCTGTCCGTCCCTCCACCGTGTTTCGTTTCCAGGCCAGATATCAGTGAGGATCTGAGTAGTTCATCCTTGTTTCCTGTTGGTAGATCAGTGCAGAGATTCAGAAAGGAATGTGACTGTAATCATAAAACAACACATTAACCCTCCTATTATCCTTGGGGTCAATTTGACCCCATTCAGTATTTATCATTCAAAAAATAATAGTTGACTTTTTCTTTTTTGCTTCATATTTCATGACTTTTCCTAATTTAATGGGGACAACTGATTAAGCATAACATTTTCATGATGATGTTTTTTCAATGTGCTGAACACATATTGCACGCATTGGTGTTCCTCTGGGGTCAATTTGACCCCAAGCTGTTTTAGCTGTGTAAAACTTGTCTGTCTGTGCGTGTGACCTCACATCCCCACACCTGCAGGTGCAGAGTTGATACTTTAGAGTTGATACATGACAGGGGGGTGGGGAAAACAACTATTCCCTCGAGAACGTCAATACTTCTCCTGGTGTGGGCATGTGGGAAACAAATTGACATGTGAGCCCCTGCCAGAATGAGGAAGCCAACGTAGGCAAGCCCAAGTCTTTCCAACTACACATGCCTCCCCTCTAAAATTATCATCTCAAGTACAATATTTTCAAATGATGGTTATATGAAGAGCTCGAATAATGACTCTCTGACTTCAACATGGCTGACTGGTGGGACACTCGTAGCAGCACGTCTACCTTGTTGTTGATGTGAGTAGAAGGACCATAATTTTCCATTTTTGGTGCTAACGTGACATGGGGGAGAGGGAAACAATATTCTCATGAGAACTTTTCCCGCACTATGGCAGGGTTCCTACGGACTATGGGAAAGTCTGGAAAAGTATGGAATCTAATTTTGGTATTTTCCAGGTCTTGAAAAGTCTGGAAAAAGGATAAGAAAATATGGAAAAGCAATTGTTTTTCTAGACTTGGCGCTACTTCGGATTCTTAAATATATAATTCTGCAAAAATGTTCACCGTTGTTATGAGTTAATAAAGCAAGATATGGAGAGCAACAGCGCGAGTTTGTTCGGCGTCGAATCAACAGGGACTGGTGTGTTTGCGTCGCCCTGACCTCGCACAAAAGTCCCGCCCCTTAGTTACAGTTGCGACGTCTGTCCAACTTTTCAGACCCTTCTCGTCCTTTAGGCTGGTGGGAACGGGCTACACGAAGGCTGGCGGACTCAGGCTAACTAGCCACCAACTAAACGCCAAAATAGTTGTGCGTTATCAGTGAAAACAAATGCAAAAACCGTTGCATTTGGTGCAATAAAATTGAAAAACAGACTCTATCGATTGCGGTGTTCAAATATATTATTTGTTTGTTTGGCCTTTTGTCACACTAGTCGACACTGTTTAAACTGATAAGCCCCTGTTATTGAAACAAAAAAGTAAAAATGAGGTGATTCCTGAGATCTGCCTGCAGTGAACCATCTGACGTTCGCATGTCGGGCTACGCTGTGCTTTAAAACCAACCAATGATAACAATCGGTACGAACGCACATTCTTATTCAGGACAAATGTAATCGAACATTGGGCAAGAGCAACTTTCCAGATAGCTGGCTTGTTAACCGAAAGTATAAAGACAGGTTGGGCAAAGATCCCATATGCCGTAAGAGAGCTAAATGCAAGTTTTGCATGAAATCATTTGACATCGCTAAATCGCCAAGTCGGCGATTTTAAGTCGTATGCAAGGGCAAAAACACACCGTGCTCTCGTGACAGCAGCTTCTGCATTTGGAGTCTCAGCATGTTTCAGTCAACCGACCGTGAGACCAAGAAACACAACAAGCTACGAACCTGCCATCACATCTTATAATGAAAGGTGAGAATTGGAGCCATTGTAAAATCACAGTATTCCATACGTTTGGGCTATTATCTCAGGTTATCTTAAACAATTTGGTAAGATACACATTCTGGGATATTGAACATCTTAATTGGGACTGCTGGTGTAAATTTAAGTTGATTAGTCACTTTCAGTGTCAGGGGTGTTTGTTGGGCCTGGCTGGCTTTTTGGTCACAGCCCCGTGCCACTTTTCCGCAGTCCCCAGGTCTATTTTCACCGCCAAAGTACTAAAAGTGAACGTGAATTTTGAGCACTTGGAACCAGCCAATCTTTAGACTTTATAGTAACGTTAATTTATTCCCTTACATTCTAGAGAGACCCTTAGTTAATCATCACAGCACATACGATGACGTTCTAACGGCGACCTCTCCAGACTCGCTGATCTTTTAATCTCTTGCTTTCAGTCTGACCATGCTGCCATCTGGTTAATACCATCATGCTCATTTAACTCAGGTGTTTTTTTAAAAATGCAACATGTTTGACATATATTAAGAGAAATGTGGTCGTTTATTTATCCTTTTTTTAATGAATATAGTACTGAAGGGGGCATGAATTGAACTACCCTTACAAAAAAGAAGAATATTTCAAGTTCATTTTAAAATTAAACTTCAAGTATATTTGAACTTGTAAGTATACTACGTTACTACTTCAGTATCTTGGGACTAATTTGGCTCACTTCAAGTTTATAAGTATACTTCTAGTTTAAGAGCACTAAACTGAGCATACCATAACTTCATTTAATTCAAAAGTTTTAGTTCATGAAAGTATACTTTGAAGTATACTGCAACTAAACTCAGATCTGCATCACAAAAAGATAATGATTAACCTCTTAAGCCCCAGCCTCTTTTTTAGGTTTCTGTTTGAATATGACATACCCAAAATGAATAGAGTATATCTCTGTTTGTGTAGCATGAAGTATCAGAGAGGGAGACATGGAAATGAGGAGAGAGTATTGATTTTCTGACGCTACTCGGATTTTGATATTTGAACATTAATATGCTTGGCGTTTGAGTTGTGCTTGGTGTATGTAAAAATGACTTATATGTGCTTGTAGCAGAGGGTCTCTTGTTTCATTTGATGTGTAATATGACTATATTGCTACTTAATTAGCGTGGCGTTGTAGGTATTTTGCTGCGGTGAGTAACTGGGGGACCCTGGAGTTTAAGAGGTTAATAACACGTTTAGCTCAGTATTGTATGAGGATCACTTTTCCGTTATTTTCCTCTAAATACACATTGGAATTACATAATACACTATTTATAATTACTGTATTCCTATTTTAGATACTCACATGAATTGTTAATTCCACAAGGGAATGCTATAGAATGGATTTGATACCTGAGTCTTCTGATTAGGTGGCAGCTGCTTAATCCACTGCACTGATAGTGCTACCTGAAAATAGTGTGCTGTTTTCTTTTCTACTCTGAAGTGTAAAGTATGCTTTCATAAACTAAAAGTGGACTGGTACTAAGCAACCAAACAACTTTCTCAAAATGTGCTTTGGTGCTGTGGGTAAAGCTGCAGCCTTGTAGCTGGATCAAAATCCTGCCTGGAATGGTTTCCCTTCATTTGAATATTTAAGTGGATATTGTGTCAATTAATTCCTATGTGTGATTAGAAAAGAACAATGGACATGATATGGTCGTAAATGCTGAGCAGAATGTATTACTGTAATACTTGAAATATACTTGAAGGATACTTTTAAAATGAACTTGAAGTATACTTCTCTTTTGTGAGGCTGTAATCGTCTACATTTTGCAGCCGTGTCTGTCTCTCCACCTCATCCGTGGCGGACAGCAGTGAGAAAACTTACGCAGATGCAACCAAAATAAATGACCTGGGGATCCCGTGTGTTATGTGAGAAGAAAGAGGGGGAAACTGATGACACAAATAATAAATTTAGTCATAACTTGCAGGAATTTATTGCATTATTATAGCGCTCGATAGATGTTTCATCATTTGTATGAAACATTGTTTATGCGCGAAATATGATTAGTCTGCGTTACCTACTTGCGATGTTTTTCCTCTGAAACGTGACATGAAGCACCGATCTAATGTTATGTGATCTGTGTCAACTGCTGATTACTTGCCAAAAGTAATAGTTAGTGTGAAATTCGGTTTAACTGCCGCACGCTGTTTTCACACCGGACACGCCATTGGGTTGCCCATATTTTAACTGTGGCAGTTTTTAAAATGGTTGATTAATGTGGTTTCATAAAATGTCAAAGGCCTCCTGTTACTGCCTCCTCTTACAATTGTGTTCTGTTCCGCGCGATCCTACTGTTACACAGCCAGCATAAATTCACATCTTGCACAGTCATGATGCAAAAATACATGATAACGGTTGGAGTTAAAATTATGTATCCGAAAAGAGACTGTAGCTGCTAGTACTGTGGCGTCAAATATGGTCCGAAGAATCTATCTAGATGTCTGGAAATTTAAGTCTGGAAAAGTCTGGAATTTTGAAGCGGGAAATGTGTAGGAACCCTGCCATGGGCATGAAGGTGTATGTGTGTCTGTGTGATCTACTGTACTCACACCTGCCGAAGTATAACTGATATTTCCCGCGCTGTGGAGGACGAGTATGCCCGCAAGGACATTGGTAGTTCATGCAAATAAGGAAGGAGCAAAGTATACTGCAATCTGCATGCTCTCTCACTTGAAAATGTCCTCTGGGAAAAGGTTTACTGTCCATACTGTCCTTTGACAGTGAAAGTGACATAGAGGAGAATGTGTCTGTTGAGGAGGACCCTGATTTTGAGACATTCTCATCTGATGAGAATGAGTGTGTTGACCCTCCTGTTGTCTCTCAACCACCGGCAAACACAATTCCTTCCAAAAATCAGAAGATAATATGGTCCCTTTCGACACTTCAACAGCAGGGTAGACTTAGCGCTGCAAATATTATAAAAAATATAGATTAAAAAAGTAAATAAATATGTTTATGAGAGGAAAGGGCAGGGGGTCACCAACATCAATCAATGTAGTTCACACTGTGAGAGTCATAAATGTGCACCCCAAATTACAAAAGATTTCGATGAAAGATTTTCAAGATACATTAAAACTAAAACTGAAAGTTTGACCTGATGGTGGCGCCAAAGGAAAGGTCAAATCATCACTAAAACCAATAGGCTTCATCTTCTTGTGGTCAATAATGTTGTCAGTAAATTTGAGAAGATTTGTATGAAAAAATTTCAAGATAAATAAATTCTAATTTAAAAGTGAGGCCTGATGGTGGCGCTTGAGGAGAGGTCAACTCATTAGTAAGTTTCATTATCAAGGGGTTGTTTATGTATTCAACAAGAAAGCAAAGTGCCTGATACAAAAACTTAGTCAACAATTTTATGTAAATCATTTTCTGGAGGCAAATATCCCTGGGGTCAGATTGACCCCAAGGGTAAAATGTGATAGTAATATTTAAGGATAATAGGAGGGTTAACCACCAAAAATGTCAGGACACCAACTGATATAGTTTACCATATAGAGTGAAGAATTAAATTTTAATCAGTTATGTAATTCAGAAACAGCACGGTTGAGCTGATGGGGGGGTACTGTAATAAATACCAACTCTATGAAGCTTGCAATAGACTGGTTTGGTTGACTGGTCCATGCACGGATTTTTAAAAATTCTGCGGTGGTTTTTAGGGCTGTGTTTATTAGCAACCATCCTGCCAAGTGTCCATCAGTCAAAACTTGCGGCCGCAGCTCTTTTCTGCAGCTGCTGTTTTTTGGTGCTTAGCTAATGAGGCCATAACTTTCAACACTGTTCCCCCAACTGCCTAAAATAGTTCTGCTGTTTTTCTATTTTGTGCCTCGGCCAGTTTGGACTGTTAAGCCGCTTTCACACTGGACGCGAAACGAATTTTTTCTCACGACAGATTACATTCAAAGTCGATGCAAAGACGCCAATTTGCATTGACTTTGAATGTAATCTGTCGAGCGAAAAATTCGTTTCGCGTCCAGTGTGAAAGGGGCTTTAGTGCCCTCCTCTGGCTTTGGGGACTGCCTTTTTTAAGGAGGCTCACGCAGCTAATTAGCACCCAAGTAGAAATCTCCTGTGTATATACTATCATAACTGTTGTCTACAGACTTCAAGTTAACCCTTTAAATTTGCTCTATCCGAAGGATGAAGGTGGTTAAAGTCACTGTATGTAATTGAAAAAATGTGCTGAATTGAACTCAACCTGATAAAGCCACCCCTTACACTTGCTTGAGGAATGCTATGGTGAAAAAAAAAATCCAATCAGCCATTTTCAAAACATTTTTTAATTTGATACAATGACTTAAAATGTGCTCAACAAAAAAGGATGAGCCGGAAGATAAAGAGTTAAAGCCATTTTCCTGCCAGCATCTGATATTCTCACTCCCCGCAGTCTTCACAGAAACTGTCGCACCTGATTGAAATGGCAAAATATACAAAGACGTCGCTTTAAACGCTCATGTTATTCAGATGAAGCACACATTCAGTCGTTTGAGCGTTCGCACGTATCCAAGCCATGCCCTGCTTAGGGAGCCGGTGAACTCATATCCCGTTAATTAGGTGCACAAGTTTCTTTTCGATAAAAAACCGAAGCGTAACCGGCTGCAGCGCACTCATAGACGCGTCCATTTTGCAACACATCCGGCCTCAGTGTGAGCGGAGCGTTTGCACAACCAATGTCAGCGAGATGAGCCTCCTCTGATATCCCCTATAATGGCACTTCCCTATCTGCATTCTGATTGGCTCTTTGTCCACTGAAGCTCCGGGGTGCACTATGTTTAATGTGCGCAGCTCAGCGATCTCCGAAAAGTCGACGGGACACCACAGATATTTCAAACGTTCTCCTCCTCCATCGAGCCTTACGCCAAGTCACTGAACCTTTACCCCTGAGAATTCACAACTATGCACAAAATTTCTGAGTGTTCTGCAAAGCAAGTCAATAACCTTCGAGGCATCCTGCTAACAGACAGCCAAATAGAAGGGGTGGGGGTGGGGGGGATGTTATCCCCTTTAAACCCTGTCCATGGGAGTAAAATTCTTTGTTGTCATTCCAGTTAGTAAATCCATTCATTCATTATCTAAACTGCTTCCTCTTCACTTGATTAGCTGTACCGATCCCAGCTGACTCTGGGCGAAAGGCATAGACACACGCTGCACAGCTCACCAATCCAGTGCAGGTTCACACACCGTTCACATACACACTCATGCATACGGGCAATGTGGAGTCTCCAATTAGCCTGCAGTGCTTGTCTTTGGATTGCAATCGATTATTTTCATAATTGTAATTTAATTTTTATTTAATTTTTTTAAATCAAAAAGTAATTATATTTGTAGTTGAACATTCTGTCCAGAAAATAATTGTCAACTTTAATTGAAAGAGAAATTGAACCCAACCCTGGTGGGAGGAAAGCGGAGTACCCAGAGTACCCCCACACAAACACGGGGGGAACATGCAAACTCCACACAGAACGGCCCCAGGCCAGATTTGAACCCACAACCTTCTTGCTGTGAAGCAGCAATGCTACCCACTTTGCCATTGTGCAAAATTATTTTGAGAATAAAACATATTTTAAACGAGAGGAACTCTCAAAGCAATCCGTGCAATTTCACAGGTTTTTACCCTCAACACTGCACCGCACCCAGTGATAAAACCCAGGATTAGCCACAGCCAGACCTCATGTCATTTATGGCCGAACGGAGTTTATTCACATCCTTATCCTTTCTCCTGCCATAAAAAAGTTGCTCAGATCCAATATCAAATTTTATGATGTGAAAGGGGGGGTACAAGGATGTTGGTGACATTTTCCATTTTCATTTCGTTATACGATCTAATCTCGATGCTGGCAGACAGCCCCCAGCTCACTAAATCATGGTTAACAATATCCATAATCTGATCCAGGTTTAAAAAAAAAAAAAAAACCTGAAACACTGGGAGATGTTAATCCCTTTGATTGGAAATTTACTGCTCGGAGCATAAATCGGAATGGGAAAGGCTGAGTTGGGAATGCTAATATGAGAATTTCTATGCTTTTTTTTTTAAACACGTGATGCAATATTCAGGCCGTAGGAATACAGCCAAAAATTCTGAAAATCTCATTTGGCTAATGAGGCTTTGCGCTAGGGAAGATATTTGGAAAATGGACGGCTCTAATGCCTTCGCAGCTGGAAGACGGCAATGACCTTCCCCTGCAGACAAGTGAAAACCAGAGGCACTATTAGCGAGAGCTGTGAAGTCAGATTGTCTGGATCAGTAACCTCTGCTTCTGTTAAACCAAAGACACTTTGTTCTGATGAACTGAGCTTCGGAAGATCCTCAGTGTTTTGAAAGACTGCGCCAGCGAAACGATTCACAGAGTTATCAAGACCTCTGCGCTCATTAGACCGTGAAAGTGGAAACTGCCTTCGAGGTTCAATTCGGTTTGATTGCCACCGACATGCCATTACACTACGTCGTTATACAATTAAACCTGAGCAAATAAAACACGCACGAGCGTACTGAAAGCCCATATTCAGATACGATTAGTTTCAGATATTTCTCATTCAATTGATTTGCATAGTTGTTGGATGTGAGGGGTTGTTTTCACCATTTAATTCCGAGAGGCTGGTTTTCCTCGGTTTCTCTGCTTTTTCGGCATTGTGTTTTCTTCCGACTAATTGCGCACAGATCATTATTTTCCTTAGCGCCGGAGAAAAGCTTGCAATGAAAGTTTTCTCTCAGTATCCTATAGGTACTGGTTATTTGTCTCAGTTGTTATGAGGTCTCTAGAAATAATCTGAAATAAGTTTCTGCTTTCTTTTATGAATTCCAGGTAGGTCAATAGACAGAGCAAAACTACCACCTGAAACTCAGCAGTAGGGTCTGTTATTAATAACAAAAAAAAGAGACCAGGGCATGCTGTAAGGATAGTACAACAAATTAACAATTTTAAAAGAGCAGAATGGACATAACTATTGTGTAGATGTGGCAAACTGTCAGCCATATTGGGTAAGACTTCTGCTGCCTTTCAGCGTTGACCAGCTGGTGTAGAATTCTGTGGTCTTACAATTATGATGTCACTGCTGTTCACAGTAATAGTTCAGTCTTACACAAGATGGCGCCCATTATTACCACATCCAGGGTAACATTACCCAGTGGCATTGTCCATCCCATTGATTTTTATTCTATGGGTACAACACCCAGTGCGTGAGAGTAAAAACTCATCGAACTTCATCTAGAAGATTTCTAGCCATGACTCAATACTCTAAAATCCAATCATTATAGGAACAGTCTGTTTCCAAAATGCAGTAAGTGCAAAAATTGAGAGAATACCACACAGCGATAGCCCTGTGCTTCTTGCACATGGTGCAAAATTCCATTTTCAGAAATTCATACTATAAAATGTTTTTTTTCATGGTCAAAGTTTGTGTTTTTCTATAAAATGCAATAGGTGCCAACATAGAAAAGGCTGATTTACTCAAAATGAGTAAAATGGATATATTGCATTTTGAAAACGAACTCTTATTTTGGTTATTGACCCTGTTTACATTATTGCTTTCCAAACCTGGTTTAGATGAAACCATGCCCACATCTGAATGAAGAGAGCCTTTGTAGGAGTAACTTCTGCCCCGTCAACTGTTGTCAGGGTCACTGAGAGAAATTTCCAGCTATAAACCTAAACTTCACTATGCTGTATTGACAGATTAATTTCTAGCAGAGGTTAAATGTTTTAGAAATGCCTAAGAATATTCCACAAAAACAGGGATCCCTTTTAGCCAGGACCCTACCCTCGTTGTGTCAAGGTTTTTACCATATGGAAGTGGCCGTGGTCTCATCTGAACTGGGATGGAAAAACATTGCAGACTCCCCGTCCACTAATTTATGACGTCCCCCATTGTCCATTACTGGGGAGACTAGTCTTTGGCCAATGTGGGACCAGATTTCTTTTCTCGAGCCGGGAGCAAAAAAATGGTCTAATCATAGCCTGCAATCAAGATCTTTACAAGCAAAATAGGGTGTCTTGAAACAGCAAACACCAAACCTGCACCCATGCTGGACCTTCTAAGAGAAGAGGAGACACCCTTAGTTTGTAGAGCCACCTCAACACAGGCTGTGGGGGGAGGTGGGGGGCAGAGAGTAGTTAGCCCATATGGTCCCACCAGATCAGAGTACAAATGTGCATTCAGGGGTCGCTATACAAGCCACGTCGTAAAATAAAGTCGAGTAACCCGGCGCAGCCAAATGGGGATCAACTCTCTGCCAGAAAATAATACATTGCAATGCGGCCCAACTGACTCCAGCTTTCATTGTTTCTTAAATGCATTTGTGCTCTGTCGTTATTTACTAAAGTTGGCATTTTCTCCCGTTTGATGAAGTGATTCATCTCTTTTATGTTTGTTGTGCTCTGAAATCCGGGTTTAATGCCACTGCTTTTTGCAGAAAGCCTGGAGACGCTAATTCTCTGAACTTATCGTTACATTAGCCTGCAATATTGGTTTAATAAATTGTCTTGGACCTTAAAAAAAAAAATCACCCTCAGCACTCTGTTTATAAAGCTTTGGCCAAATATTATACAGGCAGTAGGGCTTTTGAAGATGTAACACATGGTCGGTTATTAAAAACATTGATGGTAACAGCCCTGCATTCAACAAAATCTCAGCAGTGGTCATATTTATGGATTCATAAAGCCGGTGGTGAGCAACACAGGGCAGAGATAAGAGCGTAACTCCGCCCTTTTCCTCCCGGACACACTGACAGCCGCTAATGAATGGCGGGGTGAACTGGTGCGGTTTAAAGAACACACTCGGGGGAGCATCAATGTCGTAAACCATAGATGGGCGAGGAAGGCCAAATAGGACTCTGAATCACAGACCAACTCCTGCTCCCAATTATTTAACTGGCTTGAAATTTACTGAAATTGTAAAACTTTTAACATTCTGTAATGCACACAGAGTGCACCACTTAACATTTTAACACTTGGATGGGCAGACGCCACGTTCTTTGAGACATTCTAACATTCTGTGATGGACACAGCGAGCAGCATTTCACATTTTAACATTTGTCAACGCAAACACAAAGGTACTATTTGACATTTAACATTCTGTGATGCAAGCGGCGTGCGCCATTTAACATTTTAACATTCAGTGATACAAGCAGCAGCATGACGATTGTTCTCGTGTCTGTATACCCACACTGTACAGTTTTTTATAGTGGTCTAATCAATGTGAATGAATAAGAGTTGGCACGTGTGACTAAGCTAGTGGTTGCTGGTGATAACAATCATCTGCATGTGCGCCAGTCCGCCAGGACGCAAGTTTCCCAACTGAGTCATGAACGATAGATTTTACAGTTTTAAAAAAAGGATTCTAAAACAAAGCTGAACAAAGGACTCATTTAATAGTGGCTCAGTTTGGATGCTGGGATGAAGATGGCAATGAAATGCCACCTGAAGGGAGAAAACGCAATGACTAAGCTAAAAACCAGTGGCAGGGTTTAAAAAGGCAGCAAAACTAGCTATTCAGAATAATCAACTGCTCTTGTCTGCCCATCCCATACCACAGAATATAAATACTGTTATTTACGATATCATTTAGAATATATATACACATACATCATGTCATAGGATATCAGTTAAATTTTTACTCACCAGATGGCATATTATTCAACACTCATATCCATCTTACAAATCATTTTAACGGATTAAAACAGCATGTTCACAAGGGTAATATCAACTGGGGAAAAAAAGTCATAGACGTTGTGGTCAAGTTACGCTCAGGTATTGGCGTGGGGATACCTCTAGCTACCTTGACAGTTACTTTCGAAGCCGAACATCAGGGAGCGCAGCCTGTCCTCTGGACTGGTGAAATTTTTATTTTTTGAACAACCCTCCCCCCACCCAACCCAAAGAATTTCACAACAATTGCCTCCTTACCACTGAACGGTAATTAACTGTAACCGCCTGGCAGTTTTGTGGCCGTTAGATCCGAGGGAATCGATGCCTCCAGCCAATCAACTCTAATATAACGTTGCTCACGGCAACCAGCAAAAGTGCTACCATTTTTTATTAGGGCAAAGAAAACTTGTTTATAACCCTTCTGGTATCCTCATCCTGCCGACCAATTAGGTCTGGACAGCTTTGTGCCGTAATGGGCGACTCTGTAAAACAGGTGCAGATCTGGATGCCTGGGCTACAGAACAATGGTCTAATGCACAGCTATGCCCCCCCCTCCCCCCTAAGAGTTCAGGGTGTCATCTAAAGCTCGTCTCGGACAGGGGAGTCCAATTAGATGTGGGGTCCTGTAGTCTCTGACCTTTCATTCTACCATCTCCACTGTATTTGAAGCAAAGGCCATCTACTGCAATATGTGTTCAGTTACAGGACCATGTATCACCCTGTATGTTGCCTCCACACTCCCGGGCAAAAATGGGCCAAATTGGCATGTCTGCTGTGGCCAAGCACAGGGTACTGTGCAGATAAGAGGTTACTGTCATTTTATTCTGTAGTGAATATTTGGTTGTCACATTAAACACAAACTAATTGGGAAATGTTATTCAATAACAACTACAGCTGTTTGAAGCCACAAACAGCGAGTCATTCTTCTGTTTGAAAAAAAAAAACAAACAAAAAAAAAAAACACTCCACAACTTTGCCCATGAAGCTTAAATATTTATCGGAATTAACGCGAAAAGCTGTCATATACCAAGTTACCTTATCTAATCTTACTAATATTTTGACCAATGATTTCCAGCCAGGACAGCGTGGGCTAGTATTGTTTTTGTTTGTGAGTTTGTGTGTGTGGGTGTGTGATCATTAGAAAATGTGGCTCCGAGACAAATATTGTAGCGGGAACTACTGCAGAGGCGGATTTGAGTACTCTGCCAGCTGTTTATATGCCTATGCGAGGACAGATTTTGTCACGATATGATACACGATACAAGATAGCATCACAACCATGTTAGATGCAATTACAAAACTTGACAGGTTTGTAGTTGAGATCACAAGGAAGGTTGATTCCGAAGGCGGGAGTGGTCCAAGCGAGGGTACTGGAAGTAGGGGACTTGGAAGGGAAACTGGTGTGATCTGATCAAGATTTTCTGATCTTTTCTGATCTGATCTCAAGATCCCATTTTGTTGTTAAGACCATTGAAAGCTTCGTATATTGCCATTTTAGGCTTGGCCCGTTTTCTGCCTTGGAGTGCATACATTTATCCTTCTCCATGCATTTATTCTCTCTTTCCAAGGTTAAAATAGACTAGTCTCTTCCACAGTTAATATATCTTAGCTTTAACCGCAGATACAGCAAGCTCCGTTTGTGTCGATTTTGCATTTCAGTTCATCATGAAATAATTCACGCAGTCAAACTTTATAAACATACACATATCATCTCCATTACTGGGTGAAAGGTGATCATTTCAGATCACTAATGTGGGTCCTCAACGCCCCCCCCCTCTCATTGTTTCAGCCTTCCATTCATTTCCCAAGGTTAAGACTTCTGTTCCTTGTATCTTCGCCCAGCTGGATTTTTCACATTCCTTCTTCCGCCTTTGTTTGGCCAGATGCGATATTCTCTCAGCCAGCAGTGAAATCTAATTGAGTTCTCTCGTCTGAACACGACCCCGACCCCGACCCTGGGCCTCTGCCATTTTATTTCTGATTTCGGCAGTCCTTTTCTTCACTCTCCCTCTCTCTCTCTCTCTTGATTCTCTTCCCGGCTTTTTACTCCGCCATTTCTTTTCTTTTCATGTGTGTTTGTGTGTGAGATAGAGAGAGTGACAGAGAGGGAGTGGGACAGAGGGAGAGAGAGAGAGACAGAGACAGAGGGGGAGAAAGATGGAGAGAGAGAAAGGGAGCGCCACAGATCGAGCCGGAAGAAATTCCTCTCTTCCCATTTGCAGCTCCAGTTGAGAGGCAGTGCTTGTGAATAAATTGACCGTGAGGCAAATCAGTTGTGCACTTTCCCTGCTGTCACGCCGGGCCTCCCGATTGGCTGGGTTAACCCTTTAAGGTGCGAGGTAACAGGTATGCGATTAGAGTGCTCTTAACTGATGGCTCTAATCATGATGTAAAAATCGTTGGTGTCGGATAAAAACCTTGTATATAGAATTTTGTCCATTTTGAGATTTTCGTATCAGTCGATGCAGAAATGATCATTACAACTACTGTGAAAACATTGTGACAAATGGACCAATGGGAAGAGAGAAAAATGTCATGTGACATAAGCTCAGATCAAGATGAGGAGTTCTCCAAGTAAAACGATGTATGTAATATTATGTCATTTTTTGATGAAAAAAGTAAAGTTTTCCCGAAAAATAACAATCTTTCTTTTTTACATTTCTCGATAAAATGAATGATACCCCAAATAAATCCAAAATAAGAAACGTCTCCTGTCTGTCTCCTGAAAAACTAGAAAAATCAGAAAACAAGGTTTTCACCCGACACTGATGTAATAAATAAAGGTGACTGAGGACAACAGAGTTGAAAAACATCAACGTAGAATTTTGGAAAAAAGATTCCAAAATAAGTGCTCTTCAAAGGCAACATACAATCCTGACCCTTCTCTGACGGTGTGTGTATTTGACACAGAGAGTTGGAAAAATATCATTAATAGATCTAACATATACAAGCATGAAATACTCAGAACCTACTGCCATGGGAAGGCTGATATCTGGCCAGGAAACAAAATGCGGTGAAGGGACAGACAGACAGACAGACAGACAGGAGGACAGACGGACGCACAAAAAGGCACATCTATACAATGAGATGTAGCCATATATTAAATTTTGTTGAGACATATTGAATGGTTTAAGAATTCTAGCTCGGAAAAGGGAAAAGAAAAGTGACGGACAGACAGACGGACAGAGGGAAAGACGACACTCATTCCTATATCCCCATTTTTTGTGGTGGGGAGAATAATAAAAGGATTCATTTTCTCTACTCAACCCTGAGATTTTTCGTTTGAAGACCCATATGTTGCGCAGGGGCAGCATAAGCCTTAAAAAAATCATCCCCAAAGACCTTATTTATCATCAACAATTTTCAAGAGAATAAACGGTTTTCGTGGCTTTATAATAAGTCTGGAGGTTGTCCAAGTGAAAAGTCAATTGGTAATTGACTATAACAGCCAGATAAAAATGCAAGAACCAGTCAAAGTTTCACGGTGAGAGTTTTATTCAGACTTCATTTACAGGGGTGGAAGTCGGATGTCAGAAACTAAGGGAACCCTGGGACTCAAAGCACCGAACAGAGGAAAAGAAGAATCTAACCTCAACAAACATTAATGCGCAGCACCTACCTGGGCGAGGCACGGTAGCCATTTTGCGCCAGAATGTTCACCATACATCAGCTGCGGTGGAGAGGAAGTGGACAGTTTTCACAGCCAATTAGATCAGGGGATCATTAGGGGTCAGGCTGAAAGAGCCAGGTCGGGAAAATAGCCAGGGGAACCCCCCTACTATGAGCATCATGTAACGACAACGGTGAATAAAAACATCAGTTTAAACTCAGTTTCATGCAATGAATTATGTGCGATAAGACCCTACTCCACAGACATGTAGTGGATGTAGTCCTGTAATCCATGCAGCAGAGCAAGTTCTGGAGCTCCCCGTGCCTTTGTCTACGGCCCAAAAACCTGAGGTCCCATTACCAAAATATAGGACACATGGAAATTCAATTCTGCCGACAGAGGGGAGAAAAAGAAAAAAAAAAATCACTGGATAATATCAATGATATTCAGAAAAAATTTGGCTCGAATCCCCACAAAAACCCTCGAGCTAAAAATGAAGATGCAGTTTCACACGCTCTGCGGAGAATACTCGAGCCTGTCTGGGAGGAGAAGTCTTGTTTACTTATTTATTTTGGCGTGGGTGTATCTCCCACCTCCTGGTTCCCCACTCTATGCTCACACCTCGGCTGCTTGGCGCCCTACTAAGATGCCCCAGATTCAAAAATTCGCCGGAGAGAGCGATTGCGCACACACACACACACGCACACACACACACACACGCACACACACTCGCACACGCACACACACTCAAAACTCCCTCCAGCAGTAACCTTGACTCTTCACCACCAAACTAACACAACACACGCAAAAAGTTCAGTCTCTAAAATTAGACGCTCAATGGTTCTTTGAGTTTCCTTAAGGTGAAAACAGAGCTCTTGGCCCTTCATGATTGGAGCCCAGGTGTCAGGCCCCAGCCCTTTGGTCAAGGTCCAGAGCAGCACATCTCTACATCGCAAAGCTCTAACAATTCAGGTGTCAAAACTAGTGCAGCCCAAATAGAACATGCACTCATAAATTATTTTACAGTCAGGATGCGTCAGGGTTCAAGAGTAAATGCTAATGAAACATTGCCACTTGGGACACACCATCAGTACCTTGGCACACACCCACCCAGCTGACCCTTGCATTCATGGAGTCAAACGTTGTATCTCACACATTAATTGCAGAAAACACTGCCGCCAACTACAAACTTGGTCCGAGACAAACTTGGTCAAACTTGACCTTGTCAAGGCTAAAAGAAAAAAATGTAATGAATGTACAAATACCTTATGAAATACCTTAAAGGAGCCACAAATCAGCCTAAAAGCCAAAGTAGTAAATATCAGTACATCTCACTTTGGGAATAAAAAACTGAATGCAATCTTAGTAACTTATTAAAACCGAGTAATTATAGATCTTCCGTGATTTGGCGTCATTCATTCACAAAAAGACTCCTTGCTTGTGGGTGTGCATAAATGCGTCTAATTGGTACTTGCAAATTTTCATTTTGCATATCCAGTGTTTAAAACATTTTATCTTATTGGCAGTCTTAACGGTTTCCTCAAAGGACGTTAATGATACGAATGTCTTGAAACTCAGTAATGAACTGGCTTGGCCTTGTAATCGTCATGCCACGGCGTAAAATGTAAACAAAACAATTAATTAATCAAGTCACGAGCGCAGATAGACACGATATTGAGGAGGCTTCCCATCTTATTTTAGCTTTAGCGCTTCAATAGCGAAGGTAGCGAGCACCAGCACAGTGTGCGACTGATCCCCGTGCCAAAAAAACTATAATCCTGTAATACAAATTGAGCCCTAATATGCATGTAGAGTAGATTGCAAACTCTCCACTGCTGTGAAAGTGCGCTCAGAACACCCAGAATGGCAGCATAATTTACCCAGGCACCGCGAGAGTATTTCCCGCATACAAATCATGGCTAAGATTGGCCTCGGTAACATTAGACGTGGCTTTGGGCCCAGAAAGCGAGCTTGTTAGAAACCAGCCAAAGTACACCAGATGACGCCCTCCCTCCCTCTCTCTCGACCTCAACTAAACCCCCCACCTCCACCCGCCACTTCCTCCTTCCGCAATTACTCTGACCTCTAAAAAAAAACAAACAAACAAAAAAAAACAGCCAGCCACTTTTCCAAGGGTTCTTCAGAGCTCATTAATTCTTAATGTTTGTGGTGTCATTACATCTGGACTCGTCAACTTTTCCAGACACCCCCATCTCGCCCCCCAACCCCCCCAGTGTATTTGACGGATTTGGCGCACGCTGCCACAGGACGCTTCGTCTTCTTAACCTTGCAGTGAGAAAAAGCGGTCAGCTCTATGATGGCGGGCAGCGTCTGGGGGCCGTTCCAAATAAATAAATATTTTAAAATGTAAATAAATAAAAAATGCAGCAGCTGCTAGCGGCTTCTGCAGGAGCAGGAGCGCCTTCGACGAGCCGGGAGAGGTCGTTTGCATATTACTGATGTGGAGTGTGACTCACCGCTCGACACATCGAGCGGCGCAAATGACGGGCTGTTACACAACATTCAGTTTTTCTGAAACTATACCTAGCCGTTATCGTACACATTTCAACGCAATTTTTTTGGATTAAAAAAAAACCGGATAAGCCAATCACGAACTGCACACCGACTTCCGTAAGCTTAGCAGGCCTAAATAGACGTTCTCCAAGGCCTTCCTTCCCACACACATTCCACTCACATAACAACCAGATCGTACAAAACATTATCTCACCATCCACCCTCGCCACAGTGGTTTCAGTATTCTGTGTGTGTGACCTCATGTCTGAATGCGAATATGTGCCTGCAAACCTGTGGGAGCAAAACCAATACAATCAACGGAACTGCTGGTATTCCTCCCTCCCTTTACCCAAAAGTCAGGTGTGAAGACTGGCCAATCAGAAGCATGAACTGTTAGTCAGTTACCTGTGAGAAAAGAAATCCAGGGCTGGATTTGTATCAGAGGATCAGATTTGGTGCTCACTGCAATAGAAGTTGAAAAAAAAAAACAACCTGGAGAGTGGGCATTTCATCCAATAGAATTGCAAACACGTTAAAAAAAAAACGTAAAGGTAGAATGTTAACGGTACGGGTGATGAATGATCAGTGACTAACTGCCCACGTCTAAACCCTACCTTTTCTCCTGCAGGGCACTATGGGAAGGAAAATTTCCGGAGCGGTGCGCCCGACCACAACTTCATCTCCTCAGGGTTCGTTACCTTAGGACGAGGACAGCTCAAAGGTACCGTTCCCCCTCTCTCCCAGTAGGTGGTCACCATGGCAACATTATTATTGTTATTATTATTATTATTGCCCCGCCCCTCCAGTGTCCCCTCTCCCAACCTCCAAGAAACTGCACTCTTTAAACTCCCACAAAGAGAATAACAGTCTTTTAAACTGTCAGATCAAAATGCACCACCCTTAGCCTCACAGAGGAGTATCAGAGCATGAACAGTACACAGCTTAAAACGGAACAAACAATAATCTTGGACAAAGATAACAGGGTAACGCCTTACACCAACACAATCTTCAGGACACATCTACCGCTGGCATTTATGATCACTAAGAAGCATTACATAACAATTACAAAGAGCGCTTAGAAGGCTAAACAAATCTAAGTTGTCGATGTGAAATCATCAGAATTTAGCCACTAGCATAGCTAGCCTCATACTAAGACTGTTAGAAGGCCAGCTTGCCATTTAGCTGTGGATGTTGGTACAGAAATTCAGTGTTCACATCTTCGCCTGCTTGCATTGTTTAACTTCATGTCAGTTTTATGCTTCTCAATCGAAAGGATATTAAAGGTGTCAGAAGTGCGAGTGTTTGTGATTTGGTATGTGTGTTCATAACTGCACTCATGAATGCAGTAGAAAAAGAACTAACAAAAAACAAAACATGAGAAAATTCCAAATTTATAGATGACATTCATTGAACTTAACTTTAATGACTTTAAAAACAAAATTAGCTCGGATTGGCCGACGGTCAGTGAGGTGCCGAGTCATAGTTTAGCGATTTAATGCAGCTTTTTACCGTGCCTCTCCACAGCGCAGCACTCGATAGACCTCGGAGGACAGATGTCCTGGCAAGACGAACTGGACGTGCCCACGTCTTACAGTAGGTGTTCATTCTTTTGGCCAACTGTCGGCGTTCATTCACTTGGTCCTACAGCAGGTGCCTGTACACTTGGTACACTTGATAAGTGTTCATTATCCTGGTCCTAAAATAGCTGTTCACTCTCCCTGTCACACTGTGGGTGTCCATTCTCCTGCTGCTACAGTAGGTGTTCATTCTCCTGCGCCCACAATAGCTGTTCACACTCTGTCATTCTGTAGGTGTTCATTCTCTCCATAGTAGGCGTTCATTATCCTGGTTCAACTGTAGGTGTTGTTTCTCCTGGTCCTACAGTAGGCGTTCATTATCCTGGTTCAACTGTTGGTGTTCTTTCTCCTGGTCCTACAAAAGCTGTTCACTCTCTCCATCTTGCAGTAGCTGTTCACTTCTCCACACCCAGGGAGCATGGCTTCCCGGAGGCAATGCATGTCGAATGTTACGGGCGCCATCTCTCCGTTACATGAACCACAGCGTGTGGACCTGCTGTTAAGGGGATGCACCAAGGCAAGAGCGTTTCACTGGAAGCACAGAGCGTTCAGTGATCACTCGCGCGGAGAGCCCCCTCGTCATTTCATGCGTGCTCGACAATAACAACCGAAATGTCGGCTCAGTCGGGGTGTTCCCGACCCCCCCTTTCCAATATTTACTGACCTTTTTCAAAAGACTGGATTGTATGAATGCTATCTCTTCAAATCACAGCACAGCACGACCCAATGAAAATAATGTTCACTAACCCTTTATTGCCCGAGGTGGGAAATGTCTAGAACTGCGTAATCTTGTGTCAAGGTCACTATTCCTCTTCGTTCACTTGAACGCAAGATAGTGCAAGAACACTGACCTGGGGGAGGGGGAAGTCTTCGAGGGGTTAAAATGAAACACTTGAAACGCTGGCAGCGATGTCAGCCAAGGTATTAGGATCTCATATTTTTTTGACTGTCTCAGATCTGACCTGGATCTTGCGTCATGAGGCCATGAAACAGTGGAAAGACCTGAAATCAGAGACCAGATTGGATTGAAGCAATCTCAGGCACCAGAGTGATTTAATACAGCCTTTCAAAAAGCAGGGAGACTTTCTTTTTCCGACATAGAAAGAAAAACATGTGCTACCCCAGAAACCAGGGCACAGTATAATGACGAGCGTCTTTACAAAGAAAATTGTCCATCGCCGTTTCAGCTCAGAATCTTTTTCGTTGCTGACACCGATAAACAGGGCAGATACAGTTTGAACTCGAACATCATGAGCGTGAGTAGTGGCATGCATTCAGCTGGCAAAAATTACAAAAATAAAAGCACTTGAACGGATGCCAGCTTTGAAATACGCCAACAAAAAAGCCATCTCATTGAGACTCGATTTCCAGAATTTGAGAAATATTCATCGGCGGACAACAGCGTGATAAAAATGAAGCCCTTTTGCAGTTTCTGTTAATTGCGGGGGCGAACGCCAACGCAAACAACAAAGGGTTAGCACACGCACTCAGTTCAATGGAGCCCCAGAGTCACTATTTCAAGCCGATCCGCGAGCTTATTGAGCGCATGGAGCCACCGACGTGCACCGTGGAGGAGAGGGTGACGGTGGAGTGGAGATGGCTGCAACGGTAAATTACTGTTTCTGGATGCGAGAGAGATAAAAGGAGTCCCAGGGCTTTTTCCAACCCCCCCGTTCACTTCACCTCTGTGATGGATGGTGTGAGAGGAGGGGGGGACAAGATTGACCGACTTTTCCTCAGAAAAGATTTATTTGACGGAGGGTCGTCTGAGCAGCTGGCTTGAAATAAATACACGTTGGGTGGGTGGGTGGTGGTCCGGTGAGATGGAGGAGGGTGGTTGGGGGGGTTGAGCTCTGCTTCCTTGTCTCTGCATGACAAACACAGATGCCATTTATCAATCTCGCATGGCTCCGCTGGTGGTATTTACATTGACCGTCAGTCATCTTGGCTACAGCTGGGTCTGCATGCGTCAGAGCACAGCGCCGTAGGCACAGCCAAATATGTGTTGGGCCGGCAAGGCTGCTAGGTCCTGCAGTGGGTAAGGCTGTCACGTTACAGCGAGAGGGTTGTGGGTTTAAAACATGGCCTGAGGCGTTTCTGTACAGGGAGTTGGCGTACTCTCTCTGTGTCGAGGTGTGTTTCCTCAGGGCACATCGGCTTAAAGACTTTGCATTATAGGGTAATAGGACACAATATATGGCCCACAGGCATGTGCGTGTGAGCGAATGCCGTGTTAGGTCACATGGGAGCACTTCACTGCGCATTTGTAAGTGCTCTGTAAACTGGAAATTATGCTGCCTGGATCGAAATGCAGAGTAAAAGGATTTTAAAAGCGAGAATTCAAATATTAAAAAAAACGTGAAACAACAATTCCCTAAAACAATGACAATGAGACTGCTAGACTAACATAAGTCTTCTAGAATAAAGTACAAAGAGGTATGCAGGCGATTTGCTACTCAATAGGCTTACGAGACTTCGCACCAGCGTGGTGCGAAGCTCAGGCTTATACTATAGGCTGAACGAGATCATGAGATGATTAAACAGCCTCCAGTTCCTCAGTGCTCTGGGGGCGTGGCCTGACGCTGTTTAAGGTGTGTTAAAGGCTGGGATAGACTCCAAAAGAAATGCACTGGAGAAAACTGGGAGTTTGATATTGGATGGGCAGGTGATAGATGGATGAATATTGGACCTGCAGGCCCCGCCCAGTCTCTGATGCCCAGGATAAGGTAGATTAAAACTGTATGACATGCTGCAATCCTTATGAACTTGGCAGTTTCCAGCCCTAACACGGAAGCTCAAAGTTGCAGACTCAAACTTCTCTGGAGGTGGACTGACAGCAATCATTGGTAATACGCAGCTGTCGCCATGATCTGCGCATCAAACCTTCAGAGATATATCTGTAACATACAGCGTGTGGGACATAAAACTTGCCTGGAAAAACATAATTTAGGAGATAAAGGACATCCACCAGATTAAATTCAGGCATCCCTACAGCTTACGGAATAAACTAGAATTTGAGTCTCAGAAACAGGGCTCAGTCTGTTGCAGACTAAACTTGGAGTGAGATATTTTGTGATTTTCTCCATGCAATTTCTGGCCAATTTGTCTGCATTGTGCTTCAGATTATATTTGTTTTTTTGTCTTTTTATCTTGTGTCTTAAGCTTGTTTTAAGACTCTGTTGCATATAAAAGGCAAGAGAATTTTCTCTTATGTAGGCTTTCGTGAGTTACAGAGCGCTCTCGTCAAGTAAAAGCTTGTTTTGAACCATTACCAGGAATGGGGCTTCCCCTAGAGATCAAGGAGAAACGTCGGGGAGGCACAATCCACAGTATACACGCATTCTGAAGACGCAAAACAAACAAGAAAGAAAAAAATTCTGATTGGGTCTACTTTTTTTACCCGCGTAAACAATCCCAGCCCGAAGAGCAAATCTTACAAAAAAAAGGCCCAACCATTACAGCTATGCTCTCAGCACATAATTACCAGCGCAACAGACGACATAAAAACATCACGCTAAGCGACTCAGATCAGGGCGCCCGAGCTCTTTCAGCCGAAAGCACAAAAGCGAGAGTCTCGCTGGCATGTTTGACATTTTTACAGTATACGCTTTGTTATACAGTATGAATGTGCTTTTTTATGGTCGGGAGTACCTCGCAGGCGGCTTGAATAGCAATCCATTCGAGTTTTGCTGACGTGCGTGTAAAGATAGCAGCACGACAAGAGTCAGCCGACATTACTGTGTTAGAACAAAATCCACAGCGAACCCAGTCAGCATATTCAATTCCCTTTCCCTACAGAGTATTTTTTCCCCAACAGCAGTCAAATGAATGCCCTCTTCTTCTTCTCTTGTTCTTGTCAGTTCGCTGCAAAAGGGGCACCTTCTCTTCACCAGCTCGCTGTGATAACGCTTTACAATAGGTCCATGCAAACGGACAGTAATTCATGTAATTAGCTGCTAACTAACCTTCACTGAGGTGTAGGCCTTAACGTCATTAATTCAAGTTAACTACTGAATTGGGTCATATCAATGGATGTGGGACTTAAAATACATTTAATGTTTGTTATTAGACAACCGAAAATAACGTAATCCAACATTTGAAATGTATCATTCTATGTATGTGATTATGTTATTACAGATAATGTTATTATTAACTCGCAATAAACAAATAACAAGCTATTTTCACGCTTATTTGAAGCATCAATATATCTTAAAACTGAATTAGACGATGTCAGTTCATTCCACAATTTTCCCACCTCCTCCCCACTCGGTTGCGTCCCGTTTAATTGCTTTTTAAAATATATTTTTAATAATCGGACACCGCCGCCATTCGCCCAGGGGAATTCAGAGTCTCGGGCTCCACAATAACTTATTACGAGGATGACCTTGCCGTCGCCCGGACGACGGTTCTTTCGGTCTTCCCCAATTCAGTAATCCATATCCATAACGGCTCGATACGAGGGCCAGCCAGGCGCGTCGCATACACTGTCAACCTCGATACCGATGGCAATCAGACACGAGGGTTTTAAAGAGGTGTGTCATGCACGCGTGCGGTCGAGCGAGCTATTCAAAGCAGTTCAATACCGGGGGGGCGGCGACCAAAGCAATGCGCACACACTGTCAGGATTCATATGCGGAGCAATTTGATATACGGATGGGGTACGCGCGAATGCTCCGCTAGATTTACGCATTCAGCGACCCATTCCTCCGTAATACAGCCAACCCTTCATTTAACCCTTTAAAAGTTGGGAGATCACAAATGCGATATTAGAACATTCCGGAACTGAACATTCTGAATGTGATGCAATACACAGCGGCATTAATGAGCTCCTGAATATTATTGCGGACTGCCATCATAATAATACTGTTTTCAAATAATTAAATTGCTATGGCTCTCTCTGAACTCTCAAATAAGCCAAGAAATACAGACCAAACAACGAAATGCCTGAGCTATTATCAGAACTTCAACAACTTGTGATCTGTAAAAAAAAAAAAAAAAAAGGAACTTTAAATTTAACTTCGCAAACTTTCCCACTGAAACCTTACCAGCACAAAGGAAAGGTCAGAAGGTTCCACACTTGCAGATCTGGCCCTTTTCACAACACCATCCACACTGCTGAACATATTTGTGCAAAATACAGATAATATTCATATTATTCATTCTGGAGTTTGATAAATGAAGTCAAAGGTCCCAACCCCCCCTCTTTAAGGTCAATAATTTGACCTCCCTCAACAGAACGCTCATCCAAGCCTAGCAGCGCATATCTTGCTAATTTTGAATGGTATAAACATACCCAAAAAAATCAGTCGAAATCCACTGCGAAAGCACGCTTCTATGCAACAACAATGGTCCCCATCTATATGACTTGACACTTTTTCCCGCCTTCAAGATTCTGCGTTGGTTGCTGTCAACAGCCATATTAGCATAATCGCACGCTAATTGTGTGTCCGCTCGTTTTCAATCTGCGGACAAAAGGAGACGTATCTAGGCTACAATCGCACAGGAAGTAGAATGACCTGGCCGTTATGACTGTTTCTTTTTGAAAGCAATCCCGGGCCAGAAACGAGAAATGCCTTCACTCCCCTTAATGCAATGACGCATCGGGTTAAAATTGATGATGTCACTGGTCATAAGGGTGAAAAATGCATATGGCAGCTATTGTGAATAATAATGCCTTATTATGGAAAGGTTCTCGTGAAGGCAAATGGCCCTGCCAACAAGAGCCAAGCTGCTGTCTATCAAACACATGCAAATGATGAAATCTAACATATAATGAATAAATGACTGTCCTGGCATCTAAAGAAATCCTCCCATTAATTCCTCCGCATTAGTCACCATTATCGCAAGTTCTTTATGTTCTGCAGAATAAAATATGATACGGTGTGATTGAGGATCAGAGCCCCCTATGCCCGCGAATGACGCACGACATCCGCACGATGTGATATGCCACATGAATTCTGAACTGGTGTAAATGGCGGTATTGGGGGGGGGGGTTATTCATGCATAAATTCATAGGCTGCCGAGCCCACTGAAACATTCTCCTATAGCAGGCATTTTCACCATCCACATTAATTGTCTGCCCGTACACGCGTACGTCATTTCGGAGCATAGAAGTTTCCTTTGAAGTGCGGCAAACAGCGGAAACTGGGATGCCGTATGTATAGACGCCAACGCATCAAAGCGCTGTTTACCAGGGCCATTTCCCATTAGTCATCCACACAACCCGCTCTCATAGACAATTACCGCTACCGCTGTTTTCCTCTCTCAGCAATCAGGTGACACGAGACCATAGGTTATTATTGCATTAATCTTCTCGAGTGAGGTAATCGATCTCAAGCACGATGACTAACTGGGCTACTCATGAATGACGTCATAACAAAAGACATGGAATTCCTACAGCGGATACACATGAAGTCCTGACATGGGTTATTTGGATTAATTCCCCGCAGACTCGCTCCACACGCATACGTAGTATGAATGTTTTTACCCCCGAACTGTAAACAGACCAGTCATTAATCCCACTTACAAAAAAAGACTTTTTTCAGCATTTATTTAATCTTACATTCACCTGTATAGGTTCAGGGACGTCAACATATGACATTTTATTCGAAGACAAAACCTGGCCAATCTGAATTGTGAAGAATGCACAGCTAATCACGGATTAGAACCTCAGATGAATGTCTCCAAAGACAATGTCTTCTACACCCCTGGAGTTTCACAGAGTCACGAGGGAAGAGCGGCTCTTACTGACCATCCATCACTCCGCCAGCAGCAACCTCATTTTCATAAAAAATATTTTGTAACCAAGAACTCAGTCAGCCCAACTTTGCTTGTCATCAGCAGTTTGACAGGTATAGCAGCTTTGAGTCTTTGACAAACGGGCTCTGCTTTTGCATACTTGTGGTTTAGTCTCAGCTACAATAAACACAGTTATTTTTCATAACCGGGGAATTTTATGTTTGTTTTTGATCTCTGTAAACTCCAGGCTAATGAGTTCATCTCATCACGGGGCCATCCAGACTTTACACTGGAAGGTGTCAGGCTGGTGGAGTCCTTGAGAGCGCTTTGGCAGAGTACTGCAGGAATTAGAGTCGAGTTCACCAATCAAATGCTGTCGATTTGATTCCCGATCGTGTTGTTGCCACCATGTTCTTGGGAGAAATGTGCTCCTGCCAAATTTTTCCAGTAAATACCCAGCTATTTAAAATGAACTGATGGTAAAAGAGGGATGGAAATGGTGTAAATCACTACCACAGCGCATGCTAAAGGGCTGAAGCAATTACAGTTATTTATGTGCAGCAAAGCAGAATACCTGTGTTTAAATACGGAGGGTGTCGCTCCCTCAGTACACTAATATACCCACCGGCATTAACAAGCTCCTCTGCTCCCTGCGCCAGGTGTAGGGAAGTACTGTAGAAGAAGAAAAAGACGGTATTTCGTGTGTGTTTGGTGTGCTTGTGTGTGTATGTGTATTTGTGAGAATATGAGAGTGTGGATCGTCTGTGTATAGAGCGTTTTAGAGGTATCTGTGTGTGTATGGAGTTTGGGCGTGTGTATGTGAGCATGCAGCGTGTGTGTGTGTGTATGTGTATGTGCGTATGGAGTGTGCAAAGTGTGTGTATGAAGTTTGGGGGTTGAGTATGTGTGTATGGAGCGTGTGGGGTGTGTGTGTATGTGTTTGTGTGCCTGTGAGTGCATGTCAGTATATGGAGTGTGTGGGGAGTGTGTGTATGAACTTTGGGGGGGTGTGTATGTGAGTATAACGAGTGTGTGTGTATGTGAGATGTGTGTGTCTACTTGAGTGCGGGGCGTGTGTGAGTACATATGGAGTTCACGGGGTGTGTGCGCTCGTGTATGTTTATGAATGTGTGTGTGTGTGTGTGTGTGGGGTTGGCTTGACGGACAGGAGGAGACGGCGGAGCACCACCCTGTGTGCTCATGATACCAGCGGACAAGACCTTATTTGAAAGCAAAGACTGTCAGTCGCACCTGCAATTCACCGATAAGTCCTCTGTTTTCTTGGAGCCAATTACAGTTCGATGTAGCGGTGCGGGGCGTTTTACGCCACACTCTTCCAACAGTTCATGGTGGTGCGATTTTCCTTTCCTGCGTCGGCAAAAAAAGGACCAAATTTGTATTAATGGCAGCATCGCCACACACAGAGTCGCAAAGGAGAGGCAATTAAAGGGGAATGTGTCTGATACTTTCTCATTAAAAAGCTGCATTAGCGCATGATAAAGAGAAGTAAACAGCATCGCGAGGAGGTTCAGCCATTTAGCTCGACTCAGAGTGTACTGAGTTTTGACAGAGTCCCTGTTCCGATCACAGATGAATGTTTGTAGAACATGTAGAAGGCTGTGGTAGTTTTTAGGATTTGAGCGGATGCTGGCAGTATTCCCGTCAAGTGTGTCTGTGTGTATGTGTGTATAGGTGTGCATGTGTGTATGAGCGTGCGTGCGCGTGCGTGAGTGTGTCTATGTGTGAGTTTGCGTGTGTGTCTGTGTGTGTATGTAATCTTGATTGCATCGTTTTCCCGCTCTTTCTTCCTCTCTCTCTCTCTCTCTCTCTGCAGAAAGACATCCCCTGTTTAACCGGGGGCATTAATTAACCGCACTGTGATGCATTCAGCTGTGTACACACAGCAGTGCTTGGAACATCCTCGGCATTTAACAGAAAAAACCCGTTTAAAACGAGTCTACGTTTAATTCAGAGTGGCTCCAGAGAGCTGTTTTTGCGAAATGAGGGTGGGGTGGGCCAGACTTCTGCCTAAATTAGAGAATTGGGGACACAGCACATTTGCACCCGGGGGGCGTTATCGCAGTTTCCAGGTCCTTTAACAAACTTTATTCTCTGTTACCCTTTTTTTAAATCGTATTATTACCGCCGTCCTCCAGACTCTGTGCACCTGAGCCCTGGCCGTCTATTATCGCCCGTTTGCAAGAGGATCCGCGTCCCAGCGGAACTCCCACCTGACTGAGCCGCAAATTCTGTACGTCATCACTGGGGGGGAACAATCGCGCGCAGTGATCACAGCTTCGGTATCGATCCGCCGGACGAAAGTAAACACAAACCGCCGCAGCTCAGCCTCCCTCACTCTCCGTCCTAATGATGTCAACAGGCCAAGCAAACGCCCACCTTCCCTCTCGTTACGCTTCCCTCGTTCCGCTACGTTCAATAAGCCGGGGCGGCGTGCCATGTAAACTGCACTCCCCCCCCCCCCCCCCCCCGTCCCCAACATCCCTTCCTTTCTTTCCCTCTCACTCTCCCCCTCTCTCGGGATAAATAGCATACTGTAAGAATCAGACGGACGGCTTCCATTTCCAGATTTTCAGCGCTACTTTTCTTTCTTCCTGTAGCGGGTCGTCTTGCATGATTTCTCAGAACCCGCGGCCAAATGCACAAGATGAGGGAAAGTGATGGGTGAGCGAAGAGAACTGCTCAGCTCCTGCCAAGTAGCGCCAGGGGTCCGAATTTAACGGCTAGAAAGCATGCCTCCCGGTGATGTACCAGAGGTGAGGCCGGATTTAAGGGCTGGAAAGCATACCTCATGGGGATGTACCAGAGGTGAGGCAGAATTATCTGCTATGAAGCATACCTCCTAGTGATGTACCAGAAGTGAGGCCAGATTTAACGGCTGGGAAGCATGCCTCCCGGTGATGTACCAGAGGCGAGGCCGGATTTAATGGGTAGAATGCATGCCTCCTGATGATGCACCAGAAGTGAGGCCTGATACTACATCTGGAAAGCATGCTTTCCGGTGATGTACCAGAGGCGAGGTTGGAATTAATGGTAGGAAAGCGTGCCTTCTGGTGATGCACCAGAGGCGAGGCCAGATTGAACAGCTAAAAAGCATGCCTCCTGATGATGTACCAGAAACGAGGCTGGATTTAACGGCTGGAAAGCATGCCCCCTGGTGAAGTTCCAGAGGCGAGCTCAGTTTAAATACAAATTCTTTTCGACATTCACAGCGGGCGAGAGCCAGCATCCGTCAGTCCCAGTGATCTTCCCAAAGTTTGCCCAAAGGTTATGAGCTGAACTTTAAGGTTATAAGCTGACAGTGGTTTATTTACCCTGATATTGTAGCACCTGGCAGTAGGAAATGAAGTGAAATCAGTAGGGAGCAGCATCAATGGTCAGAAAAAGAAGTAATAGACAGTAAAATATTTAGTCAACTCTACCCTGAGAGAGTCGTCTCAACGCTTACAAAGTATGAAAATAAGAGTAAGAGGAGACATGGATTTGAGTCATATAGACTATTTATTTCACCACTGAGTATTTTTGTATTGTGTATGCACATCTCTCACTGTACATCTCCCTGATTCACCGGTGTTTACAGTTTTCTTGAGAGGGAATCATTTACCGCAGAGTTCACAGACACAAGCGTGACCTCAGGCACATGTGACGCACTGCAGATACTGCAGCACACAGCCAAAGCCCAACGGCCGCCATTACTCACACGTTTCAAAGCGCTCCGCAATATCTGCTCGAAAGCCGCCACGGGGGCCCATTTACGCTCGGACAGAGACGTAGCAAAGCTCGCGATTGCCCGGAGAGGGAGGGAGGGAGGGAGGGAGCGTGCTCAGTCGGTTCCGAATCCTACAGGGCGCTGGTCTACTTACAGCCTCAGCATGCGGCACTCAGAAGCGTCTGATACTCAAGCTGTCCACGTTTCCCTCCGCGTCGCGCCAATTTCCCCTCATCTGCTCTCAAGGCTCACGCATTTCACGTGTGGCAATTTTTATTCAGCTACTCCTCTAAAAAAAAAAGTGTAATCGTATAAAAAGCCCCTCAAATAAAATTTATGGGATTTTCTAGCTTCTGAAGCAAACCGCTTTATCACTGCCGGCTGAACTGAGTACTTCAGGCGAGCGCGTATCTAACTGGTTGTATGCACGTATTGGTCAATTTTTTTGCCCCCCCAACCCCGCTCCAAAGAGTGCTCGTGCGCTGAACTTGTCAGTATGTTTTATAGGGCTGGTGCGAGGCCCGGCTGCATTACCATTGAATGGAAAAACCGCCGTCAGCAGAATTAGAGACAGGGTGACGGTGGGGACTGTTAAGGTGGCGCGCAGAATACTAACAAGAGGCGCGAGCGGAGAGATGCAGAACGCAGATACCCGGGAGCTCGGGCGCCATTTCACAGCCCCCGTTCCAGCATTCAGGTGTTACATTATGGAAATGTCTTATCCTGGCGACTCCATCCGCCAATATGGTTATGGAGAAAATAATAATAATAATATCCAGAACAAAAATGCAAAACAAGTTCCAGCAATGTCAAGGGCGTTCATTGAGGTTATGCGTATAAAAGATGTAAGTCAACAACACCAGAGTGCATGGGAATACACACACATACAGCACATACATAAACACACACACACACACACACACACACACACACACACACACACAGAATTGGAAATGAAGAGTGTGTGGATATATGCGTGTTCTGGCCAGCTATACAGGCATATGCCTCCTCACACTCCAGATTTTTCATCTCCTTCTGGCTCGTCGCAACGGCGAGAACGTCGTCCAAGAAGAAGGGGAAAAAAATCCCTTGGTTCTTGACAGGCTTCCCCCTCGGATGGTAATGACTGAGTCACACGGCGGAAAACGGCCCGGCGGTAATAATAATTAGACATAATCCGCCGGCCCGCAACACCAGCTTGCGTACGGCTCCCTCACAGCCCACGGGTTTGCAAACGGCATGTTTACAACAAACAGTAAACACCCCCCTCCGGCTTTCCCTCCCCCCCTCCCCCAGCAATTAGTTCACCGCCTTGCCGAGAGTCCGACGCCGCCCCCACAGTGGCTGTTTCGCGTCGTTACCCACAATGCACAGGGAGGACACCTGCTTGTTGTGTTTACGCATACCCGCAAGTGGCCAGAAAACATAATTTATCTCGCAAAACACCCCAGCCTATGGGGACTCGTGTAAAGTTTGTAAGAAACTTTCCGTAACTCAAGGGTACCCGGAGAAATGTCCAACTAAGGAGTTCGGTTTTGAGCCTCGGCTGTCGGGCAGTTAGACCCACCCCTGCTGGGACACTAATGCGAGCGGATGTTTTGGACGTTACGCCGACGGGGCGCTTTTGTGGGAGGCGCAGCCTGAAGAAAATGTGCGAAAAGAACAAACAAGAAATGAAAGAGAAAAGCTATCAGGCGGGCTGGAGGCGTGAAGACTGTGGACAGCTGGACGATGTGATGAGGCCGTTAGCATCGCGCGCCTCAATGCGCCGTTTGGAGAAGAAGAAAAAAAAAATCAGCAGAGGCGTGGCGAGGACGAGAAAAATGGAGCCGAGGAGCGAGTAAGATGACCGGGGGGGAAACAAGTGAGGCTTAGTGTGATTGTTGCGAAGAACAAAACTCAATCACGACGTCCTCCTCTCGCCGTGCGCGAGGGTTTCATCTATGGAACACATCGCAGGCAGAGGCCAGCTGCTGAAAAGCTTTTTTATGGCAGTGCTGTTATTTCACCACCTCCCGTAATCTCTGATCAGCCTCCCCAGGGCTCACACCGCCATGCGGACGCTGGACGATACGTCTGTTAGTGACCGCAGTGACTCTGAACGCAAATTCAAATGGCTTCACCCCTCAACACCATTTGTTACTCTTCACTCAGGGTAGATCCGCATACTACCCCACTACACCAGTAAATAATAATGCCACTATTTCTCAAAATCAGAGGGAGTGGTCAATACAAGGAGGTTGCAAGGCTGAGCAGGGTGGTTGCAAGGCAGTTCCTAGGGGGTTGCTAGGGTGTAAAAGGTGGTTTCTAGGCTGTTTCCAGGTGGTTGCTGGCCTACTCTCCAGCATACCAGTTCCTCACGGGCAAAAGGGAACACACATACGTCAAATGTCCAGTATACCACTCATAAAACTTATTGGGACATGCAATATTAGGAACACTACCAAATAAGCTCATGATTTTTTTTAGGATGCAATATCAGGAGTGTTATCACATCGGTTGTGTTTTTTTTTAGAATGTGGAAAAAATGTACGCATACACATCTAGTGTCTTTCCACAAAAAAAAAGTAAAATGAGCTGCGTTTAAGTCACAAATAAATTGTAATTATTGCGCAATTATACATTGGACAACATAGTATTGTTATCATCTATTTAAAATGGTAAGGCCTGTGTCAATACGTTGCATAGATATCTCGATGATTAGATACATTCATCTAAAACATTCTCTTACATGTTATGAAGTCCTAAATCCAAGCCCTTGCACGTGCTTATGTATTGAAAATAATAATCGTGCTGCTAGAGGATGACCACTCTTCAATGCCCTGTGGCTCAGTGGAAACAGCCGGAAGGTAATTTCGAGGAAATAAAGCTAAAAACCAAATATCAGATATCATAAATCTACCTTTCATATGTAAAGTACAGTGCAGGTTTTAATTAATCTGTAATTATTATCTATCCATTATTAGCGTAGTTTTTGTGCACAGTTTGCCCTTTGAAGAGGACACAGCGAAGTCTTAAATGCTCTCTCCACTTAACTTTGTGTGGGAAAAACCGCGGGCCTCCAAATTAAAATGATTTATGCCTCTTGTCAACAGAACCAATTTATTTGCTTCCCGTATTCCTCCCTGTCCGTTCCACACTCACTCTCCCGCGCGTAAATTGTGAAATATTATATTTTTCAAATTGAATTTGAGATTGAGACGTTCGCTGTTCTGTGCCATTACTTGAGATGGCAGGTTGTGCTTGAGGAAATCTTCGGCGTAATTTGTAGCGATTACCCTTGCTGCGAAACAGCATCAAATTAAATGATGCGCTTGGTTCCTGGGGTTGAGATTTTTTTTTTTTCGTAATTAACTGTTGAACTGCCAACAACGGGCACATCCATGAACCCCCCCAATAATGCCTTCACCATAAGTGAAATATGAGACTGATAGTATTGTTTGCTAATTGATCGTGTTCTTTAAAGGTCACGGTGTCAAGATTTGTTTTCTTAACTTCTGGCTGACCTTATTTCACTTAGGAGACTAAACTTTCACAAAATCAAAGATTTCTACCACATTCTCCCTGACTATTGATTTATTTTCTGTAAGATTTTGAAGAGTTGTGCTAATTTTTCCCTAATTGCAAAAGTCTATTTGCAATGCATTTTCTAATTGAATTCACTGCAAACCAGTTAAAGACTTCTGTGAAGTTTTTAAATATTTTTCATTTCACCACAGGCTTCTTTTATACTTGTATTTATTGACGATGTTTTTATGTATTTACAGTGCAAACTGAATCAAATCAGTTTTGGTACAAGACAGAAACTCTAGGAGTTTTCAAGTTCAGGCTTGATGGTGTTGTATAGCATCTAGTCTTTGAGTATCTGAGGTTTTTGGTTCACTTTAGTGATTGGAAAATGGCGGACCGAGTGGGGCTGACTGGCTTGTTCTCGCCACTCATGTTATGTTAAGTCGATTACCCTTTGGTGCAAAGAGGAATCCATTTTGATTGCACTACCTTTTCAGTTTTGAAGCGGCTAGCTTAAGTTATTTTTATCATGTACATCCTGCTTGAGTTTATAACTTTTGCATATATCCAGAGCGAACAGTCAAGGGGGGTCAACTTTTAAACATGACCCAAACCATAACCCTTCGTGATGTTTCTTCTGACTTACGGAGTTGTAGGAAAAATACGTTTCGTGGCAAATTTCCTGATTTCCAGCCTGATATCAAAAACATGCATTCCTGGCAAAACAGAGAGTCGACATTGGCCAATACATGAGTGAATGCACTAAATGAGTCACTGTAAGAGCCTTACGATGCATTGGCAAGATGTCCACGGCTTATTTTCGCCTCTCAGTCAGAGCATTCGAGGATAAGCTTCAGTCCTCTGAAACGCCAACTTGGAGTTAGCCGGAAAGATATTTCAATGGATAGATACAGCTAAGACACAGTTGTAGCGCACAGATGGGCCACACGGTCGGCCGTTTTTAACTGGGTATTGTGCCAGCGTCAACTGTGGCTTGAGACCCCAGTTGATGCTGACATACTAGCTTCGGCGTCACCCAGGGATGGGAGAGATTCATTCAGCTGAAACGAGGAAATCTCCCTGCGTAATCTACTATGGGGGAACTTCACAAAGCAAAATGACAGACTCAGCTGGAAGTTCACACCTGGATCAGGCCTGATTGGAGGGGGAAAAAAAAAGTTAAAATTGAAGACAGATGAAGCACACCGTGGCAGCGAATGCTACCGCGCTGAAGAAACGCGATAACAATCATCACAATTTAGCACCCAGCCCAACGTCAATGTCACTGACTTCAGCGGCTTTCGGTCTCTGTGACTCACTGGGCCAGTCTTGACAGCCAGGGATGTGCGCCAATCTGTGTGGCGCCACAGGAGAAAACACCTTGAGCGCGCAAAGGAGTCCGTATTGATCTGCCGCCTCCATTCCAGTTCTGGCACAAGCCTGATTTAAATCCACAAACAATCGCAAAATTAATGAATTATCTCTGAGCTAAAAGAATCCATCATTCTGGCATTCCTTTCTCCATTGTTCCTGTCCTTCTCTCTATCCCTTCATCCCTTTCTTCCAATCTCTCCATCCCCCTCTCTCTCTCTATATATAAGGTTAAAGTTAATAGAATGCGGCATTTCATTAGAATTCAGCCCGCACTAACTTTAAATCGAGTCTGCTGACCCGCAAGCTTTTTTTCCCCCAAACTAATGAATTCAAAGGAGATTCGACTGCCGCCGAAACGGTTAACTAGAACTCATCTCAAACTGTTCTTCCGAAGCAATTACGCGCAGAGAGGACACTGCTGAACTGACAGTCACATTTTATTGCATTATTTATCCATTTTCTATTTTCCTGACACAATTTGGAATTTTCATTTGTGGCTCGGGAGTCATAATAGCGAAGGTCATGACCACAATTCACTCAAGATCCTCAGAGGTTATTTATATTTTACAGCATGTTAATTATTGCACATTGTTAATCGGCAATCCAGAAAAACACCTACATGTTATTTCGAGCGAAAGTGTGCCTTATCCACATTATCCGAGAAACTTATTATATTTTAAAAATGCAGCATCTAAGATATTCATTAATTTTACTGCATCACTTGTTCTAGTTCCAGTTTTGCCCCACAATAGTACATTCTTTAATTAATAAACCTATTCAGAGTAAACCACCTGGAAAAATAGGCTTGAGCTCTTTTCCTAAGACTTCACCTCCCTTTCCCCATAATGACTGCAAATGACGACCCTGGCCACATCAACGAAGATGACATTTGACACCTTGGGGATACCCCCGTTTTCAATCAGTGGTGAGGCCGGGAAAAAAGTCCGTAGATATACAAACAGGCTTCATTTGTAGGCATTATGGGGAAGAGAGTTAAAGTTGCTGTTGAACCAGAACTGAAGTAACACAATAGCGGTATTGAAGTTAAAAGCGGACATGCACTTAGGTGTCATTTGTAATGGGGAAAAGAGTTGAAATATCTAGACGTTTGGGCACAGCTGGCTGGGTAGCAGAATGATATGACAGCAACTGTCATCCTAAAAAAAAAAAGTATTGACTTCAAGGCCACTTTTCCCCCAGTAAATTTCCATGAACGTTCCTCATTATAGAACTGCAGCGCTCCGAGCCTGAGTGAATTACAGCCAGAGACTGCCACTTTATCTGTGATCCTGCCATCGAAAAATAATGCGTCATTAACCAGGAATAAATTACTACCGTTGCGGTAAAGGAAGACGACAGAATAATCTGCATTTTACTGCAAATGAGTCGTTTACTAAAGCAAAATAGGGCTGCCAATAGCATAGTGACTATAAGGTGCCCAACAGAAGCCCGAAGGGTTAGAGGTTCGCGCCCGAGGGGAGTCACAGAATGATCAGGGAAGCTGCGCAGGATTGGCTCCTGTGTAGTCCAATCACAAGCACGTTGCTGTGGATAAAAATATTGGCTAAATAACTGCATTGTAATACTCATGTTACTCCCTGTACACTTTTTTTTCAGAACAAACAAGTCACTTGTGAATTAAGGGCGATCGATTAAAACAAAAAAAACCTAATTTTGCCCTCTGACATTTTTTCAGAGGGCACTCAAACATGCGTTGTAAACTTGATAAAATTGGCCGATTTTTTCTATCTCATTACTGTTGGAAATAGCTATTTTAACGTTATATTGAGGTTAATTATACTGGATCTCATTGTATATTTTCGCTCAATTATTTTTAAACATCCATTTTGCTAATGCAAACTTCCACACTTTTTGCGTGCAGCCAGGTCTGTCTCTTGATACTGGAGAGAAATGTACCCTTCTGGAATCTCTTCTGAATTCGCTGTCAATAAAACTGGATTTCACATTGTATGTGGGAAAATAAACAAACATGAAGCCAAAATCTAAAAGATCACAGGTATTCCAAGCCATTATATTCTTCGTAACTTTATATTACAAGTCACATACACAGATTTCCTTCCTGTCATCCTGTGAGAGCGCATGTCTCTTTATGCAACCTTTGACCCCTGTTTTAAACCAATCACTAAGAGGAACAAAGAAAGATTTATAACATTGGTCGTTTCAATCCTGAATGAAAATCGGCAGAGTAAAACATTCTACAGTGATTGTAAGTCTGATATTGTAGGTTATTCAATCCGCCTTTAAAATGTTATTCAAACATAGATAATATTGCGCCACCAGTAACTAGTTTTGACACGTTGCAGCCATTTTATGAAAGTGACGTAACACTTCAGGCCGTGCAGTATTGCAAATAAAGTCACACATCCTATCCTGCCATATTGCTTCATAAAAACAAATTATTAGCGCCCTCCTTAGGTAATCTCTATAGCCCTGCCCAGAAACTATAAATCCAGGCAGAAGTAGAAGGATTTCATGGTGATGACCACGCTTTCAGTATTATTTTCTTATCCATAATCGTTGGTCTTTCTGGCTGATCAAAACACATTTTCAAATTCTAGACAGAGTTATTGAAATCTCAATGTGTTTGATTCCTGATTAAACGGCCAAGGGGTCAAGTTTACTGGTAAACCTCTGTATTCAATCAATATTACTGTATATCAATATTATAACCTCAACTTTGATTCACACTGTTGCCTCCCATACTAATTTAGTCAGGCTGGCTTTAGTCATTGCTGAACTTGACAAAATCAGGTTGAGCTCATATCCGGGGCATTGCTTGAATAGAATCAATTTCGTTTGGTATTCACCCCAAAGAAGTATCACTTAAAGCAAAAGGGGAGCTCTACAATATGTATACTGAAGCGAAAAATCAGGCCCACGTTACAAACCACCAGCAAACAATGAATGAACTCTAAAATGCTTTCAAAGTTTCTTTACCTTCAAGAGTTTATTTAGAAATAATGGAAAGGAGATGAGTATAATCATTTTAGAAATGAATACCACATTATTTGGTGAACTGTATTTTTACGAGATGATCTTTTTCCCACTGCATTGACCCTGAATGTGACGTATGGGTACGCAAGGATAAAATCCAGCTCGTGGAATATTTACCAGCTGCGACAGCGTCGGCCGGTATACTGTTTACGCCTTATAAGTCTGTGTGGGTGTGTCATCATGGAAAACTGTGGTCCTGGAGACGCTTATTGGAGCAGGAAGCACCACAGAAGCAGTTTTGAGCACTTTGTTGGGTGATTGAGTGCTTTCCCAAGTCTGTTTGCTAAGAAATCAATTTCGTCAGTGCAGCAGCATCACAACCCTGCAAGATGCAGTGACAAAATTTACAGGTGTGAGGTTGAGATCAAAATGAAGGCCGAGTTTGAAGGTGAGTGTGGTCTAAGTAAGAGCACTGGAAGTGTGTGTGTGATATGAAATCAGGTAGACACCAGAAGCGAGGTGAAGGGGAATGAGGATTTATTGAAAACAAAACAAAACAAAACAAAACAGGTACGAGGGCCAACGGAAAACTTGGCCCAAAGGGTTGCAAAAGACAAACTAAGGAACGCTACACAGAGCTGGGAAACTAAATAGCAAAAAACGGCAAGAACAAAAAACCACTGGAAACTCCAGGTAGAAATTCAAGAACGAAAATAAACAACAAGACTAGGGCTATATACACAGGGACTATGAACAAAACTTGGAACCATGAAAAAGGACTTGAAAGCATGAACATGAGCGACAAAACTTGAGACACTGTCTGCCAGCCAACTTCCACCGCATCCAGATAAAGGCTTAGAAATCAGAACACGAGGGGCAACACCTGGAGAAAGAGAAACAAGAGGCATGGCAAGATCATGACATGGACAGAGATTGGATGACAAGACTTGCTCATTAAGAGAACGAGCGTGCTCAGCTTAAGTACCAATTAAGTATGCAGTTTGGAAGCAAGCATGAATGTTCAGAACAGAAAAGCACAGCAAGATCTTGAAACAGCAAAGCAGGAATCATGACAATAAACTCCCTGTCTAAATTAGTAATATTAGTAATGTGCCTGTCTAAGAATTACACCACCCAGTGAGTGTTAGTAAATGTTAGTAACTTAAAAACAGTTAATTGTCAATTAAGCTTAGAGAGCCCCGAATCAGCACAGCACAGAAGGAAGAGGGAAATACCAAAGCCAACCAGAGCTCTGAAATGTGCAACAACGAAGGCACGGGGCGGAACGCAGACAAGCGGTGGAGTGGCTTGGCAGACCTGGCAAAAACAAAAACATGGAAAAGTAAAAACATGGACAATGAACATGAAATATGAAATGTAAAATCCTGAGACAAGAAACTGTTAAAACTATGACATGAACTATGACTAGGAACATGGAACATGAAACTGTTAAAACCATAAATGCTGTCCTGGCCAAAGGCCAGGACCCCAGAACACAACAGTGTGTGTGTGTGTGTGTGTGTGTGTGTGTGAGTGGGGGGGGTAGGAAGTGCGGCTGGTATGATCGCATCATAAGATGGCCTCTAATTTACTAATGAAATAATCCTGAGAAGCTAGAGGGACGGGGTTCAGTCCATGATACGAGAGATATTATGGAACATGGACAGAGTAGGTCTCAATCAGAACTAAGAATGACCAAAGACTGGAATCAAGAGCTTTCAAGAGCAAGAGGGGAACACTAGTTAGAGGCCTATAAACAAGAGTTCTGTCTGGAGCAGAAGGGGGATACGGATTTGAAATCAATCAACAAACGTATAGTACAGTACAGTAATATTTTACAGCGAAAATGGCAATAAAAGCAGCTCATAGTTTGCGGCTGTTGGTACAAGTGCACTGCTGTGGGCTTGTAATCGAATGTAGGGGGCTCTGGAAAGCACATACAACCACTCACAGCATTTTGTGGGAAGACTAAAAGAATTCAGTGACGCTGCCTAAACTGAATGACAAATTAAACAGGACTAACTAACTACCTGCAGCGTTTCATGCTAGCTGCTATGACTTTGCTGTTACGAAAAGCGTTAACTTTCCTAAAAGAAGGGAGGCGGCGACCTTTGACTCTAAACACTGCGTTGCTTTCAAAAGGGAGCTGGCATCATTGCTCACGCCGGGAGAGACGCGACAAAACCGCACTTGTGATACCGCCACGCTGCGGAGCATCGCAGACGGGCGATCAGAGGGGCGTAGAACGCGATCAGCCGTTTCAGCCAGTTATTATACGACGGGTCGCTCAAAATGAGAATGGTTCGGGCGCCCATTTTTTCCGCGCACCGCTCCGACTCGGCAAAACCCCCCTCCATCCCCCCGCACAGCAGGGTTGAGAGGATAACGCGAGCGCTTCTTAAATCATCCGTGGCGAACGGCGAGGACCAGGCAATTACGACGCAGGTGACAGTCAATAGAGAGGCTTCCCCCCGCTCCGCGGCCGTCGATATCACGCGGGGCTCGGAGGGGCTGTAGCAAAGCATCGCCTCACCGCCTTTCCATCAAAACCGCAATTCTCTCGTCTCGGGCGAAATAGAGGCTCTCGCGGGTCAAGGTAACCAACACTCGGGCATTCGGAGAAGGGAGAGGAAAAATAAAATTGAAAATATACAAATTTCGGCGGTCACAGAAACACTCACGGCAAGGTGAGTTGGATCACTTTCATTTAAATCCGCTCCGTCTATTCTCCACGGCAACTTAATGTTTTGCTTTTACAGTCTATCATTTATCTAAAATGGATACCAAACCTGCCTCGATGCAGAAAAATGCACAGCTGGTTAACCGTCCTAATTGTCATAACTGTCCTAAATTTAAGACTAATGTACCCAATACCAGGGGCCTGTATCACAAAGCAGGAGTTAATGGTCACAGAGTAAAATCTGGAACGGCTCTGATTACTTCAGTCTGTGTTCCGTATTGGGACGAGTCCCAGGTTTTACGCAGTGCCATTGTCCAGATAACTAATCCTGCTCGGTGAAACAGGGCCCAGGGCCCATATTTATAGCACATCTGGGAGCAGAAAGGTTCAGATCAAGCCAATTTTTCCTTTTAGTTTATCACGGACAAGGTCAAGACAGGCAGGAGGGAAAACCTGATCCTGGATCAGCACTGCAGCTTTTTCAAGCTTTATAGCTGCAGTCACGGTTCAGTGTGGAAACTCATAACTGCCAAGGATGCCTTAGCACTGCTCAGCGGGGAAAATCTTTCCCTTTTTCCAGACCATCTCCCAACGCTTAAAGGCATCCGCCCGCGTGGCTCCTGAAGTCGCCTTGCCCCAGGCTCGCACCGTCCTTCAGGATAACATTGGAGCTCTGCCAAAAGACCTGTGTCTCTCTACTGCGGAACTGCAGCGCAGAAAACTTTGCGCGCTTGTGTGCCCGTGAGCCTTATCCTGTGACTTCCATAAGCACATAAACACGGAGTAGCCAGCAAGGGCGCACGCACGCACACACCTGCCAGCGTAAAGTGTATCACGAGAGCCGCCGTAAAGGTTCCGCCACACCGTAGCTTACCCCAACCTTCTTCAATAATATACACGAGAGCCAAAATGAGAAAGGGTGAGGAGTGAACAACTGAAGAGCGAAATTCCATTAACCGTGTTGTGGAACGTTTCCTCAGCGCCAGGCGCTCGACGGATGTGGGAAAGGTGTTTCCGCGCCTCTGAAGTGCCTCTCACAGACACGGCACCAGATCAAGGGCGGGAAAAACACACAGCAAGCGGTTCGGCTCGGTTTCCTGTGCTTCCTGGCTCGCTGAAGCTCTCTCGGGTGCAAGAGAATCCACAGAGTGCACAAAACCACAGGGAGGAGTGGGTGAGAATTATGTAACAGTTGTTTTTATTGGACAGCAGCAGGTTCGGCGCGTGTGACTGCTGTTTTCATTGGAGCGGGGCAGGTACTGTGTGCACGCATCTGTTTTTATTAAACAAAGGCAGGTTAGGTGTGTGTAACAGCGATTTTTAGTGGACTTGAGGCAGGTAGGGTGTGTGAAACAGCTGTTTTAATTGGACTGAGGTAGGTAGGGTGTGTGCAACAGCTGTTTTTATTGGAGCGTGGAAGGTAGATCAAATCAAGCGTTTTCATCGGAGCACGACAGGTAGGGTGTCTGTATTGGCTGTTTTTATTGGACCGAGGCAGGCAGGGTCATTTTCATTGGAGCGTGGGAGGTAGGGTGTCTGTATTGGCTGTTTTAGGCAGGGAGGGTGATTTTGATTGGAGCGTGGGACGTAGGGCGTATTAAGTGTTTTTATTGAAGTAGGGCAGACAGGGCACATGTAATGACTGTTTTTATTGGAGTGAGGGAGACGGGGTGAATCGAGTGTTTTCATTGCAGCGTGGCGGGTGGGGGGTCTGTATTGGCTGTTTTCATTGGAGCGTGGCAGGTGGGGGGTCTGTATTGGCTGTTTTCATTGGAGCGTGGCAGGTGGGGGTCTGTATTGGCTGTTTTCATTGAAGCATGACAGGTGGGGGATGTCTGTATTGGCCGTTTTCACTACAGCGTGGAAGGTGGGGGTCTGTATTGGCTGTTTTCATTAGAGCGTGGCAGGTGGGAGGTTTGTATTGGCTGTTTAAATTGGAGAGTGGGAGGTGGGGGTCTGTATTGGCTGTTTTCATTGGAGCGTGGCGGGTGGGGGGTCTGTATTGGCTGTTTTCATTGGAGCGTAGCAGGTGGGGGGGTCTGTATTGGCTGTTTTCATTGGAGCGTGGCAGGTGGGGGTCTGTATTGGCTGTTCTCATTGGAGTGTGGCAGGTGGGGGGGTCTGTATTGGCTGTTTTCATTGGAGCGAGGCAGGTATGGCATGTGTATTGGCTTAGGAGTCAGGGCTTGGCTGACCCTCTTTGTTAAAAACCCACCATTATACCCCTTCAATGCTGACAGCCACACAGCTAAAGCTGATGCCATGACTGATTAGGTGGAAAAACATTTTTGCGATCACTTTAATGTCTATCAGCGCAGATCATGAGCAATTAATTATTGGCTAGTAGCTAATAAAATGGAGGAACCTAATGAGTCAGCTGTTAGCCGTGGTAGCCATATTTGAAAGTGAGCAATTTTTTTTTTAACGAGTGCAAATGTTCACCGTTTAAATGAGCGAGGCTGAATTTAAAGGGTTAAATCTTAACTGCTCATTCAAAAGAGTCAAAAGAAAAAATTCGGCCCTTAGTATAACTCCTGCTTGATACGCGACTGCCCGCAAGATCACTTTACATCGAAGGGTTACTTGTTACAATGTTACTTTGTCTAATAATACTGTCCATTTTAAACGTGAACGAGAAAGTGATGACTGCTCATAGCAAAGCTTATTATCTACAGAGGAGAAAATAATTTCTCATTTTCATATCTGCGTCATGCTGTAGTCTTGTGTTCTGTCACGTCTACATTTTGTAATTCCACTGAAAACAACAATAAAATGTTAAATAATTTGAATTTTACGGTAAAGTTCCATCCACCTTTGTCTTTTATGAGAATATTTGCTGGATTTTTACCGTGTTTTTTTTTTTACTGGATTTTTACCGTTTTGCTGTCGTCCACTACGATAACATCAGCCTTTACGTCAAACTTGATCCAGGTGAACCTCAAGCAGCTTTGCTCGCGGTCGCTCAAATAGATTATAATAATGCATCAATTTTATATAGCGCTTTTCGGCTTACTAGGCACTCAAAGACGCTTTTCAAGGATACATTATTCATTCACTCACACATTCACGCTCTGATGGTTGTAAACTACGTTTTCGTAGCCACAGCTGCCCTGGGGCAGACTGACGGAAGCGTGGCTACCAGTATGTGCCTACGGCCCCTCCGACCACCACCAAACATTCGCACACAGCCATACAGGAGTGTTCCTATATATTCCATGTTTTGTGGGTGGGGGAAACCGGAGTACCCGGAGAAAACCCACACGAACACGGGGAGAACATGCAAACTCCACACAGAAAGGCCCCAGGCCGGATTCGAACCCACTACCTTCTTGCAGGCAGGAGTGCTAACCACTGTGCAACCGTGCCGCCCGATCTCATTAGCACAATACAGGCATTTGGCAATTTATTCAAAAGTGAATGAATATGCATGCGGAAGCATTTCTTCCCGTGTGCGCGAATTTCAGCACGAAAATAAGAAATTAGCTTCGGCGAGGACATCTGCAGGATAAATGAACTGAAAGTCTTACAGTTCCACCAGGGCAGGACTTTGAAATGGGAGCTGGCATCTGATGGGCAGTCTAGACGTCCTCAGGCTCTGATGCCATCTGTCATTGCTTACATGAAAGGAAATTTTTACCTCGTTTCAATCAAACATTCACTCATGCTTATTGCACAGAAATTTTAAAATGACTTGAGCAGAAGAGCAGAATTATATTTTCATAAGTGAAAGTACCTGTACGGGCATTAACCCTCAGAATGTTCTAGAACTGTGCATTCCATATATTCTCGTGGTTAAAAACTATTTTCAACAAGCGGTATTGTAAAGGTGGCTCTAGTGCACCAAATGTTGTGAAAAAGCACTCCCAACAACCCACTCTTTGTGGGGGTTAAAGGGTTAAATTACTTCACGTTTCCCCCGACCCAGGCGATAGGGGAGAGTCAGTGTGTGACGCCTCGTGTTGGGTACCTCGCTTGTCTGCTCATCATTGACTAGGCCCACCTCTGAATGAGGTTTAATCACAAGTACACTCCCCTCCCTTCGGACAATCTTACCAGGCACAAAAAGCAATCTGGAGGAGCGAGAAAGTGCCAAATTAAACCCTGAGAACCAGCCCTGCATCCGGTAATGGGCGGCCGCGTCAATTTCAGACAAAAAGCGCGAGACAGCGATGGATTTGAGCATGTGAGCCCCATTCACTTTCCCATCCCAATCAAGAATCTGTTCAGACCTGTCACTTTTCCTGGCGTGAAGAGGAGAGCATAAATGCAGCTATAATGCAGAGTTACATATTTACATTATCATCCGCTCAGCGAATGCCCTTCATCCAAGGTGGCTTGTATTGCTCAGATTTCTCACATTATCTGCTGCCAAAGCTGCATATTTACCGAGCTGTAAAACTCAGGCGCCACATTGAAGATTCAATCCTGCGACCTCCTAATCACAAGCAAGGTGCCACAGCCAGAATTCAAACCTCAAATCACCTGGATACAGCTGCGGCAGAAATAAAAGGTACCACAGCCAAGACTCAAACCTAGAATCACCTGGTTACGATTCATGTGAAATTATGGCGCCACAGTCAAGATTCGAAACCAGAATCACATGGTAACAACTAATGTGAAAATAATGGTCCGCCAAGGAAGATTAAAACCCAGAGTCTTCTGGTTACAACCAAAACTGAGCTTATTGGTACACAGCCAACATCTAGGTCTCAAACCCACAGCCTCCCAGTCATTACTGAAAATACCTGACATAATGGTGACTGAGGGAAGATTCGAACCTGCAGCCTGTCAGTTTCAGGCCCATGATGCAATTTTGATTTTCCAGCACAACACAGCGTGAAATTCACACTCCAGCTGAGGTAGGTGCAACATGAGGCCCTCTTGTTAGCCTTTACAGCCAGCCAGACATAATTTGGCTAATTTATTGCTTGTTTCGTTTACAGCTTTTTATTGCCTGTTTGTTGTTGGCCGACTTGTAAAACAATCAGCAGTCATTCCAGGCAGATAATTTTGTCGTAAAAATCGCTGCTATGACCTTTTGGGCGGTTATGATATCGTTAACCACCATGAAGGTCACAGACAGCTAACACTCCGTTAGCAGCTTTTACATCACAAGTCACGTTGTGTATCTCAGCCATAGATCCTGTCAGTCACTTCATAGATACAAAAGTCTGTATAAATAACACAGGGCACAACCGACAGGTAAATAGTCACAGATGTGTGCAGAGTGCATTTGTAAATATTGGGACAGTCACTGCAAAATAAAACAGGCAGTAATTGCTAAGATTATGCTAAATGGCTAAAATAGGCTGTAAGATAACCTCACGCACATAAAATTTTGCAATTAGATAGCACTTCAACTTCATAATCATCATTGTTTCAACTTGCTGGAGTCTGGGGCCAGAACAAATACAAACTGTCCAAAAACCATTCAAAAGAAATATCAGTAATATTTATTGGGAAAATAGTTCATATTAAATTACATTTTTTATATTATTTCAGACGACTTGAGGATGCAGTGACATTACCTGGCACACTCTAGCTTTAACAAATTAATATATATTGTATTCTTGAGCGACATTATTATTTTTGAACACTTGAAATTGGTCGAATTTATGAATGAGTTTATTAATGCTTAGAGAGGCGTGTCTGCAAATCCTCAGGTCTGTGCCAGAGGCTATAAACACAGAAAAATAGAGAGCAGGAAATGGTATGAGCACGAGATTCTGGGATTTGTCTTTTTCCCTGAGCATTTTCCCAAAAGCAATCTGTGCAATAAACAGCACATATTTGCATATGCATGCAGTGCACAGGCTCCTCTGAGATTATGAGAGGATACTAATATTTTATTGGATCAGCTGAGGATTAATGCTAAAAGGCAAAGACTATTCCCCCAACCGCTAAGCGACTTCTTGTGGTGAAACTTTTGATGCCGTTTGAAAGGTGTCTTAGATTTACCAGTGGAAAAAAAGCAACCTTCCCCTGTTCCACATATGACTGGGGAAACTTTCCTGTACCAGTAACAGTTAGGGAGAGTGGCCACTTCGATGCTAAAATTTCACCTTCCACATGGAAACTGGGTTTACTCTTAATTTTTTCAGTGCAAATATTTTGATGTGTCTCATTTTTTCAGAGATGCAGACAGATGAATATTAGATTATGAATCTTATGATAAAAATAATACATTTTGTTCTGCAAAGGATAATGTGAGAAGAAAAAGGACAGTGTCGATCAGAGAAGGTGAGACTCACTCAGGAAAGGGCCGGTGTGACTGCGGGCTTCCGCACCATCCGAGCCGTCCCATGACTATTTCTACCAATCAACCATTGGAGATGATGACATAGACCTTCATGAGCACCAGAATAAGGTGTGTTATCACTCAGTCAGAATGAGCCTGCGTCTAAAGGGCCGCTTCAGGACGAGATTCCCCACCCCTGGTACTGATCATCTAATCCTTTATACAAAACAGACACAGAACGCTAACTTGATTTTGGTAAAGCAGAACAATGATTAAAAGGGAATCTTGTGACTTTTTTGCGAGTGAACCGTGACGTGCGTATAATTTTAAAACGTTTTCTGCAGTAGAAATGCAGAGAAAACACTGAATTTTTGCCGTAGGACAATCAGAAAAATTCAATAGCATGTGTATGAGCATCGATTACAGCAGCATCAGTTTTCTTTAGGTCATTCAAAAGGCAGTAATTAAATGCTTATTAAGCCAGTTACTAAATAATTAATCTCATCAGACCAATAATGGGATATTAGCAATTACCAAGGGCTGAGAGGGGAATCAGAGTGAAGACTGAAAGCGTAAAAAAACGTACGGTTTTGGTCCCGAGGGCGCGATTTTAAAGCCACACAGCTTGAGCATGCATGAACACCGAACGCTACTGGGCGTCCAGATGTGATTTCACACAGAGAAAACATTATTAAATTCACACTGAATATAGCCTTCTCGGGGTAATTCCGAACCGACTCGTAATTCTTTATCCTCGATCACACAAGCAATTTTATATGACATACCGCCTCCTGTCAAAGCGTCCACAGTTTAAGTTTAATAGTCGTGAAAGGCAAAGATAAATCAGATTGAGGCAGGCGTCGAATGGTAATTTCCATCTGAAAGAAATACGCGATCTTCCGCAAAAATATTTTCATATGCGTTCGAAAATCCGGGAATCATTATGCCAGCTTTTTAACAAAGGGAACGTAATTTTAAAAGCCATATTAAGGCTTTAGAAATTCTCCCCGACACCCCGAACTGTGCAAGGCTAATGTTCAACACCATTATGCGCCTTGCCTGTGTAATTTAATAAGAGCTGCACGACTTCGCTGCAGAACTGTCTATAGAAACATATAAAGACTCACAGTTAGAACTGTCCTCAAACTCATTGTTCACAATAACGTCCCTCAATCTTCAGTGCTAGAAACTAGAAGTGATACTAGATAACATAAACAAGTGCACTGAAATCTGGTGACACTGAGACTGAGTGGGTAGCAATGCAGCCTCACCGCAAGCAAGTTGTGGGTTCGAATCCAGCATGGGGCCTCCCTGTGCGGAGTTTGCATGTTCTCCCCAAGTCTGCATGAGTGAACTAATGCAAGCAAGGCCATTGCAGACACTCCTATTCAGACAGACTTTTGGCCATATTAGGCCTGTTTCATGGTTTTTTCTGGTTATTGTGTTTTTTTTATTGTGTCTGCCTGTGAACTTTTTGCATATTCTTATTTTTTATTTATTTTACCTCTGTGAAGCGCTTGTGCAGTGAAGAGTGCTATACAAATAAAGTTTTACTTACTCACTTTACTTGCTCTGGTTGCCATGGCAGCATGCACTAAACCCAAATTAAGATTTTACTGTCATACTCTGCACGGCTGCTCCTGTTCCCACTAAGACGTCCCATTCCCCACACCGCTGAGACGGGACAGCAACTCACAGATGTTCCATCTGTGCACCTGTCAGGATGCCCAACCCCCCCTCCCCCGACTCGAGCTGACAGCGCTCAGCGACTCCGTTCCACCGCAGCAGTTCTGGAGACGAGTTCTCTAGCCCGAGGTCACGAAACCAAAAGCGCACCGAGACGAGGCAGGAACAGCCCGCAGGCAATGACGGAAGAGCGATGGTGCATCATGACTGCCTCTCAGAGATTTTAATGCATTCATCTCTTCTCAGGGTGACAGTGTGAAACGGGCGTCAGGCCTGTAAGTAAGGCTTCACTCCACCGAAACACCACAACCTCGCATTATCATCACTCCATCATCAGGGTTGTGTGCCTTAAGCTAGGTATACACTGTGCAATTTTGGGCTATCCCAGATGACAAACATGAAAGAAACAGGCAATATTTTTGGTTGTGGCTCCAAAACAGTGATCCAACATCACAGTGTGAGAGAGGTTCAAAGACGGCCGTTGTCACGGTCTTGCGACCAAAGATAGCCTGGGACAAAAGTTTGACAGTATTAGAAATTTAGGGTAACCGTCTTGCAGTCTGACTCCTGCTACAACCTATGTCTGACTAACCAACCAATAGGAATGCAGCATAAAATGTCGTGCTGCCGACGTGACACTGACACTAAACCGAATTATGGATGATGCGCACTGACGACGTTTTCTTGTATACTGACTTGCATTGTCTCCCATACGATTCAGCGGGTGTGATCATTGTACAGTCAACATACATCAAATTTGATGTTGTACCCAGGTTTATCAGATCCATGACACACAGTGTGGCTTGCAATAAACTTGCTGAAATCTCTCGGTCAGAGGGCGCCATAATGAGCAACGGGCGTGAATAGCTATGAGTAAATTTATAATTTAAAAAGGTAATGAAGTAATGATGGGCAGGTCTCTCTAAAATAAAAATCCCACCTAATCAGGAACACGGAGACTTCTGTTAATCAGAATAGCCATTCTCCATGTGGAACTGATGATAGTTGCACAGCTCTTCACCGTTGGATCAGATCTGCTGAAGAACACTAATGAATTCTTAATGGTAACTTGCGGGGAGAAAAGCAGCCATTTTGATTTCTCCGCAGGGAAACAAGATGTTGAAATGTGGGACAGTGGGAAAGGGGTGAGCTGGGACGGTCAAGCTGAACGCAGCGTCGACACATCCTGTTCTGCGACCTTTTAAGGTGTGACATCACAAATATGTGATTATCACGCACGAAGAGCCGCAACGTTCTGACGGTGATGTAACAATCATCTCGGATAACTGACTGGCAATGGGGTTATTAGATGTGCACTTGGGACTTTGAAAAAGCTTTTCAACCCATTCAAGACAACATTTTCTGTCAATAATGACGGATGCTTCCCCTGCTATTGACAGGAAACAACACCAATCAAATTTTTTACTGTTAGATGGTTGGGGGCCGTGGCTACAGATCTTCTGACAAAGATGAGTATCGAAAGATCAATGAATATCATCAAAAATGCTGGCAGTAACTGGCAACGTAAAAATTCACTGGTGGGGAAAGTGGTGAAGCTCCCCGTGACTTTAAGAGCTCGTGTTATTGTAGTCGTGATTGAAGAGCAGGTCATTATTCCGCACAGCACAGTGGTCACTGCATCCCAGTTAAAAACATCAAGAGGTCGTAATCCCCAAATCACATGGCTCGCTGCATATCGCCACTTTCTGGGCCGAAACTGCGTTTTTCTGTTCTTGCATGTTACGGAGGTACAGGCTTCCTCTCGAGCGAGGCTGGAGAAGGTATCAGTTGATAGAGATTGCGAGCGACGGTCCTGACAGCGATGCTAATGTCCCACCCTCGCGGCTCCGTCACACGTCATTTAATCCGCAGAGAGGAGGGGCGTAGGGGGAGGGAAATGACGGATTGAGAGGGAGGTTTTGAAGATGGAAGGGTCACGGGGGGCTGATACAGGGAGAAGTGAGGTGGGCAGGTGACAAGAGGCGAAAACAGCCTTTCAAAAAGTAGCTGCAGAAAATGGATGTTTCGGTTCAGCTCATACACCATCTTGCTCCCGCCATCGGCAGTAATTTTGTCAAGAAAGACAAGCAAACCACGACTAGCAGCAGCTACTTGCTTATGCCCAAGCTTTCATACAGCCTCCGCTATTTCTGGAGAGATGGCATACTTTGGATCGTGTGCAGTTCCTTTTAATTTCCACACCCATCTACACCCCTTTCCATCTCCATAATACCCATCTAATCTGTCCATAGCAAAAGTGTTGCACTTTGTCAGGCCTTGATCTGTTCAATAGGAGAAAAGCAGTTTTCTTCAGAACTGAAAATATTCTGGAGTCACCAGCTGTTGTTTGTCAAAACCAAAGACCGTTGAGATTGTGGCCTCCCATTGGCAACCGGGTGATTTGCTATTGCAAAGCAAAACAGTGCATCGTTGCTCGTTCAGGCAAAAAACAGTAGATCCCAACGATCTTGCCAGCGAGTGTGGTCAGTTGACTCCAGCTCCTCAGTTTTGATGTGATGTGCTTTATTGGATTTCACATCTCTGTGATTGGCATGTCGTGAGACAATGACAACAGCCTCAAACTGCAAAAGCCAGGCTCAGAATCAACACTGCATTGTTCCTTAGTTTTCATGGGCATGACACCTGACACAGCGACTCTTGGCCAGCCAATAGCTGATTAGGCAACAGTCCAAAAACTATTCAGTCTGTACGAGAGGTACGTATACACTTCCATGTTATAAAGACAACAAAATGGCATGGAGTCTGTTTCTTGGCAAGTGTCTGAGATCCTCCTTGACATGAAATCATTAACCCTATATAGAGATATAGATTAAATAGGGGGTTTGTAGATGCTGTTAAACTCTCGTGAAAATCGATGAACGAGGTCTTGACGGATGGGCTGCCTGTACTGAAATGCTGGTAAATCTCCAGTATTGTCTCGTGTCCCTCATCGTTTCCTCTCCTCTGCTCTCGGACCGGAGAAAGCATGCTGCACGAATCTCTCAGCACTTCTGTTATGTCAACGTAAAAATAGAAAGCGAGAAATAAAAACTAACATTTGAGGCACTTCCACTGAGTGGAAGGGAACCAGGCTGGCAGGTAATCGTTCAGGAAGTGCACAGAACTCTCACTTCGTCTGAGAGAGAAAGTGCATGAGAGAGAGAGAGAGAGAAACAGAGAGCGAGTTAGAATTAGAGAGAAACCAGAATAATACAAGAGTAGAAGGGAAATTATCATAAAGACAGATATCATACATCATAACTGTAAAGCATATTTACAGCAGACACCAAATAAATACTTGCTTCAGGTCTGTCATACAGCGACACAACAAAGAGTCTGACTTGCAGGACTGTCTGTAACCAGTGTTTATTTTCAAACTGTGCAAGTTTTTGTGCATACACAAGCTATGCTCATGCAAGTACTGCAATTTTTTTCCCCATCTCTTGTAAGCTCCACACATGCTGCGGTCTTGCGTCCAAGAGAATGTCGTCCTCTGACTGCTGAACAGTTCGTAGTATTGCAATCCATGATGAATAATTTTACTTGGCCAATTTATCAGACAAATAATACTTTATTAACAAACAGCAGCTTGCTGACATGAATCCTGAGTATTTCTGTCACCCCGTTTCAATTTTAATAACATTTATGGATAATATGTAACCGTTTTCTTCATCAGCAGTCGCACCTTAATAGGAGAGAAATAATAAATTGTCTCTTGTAAAGTCCTTATTTTTTTCTGATTCTTTGAGAAGATACACTTATCTTAAGTGCATTTTTGAGCGATGTGTGTGTGTGTGTGTTCACTTGATAAAGAAAAGTAATTGCATTCAGCTAATCTGTCCAAGTTAATAACGGTCTTTAACATGGGAGGCCAACTGTCAGTAATACAGGCACACAAAATCTGATTATGAAGAAGACGCTGACAAAGAGGTGTAGTTTCAAAAAGAAAAGGGAGCCAGAGTCATTACGAGTGCAAAAAATAATTCAGCAATATGAACTCAAAATGGCCGAGTACTTTAAACCTCCTCCACTTAATGACTTTCCTTCAGTAAGAAAGTTTAGTCTCCAGATGTAATTAAAAATAAAAGAGCAACCCCCATAACTGTAGATGGGTACTAACTAAATGAACTGTTTAAAATGTCCTTCGCAATGCTGAGCCAAATGATTGGTTTTGTGGTAAAGGTTTTAGGTTTCAGTGAATTAGGTTAAGAATGAAACCAATTGTTTCTCATAAGTCTGAATTATACCTCTCCGTGGGCTCCTAGAAAAATGAGGATTCTCAAGACTCTGTAAGGGAATTAGCCCCTCAGATCATTGGGGAGGCATTACTGACAGAGATTGGGGGGGAAGAGCTCTTCGCACCAAGAGTTTAGTGCTGATAGAGGCAGAAGTATAGTCTTCAGAACTACAGGAGAGCCAAAACCAAATTTTGAATGCTTATATGCACAGGCCTTTTTGCAACAGAGAAATTAGACATTTTAGGCACGGAATCACCCATAAAACGCTGTTCAGGGCACAGACTCTTTAATCAAAGCCTTTTTCGCACCAAAGTTACTGGAATGAAACACTTACAAGTTTCTGCCATATCTCAAAGCCAATAAAGACAGCAATTGAGCTGTCCTTACGCCAATAGAGGGATACTGTCAAAAGCTTATTTTGATATGAGACCCTCACTTAGGCCCATTCGCCCCGAGTCCTTGATATTTGTTCGTATTTACACGGGCGTCTCGTAAAAGCAGCAGCAGTCATCCTGACCTCTCCTCCTTGAAACCACGGAGTTCGGTGCTCAGACACTTCCCATTACGTAACGTCACGCCGCGGGGTCCATGCCGAATGTAGGCTGCCGGCGCGGTGAATAGCGTTAACCCTCACAGGCCTTCCTGGGCTGTCCTAGATAAGCAGATATTTTAAGGCTCCTCAGACTATTGCCTCGTCTCCTCGCTCGTCGACGGTCCCTCTCTCAAAAGGCGCAGGACGATCTCCGGCGCTCAATGCCTTTCGCTGCCACCAGAACACGCTTCGAAAAATTATGTTTCTGCGTGCTTCCAAGGTCTTTTCTTTAATTATTCAGTCGTACCTGCACCCAGGTGTACGTCCATCTGTCCAATGAGCGATAATTAAAATGACTCCACAAGTCAAAGACGATATTACTAAGATATTAATTACAAAACTGTTCCCCGTTAATCCAAAACGCAAAATAATTGCTGCCAGTTTAACGGCCTGCTCTGCCTAGCTCGGAGTATTTTGCGTGAGCTGACAGTCGGCTGATCAAAAAACAAAAAAAAAAAATCAACCTCATTTATTCCCCAAACTGCTTTGCAATGCAAGCCTGCGGTTCTAATGAGCAGACGATCATTAATTTTTTTGTCCTTAACTAAAATAAAAATACTGCATATTGTAGTGAGAGGGATACAAACATTAAATAAGTTGTAGCTGATGGCTTTGTTCCAGCTCAGAAAAGGACACTGTTGTCATTAAGAAAAGAAACTGCATGTCTGCAGATGAGAATCTTGTATTGCTCATTATCTTTGTCCCAGTTTTGTGCTGAGAGCGGGATGTAGCCCAGGACAGGTGGCTCGAGCCCCGATGGACCGATGACAGGATCAGAGCAGCTGTCGGGCCCCTGAGAAGGGCCCTTAACTGCACTCTGCACAAGGCGGGGATTGGCTCCTGCTTCGTCTTTTCAACCTTTACTTTGGTTGAAAGCGTCAGCTTATGACCTATAACTCAGTATAATACAAGAATATTATGTCAAGGTCATGAAGCAGGTAGAGCAGAGATGATACGAACGGTGAAAAAAGTGGGGAAACAAGTGCTTCGGACTGTAATCTGCTCAAAGATCCAGGATGAATATAAGGATATATTTCATTTCACACACTGACATTTTTCTCTGGTACTTCACAAACTGCACACTGTTCCCCTTGTTCTCACTGGCAAAATTCCCCTGATGCTTGTTTGCAGTCTGTGCAGAGTAAATGCTCAGCTCTGCGCTGCTGAAACTTTGTATAATTCAGCTGCCCAACCCTGTTCCTGGAGATCTACAGCCCTGCAGGTTTTCAATCTCCCACCAAAATAACTCACCACCTTCAGCTCATGAGAAGAGGCAGGCATGTTAAACCAGCATCGACATGAATACCGATGGAGCAGTAGGTCTCCAGGAGCAGGGCGGGGCAGCCCTGGTGTACAGGGAACCATGACGATAGCCTCAGATCTAGGCCCCCGGCTAAAACCAACTACGACTGAAGAGCTGCTTCAAACACAAAGAAAGATGGTCATCCAACAGCCTGATGGAGTGAAGAGAATTGATTTGGCAGTTACAGACGCGAGAGGAAGTTTTCTCTGATAAAGAACAATGTCAGTATTTCCATATTTACTCAGCTAGAGTCATTTCTCAGTATTTATTTATTTATTTATTATTATTTAAAACCTCCAGAAATGGAGAATACATAAAAAATGTAAACATCGGAGAAGAACATACACAGCACCATAAAACAATACAGAAAGAAAACTATAAAATAACTTTAAGTATATAAATACTCTAAATAATAGCATGTCACCAGCAATTAATTTTGATGCAAGTCGATCAGCAGGACTTAAGTTTTCCTGCATTGGACTAAATCTTACACTTTTGGAAGTGTGTATCTGTACATGTGTGTGCGTGTGTGTATGTGTATTTGTGTGTGCCTGATTCCAAGTGGGGGGGGGGGGGTTAAGGGGCACAATTAGTGAGATATTATATGCTTCTGCGACGTTTATTGTTTAAACAGATTGTCATTTCACGCTCAAGCCGTCATTATACGGTCCCCTGGGTTTGGTTAAGAGTGCTCTGCTCTCAAAGCTAAACACAACCCCAGTCTGAAAATGACTGATGGCTCACTTCACGGCGGGGTCAGACCATTTCGATCACGTTCTGCTGTTGGGTTGTCATCAGCTCGTGGGAAATTGCTCTTCTCGCTTAACGCACTTAATTAATAGTCAACGATGGGGGCGCGTGTCCCCAGGTGTGCTTTCGTTTACGTCAAATGAGAAGCGGATGTAAATGTAAAAAAGAGCAGTGAAGCGAGGCTTTCCGCCGTAGTTTGCCGCATCAAACCGCTCGTGGAGCACTGTTGGGTCACTCATTCACATATTAATGACAGATTTAATAGTGTGAGTGCAAACAATATAATTAGACATGAAAACAAGACCTCTGGACTTCCTCTTCAATAGGAGGAAAGCTCTGTTGACTGTTGTTACTACAGAAACTATCAGTGATGCCTGCACACCTGATATTTCTCTGCAGGTGCAGAGCATCCAGAGCTGTTACGGGATGAGAGCGAGAGGAGATACGACTCCTAGGGAGCCCCTCGTGTGTTTCCATACTGAGATTAAGTACAAGCAGGGAAACCTCAGATAAATGTGTGCTTACCTACCATTATACAAGGAGAGGACTGCTGAACTAAAAACAACTAGAGAGTGTTTTTAAGGCAGAAAAGAAATATCTCCCCCAGGCAACGCAGCTGCCCCTCATTGATGTTCACATACATTTAGGAAGAAACTCTTAAAGATAATAACCGCAGAATAGCAAATGGCAAATCTGCAAGATCTGATGCAAATGTGTGCAAATTTTCATGGAAATATATGAAACGGTTTCTGAGTTATGGTCCGGAAAGGCTGGGAACGCTGAGGCGGACGCGCCCAGGAAATCAGACAAAAACAATATGTCCCCCCCCTCTGTTCCAGGGGGGATCAATCACTTACTTACTTCACCTGTTTAATATTCAGTGAAAAATATTGTATTCCAGTGATAGAGACGACCCAGCTTGAGATAATTATTACATCAGCTTTTTATGTTCTGTTCTGTTATCATATATTACGCTCTTCCACCATTTATGCTCTCTTAGTGCATCTCACAGAAGTGTTCGGAATCCGAGAGCACTTCTCACACAAGTGTTCGGTGCCGTCAGTAAGGACTGACACTCTGTTTAATGAGCGCCCAACCCACCGCCACCCATCTACTGTGAAGTTTCAGCCCTTTGGGTGGTAACATCCTGTGGACGTCATAATCATTACTCATAATCAAGAGCGACACACGCTAATTCCGGCCTGAGACTTCCCGAAAAAGCTTTCCAAAAAAGTGAGGCCTACTCTTCATATGTTAAAACATTTTATTGCCTTTGTTGCATAGTGTAACGGTCCACTGATCGTTCCATAGTGGAGCAAAGCACCCAAGAAAATAGACGCCCAGTATGAGCAAAGGGAACATTTACAAGAAAAACCAGGAGCAAGAGGAGAGAAAGACAGGCAAAGAGAGGGAGAGAGGAGGTGTGGAGCCGAGAGTCAGACTGTAAGAAGGGAAGAGAGAGAGAGATACAGCACAGAGAGAAAAGAGCGGACTGGAGTACAGATTCAGCAGGAAAGAGAGACACCAGCTGTCGACTGCCGGCTCTGATCAGAGACATTCGACGGGGTGCGTACAGCATTCTGTGGGAGAGACACCTGCGTTACCCGTCAGAACTACTCCGGAGCGCCTTTAAGCGAATACAGTGACAAACTCTCGCCTGGGAAGGCGGGGGCCGTCTCTCGAAGCGTAGGCTGCACTTCTAGGCTCTACGTAACTGCAGGCTGTTCCCAGGTGAGGGAGCTACACAGCTGAGAAATGCAGCCTTCGTCTCGCCTCGTGTCAGATGGAAATGTCACCACAGAAACAGGGTAAATGAGCTGAAAATTCTGTCTAATGTCTGGCGAGATGAAGGCTGCGTTTCTCAACTGTATTTGAAGACGCCTTCGCGATGGGACGGCCTGCGATGACGTAGCAGCCTAGAAATGCTGCCCAACAGGGCAGCAGCCAGCATTTTAAAAAACGGCCGTAGTTTTCAGCGGGCAGCACCCTCCCCCAAACCCACCCATGATTTGTGCTGGATTACAGACGGCAGGTACGGTCGGACCGAGGGACAGAACAGACCCAAAGATACCGTCAGGGCGATTAAATCCAAGTGATTTTCATATGTCCACTCGACCAGACGGGCGTACATTGTGGTCGCCCCTGTCTGTCCATCGGTCCATCCGTCGGTCGGTATACAGTTTATTCTTCTCACCCCAAAGACTACAGTTTTGGATTCTTTTCATTTTTGTTCTGTGGGTCAGAGGTGACGCAGCTGAGGAACCGAACACAGCACATCCCTGTACGTGGCTCATACATGGGGTGTTCATACTCGACGGGGGACAAGTTCTGTTGAAACCTTTAAAATGGGTCAGTAGTGATACAAGGAGGATCCCTATCAACCCTTAGAGCATTGAAATGAATTTTTAAAATATATTAATTTTATTATCTTGCGCTGTTGAAAACCTATCATGTGGCAACTTGTTTAAAAGAGCTCCCCTGCGGCAGCTCTTTTAAACAAGCTGCCACATGAAAGGTTTTCAACAGCGCAAGAAAATCAAATTTATATATTGATAAGTTTTCAACAACTTTGATTATTTTGATATCTTATATCATTGATTGCATTTGCACCTCAAAGGGTTAATTTTGGTGATGAGGTTCCATGTCAGTATTTGTTGTTAAACTCTTGCTTCCTCTTGTGGCCATGCATTAGTTACTTTTCATGGTTTGTGACATTGAAAAGGATGTTGTAGTTCTTGATGATACCGACTTCAGTTTTCTACCTATTATTAGGCACATAATGCCACATCTTCGTGGCTGGCATGTGGGCCTATTACCGCGCTTTGAGCGGCCAACTTAACAACTGACACCATGGAAAGTTCCGGACCGCACCACCATGGCTTATTTTTCCAGAATGACGTTAAGAGGGTCGGTGTGCTTCCTCACAGATGGAGTTCGCTCAGTAAAAGCTGCTTGACATGGCGAAAAGAAAATATTTGAAATGATGAAAATGTCAAAAGATGCCATAATAAGGAGACGCACTTAAGCACTTCTATTCCGAGAGGAAAACATCCTTTTCAGCTCCAAGATGAAATGCATTCCGAAGGAAATTGGCAAAACTGTATTTTGCTTACACTGAAAGTCAGGTTTGTAAACTTGACGAAACACGACAGAACGCTCAGAACATGAAGAAAACATCTCTTTTCAGTTGTAGACAAGGAAATCATCCAAATAACTGCAGAAAAACTTATTTTCCCTGCAATTTTATATTTTCAAAACCAAAACCAGGGTTAAGAAAAAGGCACTTTTTTTGATCTGCTGTCATTACTAATGAAATTAACCCTCAGAGGGCTGAATAACTTTTCAAGGGATTAAAAATGTAATTATCCTGAGCTCATGAAAATCTGTCATGTGGCAAGTAGGGAGCTCTTTTAAACCAGTCACCATGATAGGTTTTCAACAGCATCTGTTTTTGAGATCTTACATCACTGGGCAACTGTAGTCGCCTGTGGTGCTCGAAGGGTTAAGTGTTGACAACTGATTTCTTTAAATTGTTGGTCTGCAGTGCATTGACATTATAGAATCCCAAATTATCCCTGTCTTTTCCATTGGTACGCTGAACTGTGACACAATCGATGATTGACAGACCGTGCTGGTAAACACCCTGACCCAGACAGAGGAGGACGGACCGGTTCCCCCCACACAAATCCGGCTCCTCCCGCAATATCTTCCCATCAGCCACCAGGACACACTTCTCAGGCCAACTCATCGAGGGGGTTATAGCTATGGTTCTCCGCAAAGCGTATTGGGAGAAATCTTTTTGACATATGCAGTACAACTCAGTTGGGTCAAACTTTAGATAAGGTGTTGCTCATAAAGCCTTTATATAGCATGTATAATGCCTTCATAAATGAGACATAATGTCTTGATAAATGATACATAAGCAAATGTCATGCTTTGCAAAGGGTGAAACACATCCTTATTCAGCATGTGACGCCAGATGTGACAATGAAAATTTCACCCTTCATAGCATTTAGCTACTAGCGAAGTAAAACTGCCAGTTACATCTGGCATCACATGCTGAATAAGGTTATGTTATTTTATCCTTTAAAAAGCATGTTATTTGCTTAGGTATGATTTATGAAGACATTATGTCTCATTTATGAAGGCATTATACATGCTATACATATCATCTACAGCGTGACCCTCAAATTTGACTCGGTACGACTTCAGAAGTATACTCCCAAATCCTACACTGCTTTCTGCCTGAGCACCGAGCCTAATGTCTTGAACCCTCCAGACTTGAGCTTGGATATCCTTATCCACACAACTTCAGAAGGGAAAGCCTAAAGTGAGGCCTTAGCTTTTTGACTCAAAAGTATTTCACAATACACACCTGCAAATGAAGGCAATTGAACAAGGCTTTGGGCCTTGAACCGGGGTGCCCAGGTTCAAATCCCCAGTCGCTAAAAACATCATTGCTGTGGGGTTCTCGGCTATTTTGTACAACCTGACGTGCTTCAAATTGTATGTCACTCCAGATAAGAGAGACAGGCAAATGTGCATGAGGTAATGGGGAGTTGTAGTGGTTCCTGGAGAAGCGGGTATACTCTTTAGTAGATGGGTTAATCGCTAAGGGGAAAGTGGGTATACTCACCTATGAATTTCAATTGTTTTTTGACTGATAGGTGGGCATTCTGTAAATCAGTGTTCCCAAAATCACGGTCCTCGAGGGCCAAGACCTGCTTATTTTACAGCCTTCCTTTACCTGGGAGTCAGGTGTAAAGAAGGTCTGGCCAATCAGAGGGAATAATTATTCACTTTTTGACAGGAGAGAAAGAAAACCAGGGCTGGATTTGGATTTGAGGGCCAGATTTGGGGAGCCCTGCTGTAAATTGACAAAAAAAGAGGTGTGTATACTCTGTATACCCGTACATACCCTCAACAACACCACTGAGGTCAGGTTAATGTCGGGACCCCAGTCAGGTGCCCCAGTACTTCGGACAGCGTCGACTGCCGAGAGTCCCTTGTGCTCAATAGTCCCATATTGGGCTTGTTTTTCGGGCAGTAAGATCTTCACTACAGCCTGACTGCCACAGCTGTCGCGCACCCATTTAGCCCTGTTTTATTTAGCGCAGTTAAAGCGCACAGAGCTTCCACCTTTTTAACCGACAGACCATATAAATGGCATTTTTCACGTCCGAACTCGTTAACTAAATATTCACTGAGGACATCTGCGTGGCGGCGGTGCGGAATGCGGCGAGTCGCCGCTGAAGCTCAACCAGCTGTTTCCTGGCTTTTCGCTGCCATCCGTCCCGCCAGATCAATTTTACAAGCTGTCATCAGCCAGGACTGCGCAGTGTCTGTATATGTAATTAAGCGCGGCGCAGTCACACATGCAGTCGTTTCCGAGAGAGAGAGTAACGATGCTGTCCTTATAGGATGGGAAAAGACCTGAGGGCGTTGTATAGTGTTTCCATACCTCTAAGAGAATATTGTATGGATACATTTTACTCATGAGGGTGGGCATAAGCCATTAGATACTGTTTTGTGGTTCCCATTTCTGTCCAAACCCGGCCTGCACATTAATCCCTGAAATGATATACGAGTAGTAAGGGAATGTATTGATTATTCTCAGGGCAAATGTAGTGCCCTAGTTGTCATGGCTACCCTCCCTGTTATCAGTCCCTTCTTCTCAAATTTTACCCCACCCAAAGGGGGGGGGTGTTAGGGATTATTATTTTCAATGGAATTTGTTTGTCTGCGTGTCTGTCAGGATTTTTGTGCAAAAATTGTTTAATCACATTACGCTAAATCCTCAGAGATGGTGTGCAGTGGTCGATGGATCACCTGATTAAATATTGGTCCAAATTGGGTCAAGGTCACCGAAAACCACAAAAATCGTTTAAAACGTCTCTCCCGGGCGGTGGTGTGTCGAGTCTGGCACAGTGGCTCCACTCCTCTCCCTGGCGTCTTGGCTCAACAGGGTGTATCGTTACTTCTGTTTCTTTCGCAGAACGTAAGGTCAAGCAAAGTCGCGGCATCGGTTTCATTTGAGTGACGCAAGCAGCAGTTATGAAATCCGCAGCAAAACAAACGCTCCGGCAGTCTCGACCGCGGAGGCCCATGCATATTTCATTACATCGATTCTGATGAAGAATAGCTAGGGAGAGAGAGAAAAAAAAAGAGCGTCGCTTTAGCATAGCGCTGCTTTAAGAGCCTCCGCGAGTGAGATTTAAGAAGGTTGCGGGACAAGAGGAGAGGGGGGGGGGGGGTGGATAAATGGTAGGGCAGGCTGCCAAGTCATCTTTCTCTCCCTGAAGTGCTCGTGAAGGAGAATGACCCCAAGAGAAGATGAAAGCGAAAGACTCTCAGGGTTGTGAGCGAGGAGCTCGACTCTTGCTTTGTCCCATTTTATATGCTACACCGAGCAGGCTTGTGTTTATCGCACAGAAAAGGCGAGGAAAAAAAACAATCATTTTCAAGAAGACCGTCAACAACACGATGAAAAGAACTGAGTAACCGTGTAAAAATCTAGGTTGGCTATACTACAAGTAGTAGCCTGCTGTTCTCAATGTCTAATGAACCACTCAAAGTAACAAAACACCTGTCCTTGTGTCTTGATGCCAGTTAAAAAACCGTGATGTTGCTAACAGTCAGGGATGAGTCCTCTCAACCAGGGATGGGGCACCATATCCCAAAAGGGCCAGCGAGGGTGCAGGCCTTCAGTCCAACCAAGTTTATACACACCCAATTCCACTAATCAAGGTCTTAAGCAAAAGGCTCCAGGTGGTTGATGAGCAGAATCAGATGTGTAGCTGCTTGGTTGGAACGAAAGCCTTGCACTCTCACCAACCGCCGCTGGATAAGGTTTCTCACCCCTGCTCTAACGAGTGGAAAAATAGGCCTCTATCATTTGGAATCGTCTGTCGATGATGTCCCCCAATGTATCGAGGCTTTGTTAAGATTGCGCAGTCGAGCAAGAGCCCAGGAGTTCTGCCTTCTGGACGATTAAACTACATTTTATCTTGCGTGAACGAGCGAGTACATATGCGAGCAGTCTCGCCTTGCTCGTCAAGATGTAGGCCACTTCCTCACAGCTAGTTTAATGAAATTTGATGCGAACCCTAGTTGGCAGCCATGTTGGAAACGTGCGACAGCTCAACAGTCGTTTCCCTCGCAAGACCTGGGTGTGAGACCCTCTGGTCTTGAACACGCCCCCAGTCCAATGAAACCCAAAACCAGTGGACTCTCGTGAAGATAGAAATTGAATTCGGCAGCATCAAGGTGATCATTGTGGGTCGGCCCAACCATGGCCTCGGCCAGCCAGCGATTCTCTTGAATTCTTTTCAGTGTTCTCCTTCTATGACAAACAAATCAAATGTTAAAGTGAAAGATACGTTTTTGTGGTGATGGGCAAACAACTCATTCATTCAACTCATTCATAAAAATAGGCCTTGCAGAAGCATAAGTCTGTAATCATTTGTCGAAGAGACCGAGCCAAAACGATGTAGGTTACCAAAATAAATGTTCAACTACATCTGACTGGTACAAGTACCTACCATGGGTCCTGAAAAAAAAAAACGTCCCGGTCAGAAAATACCGAGACGTAATTTTCTCGATGATACCCATTTCCACGTTGGTGACTATTTTGAACCACCACTAACCACGAAGGCTAACACTGTCAAACCTACAGCTTTAATCATAATAGGGACAGTATTTAAGTTAAAATCTCAAGTTTAATTTTCCCTGTGTATGGGCGATTGCACACATAGCCAGTAGTTTCATTTCTTTTTTTTTTCTTCTGGTATTTAAGTTACAAAACGTGACCTAAAGTTTACCCTCAAGAAAAGATAACACCATAGATGGAAAGGACTGAGGGACATATTAATGAAGAGGTGACAGCAATGAAACATCTCCTTTTGGCCGGTGGCACAAATGACTTTTTTCGCAAACAAAAAGGAACATGCTGGAGAATTTGGATCCCATCAATTAATTATAAAGTTTTAATAATTCGTATGGAGTCATAATTCATTCTGTCTTTCGTAATTCCTGACAGGTAAATGATGAATAGGTTTTAATATGTAGGCTACACAATGGCCATATTTTAGGCTGATTGACAGACGCACGTTTCCATTAGCCCTACTCTTCGAAAGGGAGTAAATGCGAGTGGAACTTCCCAGAATCCAGTCTTAACAGGCCTCTGCAACGGGGCATTTGTTAACCCAATCGGCATACTCACTGAAATAGCTTTGCGGGTATTTAAAAAAAAGACTTCCTAATCTTTGGGTAGAAATTAGGTCTTCCTATGACAAATCAATTCTTGACTGGAATGTCTAATGTTGATTGCTAATGGCCTGAAATTGTAATTTAACCTCGAGCTGTAGATGAGATTTGATTGATATTCAGTCAGCCAGTGACTTCAAACAGAATTCAATGAACCCAGAAGTGGGCAGAACTGTTGGTGGTGACGCATTGACGTAAAAAAATCTTGGTGTCTCCCCGTGGAGAGCAATTTGACTGGCTCTTGTATCAGTGATTGACAACATGGTTTCTTAACCTAGAATGAGTCTTTCAAAGCTTTTCAAAACTCTCATTGCTATTTTCACTGGGCAGTGTATTCAAGATGATCTATTTCATTAGCTGTGAATGTGTAATGAAGGCTTAGCATTCATTGGATTGTTTATTAACCGCATTTCGCACAAATGCAAGCATTCAACCAGTAAATCACTCTTTAATTCATTCTCTCGAGTTTTCAACCTTTCATATTTTGGAAAAAAAAAGAAAAACGTTCAAATGAGCGATGCTTCATCAGAATGTATAATAGCCAAAACAAATTCAGACGAAACAGGAAGACATTTAGCTCCCTCATTCAAGACAGGCGCACAGCTTAAATGCCGGCGTGCATTCATGCTCACCTCATAATTACAAACTCATTACCGCGTCTCCATCGCGACGTTCCAGTTTGGAGCATATTTTCAATGCCTGACATTTTTCCTCCATTAAACCCTGTGATAGCATCTCCCATTAACCACACCCGATACAGCCATACAAATATAATTAAGGAAATGTGTTCAAACACTCGACTGTGATTACTAAAACTGTCGTGACTGAGCATTTTGGGGTTAGGCATTTCTTGGCAGGGCTTCTATGGTCTTTCTGCGACACTACAAATGCCAAATACAAAGCCGTCCACAAGCCATTGTCCCCAAGCGGAGAGAGATCGCTGGGTCTGCGCTCTGATGTGGGACCACATCCTCATTGTGACAAACTTGAGCAAAGCCATTTCCTGTTGTCCAAACTTTCACATCGGTAATTTGCCAAGTAGTTATGTTGATGCGGCAAACGTCAAATGACGTATTTCGCAACCATCCTTTGTTCGCTAGTAAAACCAAATGAAATCAATCTCAAATATTTTTTCAGTCTTTATTGAGATTTACTGGACTGAAATCCGATTTCATATTTTCATATGTGCCAATGGGGTATGAAAATATCACTTGTAAAGCTAAAAATGATTTGAGCCAATGTTCTCTGTAAAAGGTTTAAAAATTGTTACAAGAATAGAATGCATTTTTTGCTGCATTATAAACTCCTGGTTGTCTGATGCCTAACAAATCGAGTTCCTCTTGGGCAAGAGTGAGTGCAGTAGAACCGATGTTTTTTTTTTTTTTCTGCGGTTTTTGGTGATTCCCCGTGGGGGGACATGGCTGAGAGCGCAGAACTCAGGCTGCAAGACACCTGAAATTGGTCTTGAGAAATGGGCAAAATGGGCCGGCCAACTAAAACCTGCGACTCTTTAATTGCACATCACAGTTCCTATCCTTAAGCCTTTATGGCATCTGGTACACAGAACTGTAAGAAGGGAAGGTGGTAACCTGTGTTCACATTGCCTCCATGCCCGCTGATGGTGCTCAATGTCATCCTGGTTTAGCGTGTGTGTGTGTGTGTGTGTGTGTGTGTGTGTGTGTGGGGTTTACATAGTCCCAGCCTAACCTTGCTATTATACGGATTTCCATATTTTGGTCACACATCACACAGTATTCATGTTAGCTTACAGAGAGCATGCACTAGAGTCTTTATAAATATAACACAGTCTCTTTAGAAAATCTGTTGAAAGCTATTGTGGTGTTTTATGGAGGATGACTGCACAGTCGATGCAAATTTTGCTTTTTGAGGTTGCACATCCGACATCACTGAACTATACTGAGAGCACATAATGTCGAAGAGATTCTCTGCACATTGCAGGAAGAATTATTTACTCTGGGTGACGTTTGATTCTTGTTTGAAGGGAGGCGCTCAGTGCATTGATGGTAATTTGGCCCTTGTGGGTGGTGATCGAGCTTCATAAAGCATTTTCACCACAAGAAATGCAATGTTTATGGACTCTCTATATCGGGTAACAAACACTCATTCCCAGCCAGGGCCAGAAAGACACTGAAGCCTGTCCCAGAGTGCACTGGGTCCTAGGAGGGACAAGTCTGGAATCCATGGTTTTGTTCCACTGAGTAATTCCACAAGATTATGGTCTGTTATGAGATACAAGCTCCTGAAACAACAAGAGAAGAGCTGGTAATCTATACTCCCTTGTTATGTACATGAACATGTTTGTGACTTACAGTGTAGTCCGTAAGTAATAGCACTGTCACGCAGTAAAAACAGTTTCAATTCTCGCTTGGTTCTTAGGATATGATTGTAGATATTAGCAAATTAAAGCTATAAGTCTCTACTTCAGTGGTGACTGTTTACAAATCCAGTACCCTGGAATACAATGCAAAAAGCAAAGAAAAAAAAGAAAAATCCATTTTCAAGAGCTAACGGGCTGCACTGTTTGAAAAAAAGATTTGATGATTTATACTTATGTTTATAATGTTGTTTATAATGTGTATAATTCATGTATGCATTCATTTTAAGATCAATAAGTATTTGGACGGCCACAATGTGTGAAAATGACTGAGGTTCCACAGGCAGCAGCCCAATATGGACGCAAACGAAGTTAAAATTTAACTTGCGGGTTAAGACTAAAATGAAAAAAAAAAAAAGCCGGAAAAAAATTCTATAGAAACTTGTCCTTATACTTACCAACTGCACTATGAATTCCATCAGCATGTTCAAAGAAAATTTGATGCCTGAAATAATTTTGTGACTCATAGAAAATAAAAAAAAGAAATATGTGAAACAGGCTGGTGGGATTGGTTTACCCTGTTACCACATTCCATGATTGGTTTGAGACTGATGTGTGATCGAGCACAGGTGACCAATGGCGGTGGAGAATTTTCCTCAGGAATCCGAGTGCTGGAGGAACTAACATCGAGGACTTGTGGAAGATGATGGATTTTGTCTCGGCCGGGATAAAGGCAGCTTTGAATGATGTTACTTCTTTAAAATTGAAGGAGACATCAGTTAAATCTGTGCTTATCCTTGCTAGCAACTCAATGGACCAGCGCTGCTTCAATTTCCCACGGGGAGCATCGGCTAACGTCCACAGGCCCATCTGTTAGATGGAGCTCCACTTCGACACACAACGTGATCACTGCCGGGGGGCTCGGCTCTAGGTATCATCATCATTTCTTTTTTTTTCCCCTCCAAATGTCGCAACGTCAAGCTGAATTATTTGTGGTCATACATCTTGTTCTGGTGCATTCGTTTCATGATTTTATTAAGGTAAAGAAAAACATTCCACTTGCGGAAAGGTTTTATATAAAAGAAGTAATCAATGTCGGATGTGGAAGGATTAATCATTATTGATTTCATGGCTGTAAAAGTATATTTTTCTATGTTCTCTCAAAGTTGTTGTTTTCGCCCACATCTACTGTATACCAGTATACAGCCCTTGGCGAATAATAATGTAAGGCATACTGCTTTCATATAATCCCTTTTTTAATAATGAAATGGCCTTTAAACAAAAATGTAATAACCTTTCCTCGGAGAAGAGAAAAAATATTTATCTGCCTCTGCTCATTTCTGCATTCACTCAGGGGAAAAAAAGCAATGTAACCCTGTCCAGAAAAACAAGATGGCAACGCAGGCGGAATATTACATTTGTTTAACAGTGTTTACGACCGCGGAATCACGATTCTGTTCGCTGCGTCTCGGTGCCCTGCGTGTCTCCACGTTAGAAAGCTCTTTAATCCATCGGAATATTGCTTTCGTGGTGACACACTGCAGGTGTGCAAACAGCGAACAGCGGGCACCGAGAGACAGCTTGGCATCAGAAGCAGCAGGTCAGTGGGCATAGGTGGAATAGCAGATTTTTGAAACTTTTCCCAGATTACTCACTCACACACACACACACACACACATACGCACACACTCAAAGTCACTTCAAAAGTGGGGAGGCACTTGTAAAAGCTCAACCGAGCAACCATGCGAGCATACTCATGCGAAGACACACATTTTCCAATGCAGAGGTCAAAAATAGAAGAGCAAGTTACTGAGGTGCCTTTCCCACGCACAAACACACACATATCAGACACACACACACACACACACGCGCGCGCACGCTCACATACACATGGGCACACTCACTCTCGCACACACACACACACACAAACAAACACATACACACACATGCACAAACAAACACAAATGCGCACGCGCGCACACACACATACACACATTGCATAGGTTGTCCTTGTTAAAGCACCTTGTTAAACAGCAGTTGCAGATCTGTTAGTTGGACGGCGGGTGTTAATGTCCTAGATTGAGATGAAAGTCAGATCGTAAATACCCATTTGCAACACGCCGAGAGCCTTAATTAGGTCAGGAGGAGTCTATTTCTGGAGTGGCTCAGGGTCTCTGAGTAATAGCTTAGACAAACCTGGGCTCGTATTGTACCTGCTTCGACAAGCTAAGCTGAAAAAAAAAAAAAAACGTCCTGAGCATCAGTGCCGTGTTTTAGGATGAAACATCCCAAAGCACCAGCAGTTGTACAGTCATCAACAAAACTCATGATTAATCATTACTGTACTTATGCGTGTTTTGCATGAAGATTATGTATGGAGAGCGCCCTCTCATAAATGCAATTTTACTGCAGTTTCCCATTCTTGATTTAATTTTAACCCAGAATCGTCCGGTTGGATTATTACATTATCAAGTTACAGTTCAGGCCTTGAGGCCAGAGGCTTGACAAGTCAGAACACTGATTACACTGCTATTATAGACATGTCTAGAAGCTAGCGAATAACTTGAATCCATAAGCAACGGAGCGCGTCAACTTTCGTTTTGTGAGCATTTACGATCGTTCACATAAAATACTAAACAGTCAAACTGATTAATGGACAAATTAAAACTAAATAGAGAAACATCCTCTTCCCAGAATTCTGTAAACAAGAGAAGCAAAGGAATAGTCTGATAACTGAGCTGGAGGCCCAAGTGGGTATACTTCTAACGTACAGTGCTTCAGTCATCGAACAGAGGAACCTGAATGCGGAGGGGCATGAACTTCCTGCAATAGCCACTTAACTGACTCAAGTAAAATCCAGAATCCAGAGCCGTCACAATTCTAGGACATGGACTGAATGAACTAAAGCAAGTCATTCCAGATCTTACCCAGTGTGGTTATCCAGCAAACTTTGTGACTGCTCCGGAAAATCCCCCCGACCCCAGTTCTAGGGTTGTCAGTTTGGATTAGTCCACTGTGGCAGTTCCCTTCAAACCCGTGTAACTGAAGTAATTCTGGTTCATTAAATATTACCTCATTAAGTGAGTAGTATATTATGTTTATACACTTTATAAGGCCCTGAAAAATCCATCTAATGTACAAATAAATAAATAATGAACATTAATGTTTTGGCACAGGATCAGCATAATTTAAAAGTTTTTTGTGGGGTTGAGAGCTTATCCTGAACCTCCTATTAAAGTATTTTTGTGAAAACTTGAAAATGACTTGATGGAAACTGGAAGAATTAAAGTCTCTTAGTGAAACATAATTGCCTTGAGTTAGTGGAGACTACAGCTCTCCAACTCTCTCTTACCAGGTTACAATACTGCTGCCATGAAAATGCAGAGCATATGAGAATATATTTTAGAGTTTTATCGGGGTGAATTGGAGTCAGCGGGGTTGGTGATGTACATATAAACATTTATGGAACCCATTTCTGTCACGAGAAATGTGTTTGCTTGCAAAAACGGACTTTTTCTGACTTTCCATCTCTAAGTTGTTAGACATCGTCCCTTTGTCTCCCTCAGTCAGCACGCAACATATTAACCACCTCAACACATGCGCACACACAGGCACAGGCATGCCCACACACACACACACACACAGGATAACTGGTCACTGTATCAAAGATACATAATGGTGCAGTTCACCCTGGGATACCAATAATTCCAGGCCGGAACAGCTTTAATTGCTGGGCTTGACTTTCTTAATCGGTTTGAATTATAGTGCTGCTCTAAGGGTGAATATTATTATAACACCTGTCGCACGGGAAAATCCAAAACATGGGTTTCGCAAATGAGTTTATTAGTGCTGAAAGGGCTTTATTTATTGAGCATTGCTTTATGGCTGCTTTCCAACACAAACACTCAGTGCTTGTCAATCATCCTGCCCTTGTAAACATGGTTCCAAGCAGACCAATCAGATGGTGGGGGGGCGGAGACAAGGGCCTCCCCCAGCAAATTGCCAAACTGCATGAAAGTTTCCCCACCAAACTTCACAGCTCCCCAGTTTGTAGCAGTTCCTCAGGCTCTCAGCTTCAGTTCAGTCATGCAGCTCACAAACACATTTTAACGATACAATGAAGTCTATAAACAGAATTATGGTGGGGGTGTCAAGGGTCTGATCTGATCATGCCCTGTGCGCATATGTCTGAGCGAGCAGAGAGAATCAGGGAACAGCGACAGGGATCTTACCTGACCCCAAGACCTATAACCGGGGCCTGCAGGTGGATGCTGGGGTAAAGGCGGGATTAAAATCGCAGCAGGACCGTAGCCATGAGCAGCGGCAGGAGGGTGAATGCATGCTTTACTGGTTTAAATAGGTCGCTATATTGAGGTGGAACACAGTTGTGACGACTGACCAGAACAATGTAGGTTGTGTGATAGCAATGCGATTCAAGCTACCTGCCTGAACTTGTTTGCAAGTTCACTTCACTTTTACGTTTGGTAGAGACTGCTGGTTTGTGGCAGATTTGACCTCAGACAGGTATCAGAGAGTAGATTCCAGGGGATTTACACCACATCAGACACCTGTGAGATGCTCGACTTGTCAATTAAGGTGGACAGAACAGCAATAACCTTCTGAACACCAGGAAAATCTGACAACTATGCCAGTAACTTTCCATTACATTAGAATTATCGCAATACTTTGACCTGACATCTAGCTTTCATATAAATCCATTTCAAGCCCGACAGCTGAACAAATCTCATCGTGGTTAGTGAAGTTTTGAGCGACCAACCTTCCAGGTCACAGCCAAGCACTTCAGCCACAAGGCTACAGGACTCCCCTACAGACCATATATCCCAGGTCTGATTCGTCCATAGTATGTTTAAAGCCTTTATTCTCAAGAGAACATTGGTTCTCACATCAGGGGGCCCCTCTATGATTGCTGGAGATGGAATATCCAGAAATTGCATGTTCACAAAATCTAATTTCTCCCCAGCATGGCAATAAATAATGAGGACTATTCAAACACTTCATCCTGAGCCCAGGAAATTAGATTTTTCTTTTGTTTTTGGGGGTGTGGTTTCCCTAATATATATTGTCTTCAGCCAGATAATTCATGGCTGCTCCTGTCCACCCAATTATTTTGCTTCAGTCTCTTAGATTAGCTAATTAGCGCAATTTTTCAACCTGATAGAGCCAATTAGCATATAGTTTTCAATCAAGTACTTGATAAGTCCAATCACAGGATGCTGCGCTGTTTTACAATGTGATTGGAGTCAAACACCCATCCAATAAGCTAGCAGACAAACAGGGGTGTCTTTTACAAAGACTGCAGTCCGTTTATCCCAGCACTCCCCGGGATCAACTGCAGGGTAAATTCTTCAGCAGAGTTCATTCTGTTCCTAGCATCTGCTAGCTGACCAATTCTCTCTAAGAGTCAGTCTATCCGCATGCTTTCTGAAGGGAGAGAGAAAGCTATTAGTTGCACGGCTTACCCAACTGCCAAACTGCCTGCATCCTCCTTTACTTTTATTGGTGTCAGGTGACATTTGCCAGGAGATATTCTCACTGCTCAAAGCGATAATATCAGCACTCAATCTGCTGGTCTAACTCAAACTCAGGTGGTCTAAATGGTGGATATGCACCAGGCCAGATGTAAAGAGGGATCATTACGCCGTGTTATATAAAAGAAAACAAACCTACACTCCAGACCTCTTTTATTAATCTCTTTGTTTTTCTGATTCCTAATGAGTGCATTGAGAAGCAAGACAATGCAAAATGTTTTCCTTTTGAGGCTGAAACTACTTTAAATCAAAACTGTTCAAAAGAGTTTTACTCGTGCCAAAGCTAGTTTGAAAACTTGCGTTAAAAATAACAGGGTCAATGAATTAATTCCTCTCTCTACAACATCGTTCATCAGGGTGAGGTCTTACATACATGTTATTTGGATACTCATCCCTCGCGTGCACTCTCTCTCTTTCTCTCCCCATGTTCTCTCTCTCTCACAGCTCTCTCCTTTTATCACCCTTTCTCTCTCAAAATTCAACCCTTGCCCACTGTACTCTTTCACCTTTAATCTTTCAATTTCTCCCTCACTCTATTGTTTTCTCTCTCTCGCAGTCATTCTCTCTTTCAGTCCCCCTGCTCACCCTGTTGGAACCTGTATCTCTGTCCTTTCGCTGTAAACACGCTTCAGTATTCCCAGAGCGCTCTTCCCTGGGACCGAGTTTCAAGTCCCTCCGCTGTCAGATTGCAGTCTTACACGGCAGACCTCCCTCAACCCTTCTTTCATCTCTCAGCGGAGAAATGAAATAAATCCCCTGCGTTTCTTCGGAAATAACACTTTTCTTTTCACTGCGGCGACGCGGCGCGAGCATCGATACAGAGCCAGCGCAGCGCGTTCTCACAATTCGGGAAAAGCCGGACTCGTGTGAACGGATAAGATCACCCAGGGCCGCAGCCAATGAGACATTTTAGTAGTTTACCACGCAATTATCTCTTAAGGCTCCCATCTAATTGGGATCTGAATTTAATGATGACCAGATGGGGGAAAAAACCCAGAGTATCAGAAAACAACCCTCGAGCGGGGACTTCGTTAGTCCCGTTTCCAGTGTGCAAACAACACGAAAAGCGGATTGCGAGTGATATATGTGACCAATCAAAGAGAGATTTTCCCCAGCTTTTGTTTTCTCGCGCAATAGAAGGCCCTAGGTGCTTTTTAAATTGGTCCGTTTTGGCAGTCATTGGACAGCTCATTCCAAATTAATGAAGACGATACATAACCCTCCAATACAAAACAGACTTACTTTACGAACTTAAAGGCCTCTCACAAACCCATAACAAAGGAGTGCGTCTGTCTTGAGGACCCGCTGTTTGTTCTCCTCTTGTTAAGTTGGGCAGAATGCAAAAAGTTGGAGCAATTACCAGAAGTGTACTGACTGTCCGATGCAGTTTGTCACGTCAGATTCGTTGCCACAGAGGACTGAAAAGTCGGGATAAGCTGTTTAAATTGCGCAGCAACAGGAAAGAGTGTTTTGGTCAAGTGAGCGAATGAGTCAAAAGCAGGCTTTGCACAGGAGTGCTGCGCCAAGAGCACCAACAGGCATTTAACCCAATGATGCTGCTCTATTTTAGGTGGAGAAACGGGGTACCGCCTGGTGTTGGCCAATCAAATTCCTCCGGAAATCCGCTCGACACGCCCATGATGCTGGATTTCTAATAATGATGCTCTTTCTCTTACAGGTGACCATCAGTACAGTTACAATCATCTGGAACTCAGCCATACACCCAAAATAGGTAAGGCCGTTCATATGAAAGCTAAAGTAATTTTTTTATTAAGAGGCTAGATTGAAGTACCTGCTCTTGCACCTCCTCGAGTGGGGAACAGTTTCGGCCAATAAGCTTGAGAGGACTGTAGCTGTACCAGGGCTGGAAGTTCCATTGGACAGCTCGCCAAAAGTATCACCAAATCAGACGGAGTAGAGCAGAGAAGTCCGGTCATGTTGCTTACTACCAGTTTCCACGGCAATTTTAGCCTTTGACATTTCCTGTACCAGCTGGATCACTTGGCACTCTATTGGAACTGTATAGACCATCCAATTAGTTTCTCAGAGGATTTGATTGTGTGGTATAATAATCCCTGATATAAGGGGTGTGTGAGCATGAACAATGTTTCATCTAAGTGACAGAGAACGCACCTCTGAATTATTTAACGCAACCCGAAGGAACATTAATTTCCTGTTTGACTGCTGTTCTCCACGCACCTCACAAACCCAAAGCACTGATAAGCTGATTAAGGGTGAAATGACATTTTACATTTCATAGATTTATTCAAATTCTGCTGACGCTGGCTGCCTTGCTAGACGGGTGGAATATTCTCAAGAAATCGCAAAGACCGCTGAAAACAGAATGTGTAAATAATTCACTAATAGTTTAATAGCTGAAACACTTGGTCTTAATTTGCTTTCTGTATAAGCACACACACACACACACACATTCATTCATTCATTCATCTTCTATACCCGCTTATTCCTAACTAGGGTCACAGGGCGAGCTGGAGCCTATCCCAGCTGTCTACGGGCAAAGGCAGGGACCCACCCTGAACAGGTTGCCAATCCATCACAGGGCGCACACACCATTCACACACCATTCACACCTATGGGCAATTAAGTGTCTCCAATTAACCTGATATGCATGTCTTTGGACTGTGGGAGGAAACCGGAGTACCCGGAGAAAACCCACGTGAACACGGGAGAACATGCAAACTCCACACAGAAAGGCCCCGGATTCGAACCCACGACCTTCTTGCTGTGAGGCAGCAATGCTAACCACTGTGCCTTGTACACACAAACTGAGGTTCAAAAAGTTTTGAATTAAATAAAAATTTGTCATGCATGTCCTTTTCCAGCAGTTGTCTTTCATATCATGTATGACCTTTCAAAATAGGAAAGAAAGAAAAACTTCCCACATTTTTTCATTAATCCTGTATCTGAAGGTCAGTGTATGTTTTCAGGACACACTGTCAGAGGCCACGTGAATGAATTATGACAAGACCAAAACATTCTGCTGAAAGAAAATGAAAAACCAGGCCTGTAAATTGCGGTGGGCGAACAAAATTAGAAACAAGAAACAAGAAAATAAACGAACATACAAATGCGCCATAAACATATTTCACCGACTGGCTCTTGTTTTTTTGGAAAAGCATCAACTGCTTGTGAATCTTTCCACTCCAATATTCAAACGTGACTTGTCCTTAAAACCAAAAATTATTGATTTGTTTTATTACCCACGCCCGACGAGGCGGCATGGGTATACAGTTTAGCACCGTCTGTCTGAGTGTGTGTGTGTGTGTATGTATGTGCGTGTGTGTCTGTCCGCACGACAGCTTGGCCACCACGGTAGCTAGGGTGACCAAACTTTGTGGGTTAGATGATCTTAGGATGCCCAGTCCAAATTTGCATTTTGGGTTTGAAAGGTTAAAGGTCAAGGTCAACAGGAGGAGTGGGTTAGCATCTCTATAGAGTGCGCATCATCTAGTTTTATTTAAGTGTATGATCATTGAATGGTCACACCATTAGCCAGGACTTCATGAGCTAATCTGGTTTTTGTGCTTGTCCATCTTCATTAATCTAATGGGAGGTAATTGACCTCAAACCCAGTAAACGCTATGCTTCTTTCGCTGATCTCTTCTGTAATTTTCACGCCGAAGTCGGACGAGGTCCAGCAGCTGTGCACTCGAGTTTTCCACGCTGTCATTCTGAATCTAAAGTCAGACAGCGTGGAGTCCTTCGCATCGTGCAGTTTCCTTCCCCGGCTGACTTCTAAACCAGTCCCTCAACAACTCGGTCCCTAATGAAGCCTTCATCTTGCTGCAGCCAAAATAGTTTACTGCTTACATGCAAATTGCTTTTCTCACCGTCATTTTATGATACGAGCGCAAGTAAATACAGATTTGTGCGTGATTAATGAGCTTATTATTTATCCGGGTCAACACAGTCAACATCGTCGCAGATTTAAAACTGCAGCGGGTGCCGAGCATTTCCAAAGGCAGTTGATTAAGCACCGTGCCACACTAAATTTACCCTTAGAGCGCTGAAAAAATTTGAAAGAATTGTAAATTTAAATATTTTGAGCTGATGAAAAACCTACCATGTTGCGACTTGTTTAAAAGAGCTTCCGAGCTCTTTTAAATAAGTCACCACATGATAGGTTTTCAACTGCTTTGATTTCGATATCTTACATCAATGCGCGACCTTGGTCGTGTATCGCACTCTAAGGGTTAAATACTCCACTTAAAACTCAATATAGTCTTGGCCCAGGCTAATTCTGTGTCGGCGAGACTGTTCCGTCAGGTTTGCCAGTGGTATCTTTGACAATGCAATCTATCCCATCCATTCGACCTCTGTGATGTACGCCACATAGGTTATGCCCCAAAAGTGCGAGACCGGAGACTTTAGCAAGTGTTTGCAGCATGTCTCGGACTTCAGTGCTTTGGCTGTCCGAGTTAATGGTTTCCTCTCTCTTTTCACCCCCCTCCCCTCCCCCAACCCAGAGAAAAAACGGATGAACAACATCCTGACCTCGCAGACCGAGCCGTATGACCTGTCCTTCTCCCGATCCTACCAGAACCTCTCCCATCTGCCGCCCTCTTACGAGGTCACCCTGAAGCCAGACCTGAGTAAGTACTTACTCCTGGACACATACCCTCCCAAAGGCTTAAGTATTTTTCTCTGACCTGAGTAAGTACTCTTCCCAGAGCTTTAGTTCCTATCTTTCCCACTTTTGGAAACATACTTTTCTAGTAGCATGAGTACCCTTCTCAGACCTGAGTAAGTACACTCTCCTGGATTCATACTTTTCCAGTAGCATGAGTATATACAGTACTGTTCTCAGACCTGAGTAGGTACTCTCTCTCCGGAGCTTAAGTGCAGTACCCACCCTGCTCCTACTTGGACACTCACACAAGAACTTAAACATGAACAGTATCCTAGTCATATCTGAGGAAATGCATTGTCCGTTTGAAGAGCTTAATCCCTTTCATAAGTGAGTAATTACTCCCTCAAGTACTAAAGTTCCTATCCTTCAAATGCCAGATAAAGTCAGTCTCTCCAGAGCTTAAGTTCCCATCCTTCACAGACTTGATTGAGTACACACTCACAAGCTGAACTACCATTTCTGCCCAGACCTCAGTAAGCAAATCCTCTCTCAAGAGCGTATAAGTACACACAGGCTTCACGTTTCTTGCTCTGCATTGCCTGGTTAGTCATGTGCAGTGAGCACGTCTCCACACGCATCGTAGGATATGAATGTGTGAGGGTACGACACTCAGGAGACAGTGGGAGACACGGAACACTGGGGTCACCACGGTTTTATGACCCCTCCAATCATCATTCTGCATCTCTACTTGGCCACACCCCCTGCCCCCTTCCACTGTTATCATTTGAATGTCCCTCCAAAACCCCCTGCAGGTCATTCATTGGTTTTCCCCTCCATTTCTGCGGCCAATCAAGTGTGAACTTTACTGTAAAGAACAGCCCATTTTGTTCTGTTGTAAATCTGTAAGAGCCCATTCTAGGGGTTTCTTCTCCTCCCTGGTACCGAGCAGAGGGCCACAGACTTCAGCAGTTGGTTTTTCTTTATATCAGTTGTTCAGTTACCTGCTCATAATTTCACCAGGATAATAAATTTGATAAAAGACTGTCGGCTTTGACCACTCAGTACCGTGACACTGATCGGGGGTCGGGGGGATTACAGTGGGTGAGAGTCGGGGTTAGATCCCCAATCACAGACCTCATGCACCACTCAGTCGCACACTGATGCCTACGGCAATTTAGAGTCTCCCGCGAGCTTGACGTGTGCGTCATCGAACTGTGGAGGAAAATCTGGAGCACCTGAGGGAATCACTCGCAAACACGGGGAGAACATACACACTCCACACAGAACGGCCCCGGCCGGGATTCGAAGCCACAACCTTCTTATTGATACTTAAAATCCACTTCCATTTGCCTGCCCATTACCCCCATAATGGACCTCATCCAGGTTCTGTGACTCACTCCGCATGATTCATTGGGAAAGAAATACTACATAATGATGTTCTCAGTTAAATCAACTCTTGCAGGATCTAATTCAAACTCACTCTAGCAACTGTAAAAGATTTCCCCAAGGTGACCTGAGCTAGGAATGTCTAGACCATCTGCAGAAGAATTTTCCGGAGTGCGTGATGTAGACATGATTGACTATTGGATGTCCCTAATTCTTTCAGGTTCGCATCTGCAAAGCCCCAAATGTCATCAACGAACTTCACAATGTCCTTTCTGAAACGGATGCTAGAACATTTCATTTGATATTATAGTTTATTTAACCCAGAACATTTTACTGTGTATGCTCAGCTGACTGGCTCTGACTGCCACAGCATTTTATTCATCTATCTTACACTCATTCAGAGTCATTTTCAACTGTTAAATGCTTCATAAATGATGACCTGGCCAAATGTATGTGGACAGGCCCTGGTTTGGGGCTGTTTCTTTGACTCTCAGCTAGGCATTAGTGTTACTGAGGCGAAATCTGTTATTGCTTATGAAATGGTGATTCCGCACTTCCGAAAGTTTGCATAACATTCTATTTCTGTTTCAGTACAACTATGATTCCCTCCATACTCTCAGCGTCACTTACCATAATAATGGGTTTTGAATACAGTCTTATTTTAGAACTGCATGTAGGTTAATCCTCTCGCTCGGCATGGGAAAAACGATGGTATCATGCCATTCCCATCCTATCTCAAGGAACGTTATTCTAGAATCCTGACCCCCCCTCACAAACCCCATCCATCCCCACGCCTCAAAAATATCCCTTCGCCGTGGACGCTTCATCAGGTCGGATTTGTACGATTTCCGGTCTCACGGGGTCCTCTCTGCGCGCGATCAATGGCGGTCAGAGATGGATATGCGGGGTATTGAATTTAATCAGAGTGAGTAGAGGCCTTTGGTTAATTACCTGCCAGTACGCAGCCCTCTGCATCTCATAACTCACCACCATTTGCACATCACAACCGTAGACGTTTTCAAATCGGGTGCATTTCAGACTCAAGTCACCAGTAATGCAGTCACTGATGACTGTAACAGGTGCCGACAGTCTATGGAAGACAGATCTTGCAGCAAAAATGACTAATTAATCTCAATTACATATTAATCCCTCATATTAAGGCTTGAAATTGTTTATTTAAAGAACTCTCTTTGTAACCTAAAGCGAATTATTATATGACGTAATGATTCACTCTCTCCTGATTGGTCGAGGCAAGTAAACAGTGATATTCAGCGCAGGAATGTGTGTGAGAGCTGAATATTACAATCTGACAACCTCAAGTGAAAAATAGATTAGGCTTCCCTACAGGAGATCCTGAGGGTCCATATTTCGTGTCGCTTCATCCCTCTGAGGAGCTTTATGTTAGAGTTGTCGCCCTTCTCTTATTTTATATTTTCAAGAAAGGTCATATTAAATAACAGCTGTTGACCTCAGTTATCAGTCAATCCAATGATTTATCCACCTTGGAAGAGTGATATCACTTGTGCAAGGTAGATAAAGCATTGGATTCACCTTAACTGAAGTCAATAATTGCATAATATTCCTATTTTGAATGATTATATTACTTTCCAATCGCGGATAGAAAAAGCAAAATTAAGCTTAAGCAAACAATAAATAAATAAATGGCTATAGTTACTACGTGGGAGGAAAAAATTAAGTCTAATCAAGAAATTTTAAGTCTGAAGCAAACATAAACATTTACGTTCTTTGTCGCGGAACAACAGGAGAGATTCAGCCAATTCGGACCTCATTCCAACTGCTCACTTTTCACGGTCTCCAAACATTTTCCCTCTAATTTTTCTAACTCTTAACTTCAACCATAGACAAGACAAGAAACAAGAGTAGTCAGAGGACAGCACAGCTGGCTGGAAATCTTTAACCTTGCTGTCCATGGACGTCGATGCCGGCGCAGAGGGTATGGCAATAGCTCTCCGAGGACATTCATCCCGGCGAGCTAAAAAGTAGTATGAAAAAAAAAATCAAAGAAAATGAATAATCAAATGGAGTGGCCTTGCTCCATCAAGCGTCTGTTAAAGACCGTTCCGGGCGTGGCAGTTGTGTGGCAGTTTGGGAAGGGCTGATTCGCAGGTCAATCCATCTGCATCACGAATCATGGAAAAATTCCTCCGCAAGGGATGGCCTCAGCGTTCCCTGCTTCCATTATCCCAGGGAAATCTGTCATTCCTCCCCCCCAACCCAACTCATTTAATGGATCAGAATCCATTTAATCACTGATGACCGACCCTCTTCTGGAGATCCATCATCCTGTTGTTATTCGCTCCAACCCTAACAAAGCTCACTTCATTCGCCAGTGACAGATCCAGTCAAGCTGATTATTAGCAGGATCAGGTGTGGCAGATTCGTGTTGGTAAGAAAGGCTACAGGATAGTAGATCGCCAGGAACAGGGTTGTTCACCACTGCTATACATGTTGGCGAGTACTCTGACCAATTTCTGGGTCGGCCGCAAAGAAAGAAACGAAAGAACGAAAAATAAGTACGTGAAACAATTCCCAGGCCGCCGCCGCGCTCGCCGCACACGAGCCGCGTGTCCTTGAGATGACAAAATTTTGGCGCCGCGATATTACTGTTGACGACGATTTGTCAGCCACGGGCTCACCGTCGCCATCTGGTTGACGGAGGACAGAAGAACCGTTTATAACCACGAGCGCAATATTCCAGCTGTCACAGCTGCCTGCTCCTGTCGCCTTTATTTCCCGTCGCTGAGAAATCGTGTGCACTGCCTCACATTTACAACGAACAGCAGCTGTGCCAGTTTGTGTCACGCAGCGTATGCAGAAAATCTCTGAGATGACGACTTTGTTCACAGCAAGAACTAGAAGAAGATTATTTCATAGATGCATATATCCAAACGGACTTACAGTTGATCACACTAAGTGGGGCTCAATTCTCCTATCGTAAAGCAGGATTTAGGAGCCTTGCTTTAGGACCCAAAAGCTGCACCAATTACCTATCCTGATGTACCAAGTTTGGGAATCCCACCCCTCCCCTTTTAACACCGAGGGATAGGCAGCCCCCAGTACTATCCCAACATGAAGGTGGCTGTACAATTACTATGACCGTGTCTCAAACTCCCTCTTGGCCTGGATGGACTGGGTCCCTCAAACAGACATCTTGTCATCAGTCGTCCCACAAACAGGGAATTCTGGGAACAGGTCAGTTTGTCTCGCTCTGGTAGAGATCTATGCCCTGCTTACTTGGTTATACTTTATGGCATTATGTAGACGTTAGGACTCATGGTGGGACAACAGAACTTGAATGACTGCTTAACTGCCAAATCAATGCTGAGAGACCATACTGTAAATGGAGAGTCCAGAAATACCCCGCTTTTCGACCTGTCGTCTCCTGAGGGTTCTGCAGTGCTCCTGAGGCGATGCAGAGGGAGTCCGTAGGTGTGCCTGGTGCTCTATAAGGTTGTGGTGCCTCTGGGCTCCTGGACAAGTAGCCAGTCTGTTAATCTGCCCTGGTACAGCCGCCCCTCCAGCTAGAAAGATCAAGTACTCTCTCTCTCGCTCTCTCTCTCTCTCTCTCTCTCTCTCTCTCATAAACCTTATCAGAAGTAGGAAACAACTCAAGTTAAAATGCCAGTGCTGATACAAGCACCACTTAAAACACAGCTTACATCAAACACTGGATACAGCAGTCACTGCATGACAGGCCGGAAAAAATGTTTGATTTCGTACATTTTCAAAATTCAGTTAATAATGATGTGATGGCTTTGTTTTCAGTCCCTCCCTCTCTCTCTCTCCTCCTCTCTCATTCTGTCTTTCAAGCTCACGCTCATTTTTGCTCACTCTCTCATTTTCTCTCCTTTTCTCCCTCTCGCTCACACTGTGTGTCTCTCGCCCTCTCTCTCTCCCCCTCTCTCACTTATACTGTATGTCTCACTCTCTCTCTCCCTCTCTCTCTCTCTCTCTCTCTCTCTCTCACACTCTCTGTAACTGTGATGTAAAATGCAGCACCAGTGCAGAGGAACAGGCCCACGAAAAAAAAAACCCATCACAAAGGATTTGAAGGTTACTCATGATTCAGGGACTAGTGTGAAAATGCAGCCATGAGCCCTGAGTGACAGATGGGATTCAGTGCAGTGAAGTCGAGTCACGATGATGTCACTGTCTGTCCTCCGCAGGAGACAGGGACATGGAGGACTACTACTCCAGGAAAAGACGTCTCCAGCACGCAATCACCATCAGCCAGGAGCCGGACCTGCCCCCGGCGCGACACCGCCAGCGACCCCGACGGGTGCAGAGGGCGATGTCCCAGGACCATGTCCTGTCGCCCGAGCACACCCCCGCGCACCACTACGGCCTGTCCCCCTACGGCAGTCGAATCTTCTCCGAGGAGCAGCTCCTCTCTGCCGAGCGCCTGCACTCCCAGGATCCCCTGCTGTCCCCGGACGGCATGCTGTCGCTCAAGCGCGCCAACTTCCGCGCCGAGCGCTCCATGCCCCGCGCCCTGTCCCACACGGACATGTTCATACCCACCACGCCCGTCATGGACCGCTACAAGATGACCAAAATGCACTCGCACCCCAGCGCGTCGTCGGCCCCCGAGGCCTACAAGAATACCCTGACCGTCGACCATAACCACACTGCGTCCAGGCGGCAGGCTTTCGCCTCGCGACGGACCCACACGGTGGACCACCTGCAGTACATCCCCGGCCACGCCCACCACTACCGCACGGCCAGCAAGACTGAAGTAACTGTGTGACCAGTAGGGATTACAATGCGTTAACCTGCAGAAAATAAAAACTTTAGGTACAAGGGCGACCTCCGTAATCCACAGGCTACAAAGTGAGGCCTGTTGCGATTCTGGAGTGTGCTTTTTTTTGTCGTTGTCGCCTTTCATTTAATTTTCTGTTCTTGTTTATGGGGGGGAGGAGGGGGGAAATGATAAAAAATAAGTAGCCAACACAACAACAGTTCTTGCATCACCAGCCAGCTTTCCAACCACTTCCTTTGTGTCTTAAATGTTTGAAATATCCAACTTTACATTTTTTATTTGGTGAAAAAGCTGTTCGAATTCCACACTTTGGGCGACATTCAAGGGCTTCACTCCACAACATCGTGGGAAGGACTCTACAGAGACTATTTTTTAGCGAGCAGACATTGGAAGGGGTGTAACCTCCATTACATTTATACATATATAAATACGTGGGACTATTTGTACTTCCAGACCTTGTTATAGCTTTAGAGAACCTTCTAGAACTACGACAGCATTTAGGTCTTTTACAGGTGCCTCAGCAATCGACCCATTTCAGAATCGAAGTGGCGATATGGGTTAAAAAGCACAATCAAACATTCAGAAGTCATTTCCTCTTTCTTTCAGTGTCCTTGGTCTCGCAGTTCACGCTTTTTGCTATTGGCCAGAAGTTCATAACCAAAATCCAACTTCTTTTTTGCGTAGATGAATGTAAATAGGCTTCAGTAGCAGCAGCAAGCCTTTCTGTGTCCTGTGCATCAGTGGTTTGCCTCAGAAACGGGCCACTATCTCAAATCAGGCTACTCAGTAAACCAACCATTGGCATGTCACTGGAGAAGTGTGTGTGTATGTGTGTGTGTGTGTGAACGTGTGTGTGTTTGTGCGTTCGGGGACCTTTTCTGGTATAAATACTGACCTTGTCAGGACAAGTAGTCCTAATGGGGACCAAAGCTTAGTCCTAATGCGAAAAGACCTCATTTCTGAGGTCATGGTTCAGGCCAGAGGTCAGCTGAAAATTGAGGACAGGTTAAGATTGAAGTTAGGCATGATTTGGATATGGTTACAGTAAGGGTTTGGCTGTCCACAATGAATAGAAGTCAGTGCAATGTCCTAGTTAGGATAGCTCCCTGCGTGCACGCGTGTGCGCATGTTTCCACGATTGCCCTCGTGTGTGCTCATGTGTGCATGTATTCGTTTTCTGAGTGTGCATGTGTCCACGAGTGCCCTTGTATGTGGGTGTTTGTGTTAATATATGTCCGTGTTCGAGTATGTGTGTGTTTTCAAGAATGAAAAGGAAACGAACAAGAGTTGTTGACAACTTGCAAAGGACAGTGATTCATGTGTGACCAGTACAAAAACAATAATTATTTGTGTCAAATAAGGACTAATCGTGAAAAGAAAAATAAATCAGCTTTTATGCATTTTCTCACCCAAACCTTCCTGCACTTAGCCGAAAAACACCTCTATCATTTTCAGACAGCAGTGCAGTTTTAGTTGTTGTATATAAATTACCACACGTCAAATGGTATAGTACTAGTTCTTGTGTAAAGGTTACATTGTTAAAGCTGTCTTGATGTAACTAAAAACAATCAGCAGACACTCATAATGATTGGTAGCTGAGAAGGGCATAAACTGTGAATTGTCGTAGATAACGCTTTGAAGATTATGTTTTGTGGGGAATATATTTTTTCACCCCAAAATCCGGAGTGAGCGCTCTGCGACCCAACTGCTTTGAGTCGCCTGTCATGATAGTCATATCACCATCAGAGTGTTCACTTATTAACATTCTAATCATGACATATTCTATTTTAACACCTTAAAGGGTTGAAGTAATGCCTTATCTTTTGGAATCACATTCAATATTCAAAGGCTAAGACTGTAAAATGTTACATTGTGATCCATGATATTTCAAATGGGAACTGGCCTTGTACATGCAATTTCCCTGAACATTTCAGCAAGAATGTACAGCGTTCAATATCAGCGAAAACCGAAGTGATATATACCTCAGATCAAAACCAAACAGGAAGTCAACATTTTGAATCTTGTTTATTTCTGTTGTCTGTCTACAGTCGGACACTCCCTGTAAAGATGGAGGCATTTTTTCCCCCTTACAATGTCCAAAACTATTTAATTTTTTATACTGCCATTTTTATAAGTGCAAAGTCTGCACAGTTTCCCTCATTCTAGAACAATATAAGGTGATTTGTGTGAGGAAAATGTTACGATTTATTGAGAAATTCCGGCTTGAATAGAATTTCAGTATGGTATGATGTGGCAAACACTAAACTTGTATGACCCAGAACTATAACTGGTCCACATCAATTCACACAAGCGTTCATGAATGTTTACAAGCATTTGAGAGGACCGAACAGGTGCAGTCATTCAAAGCGCATGATTTCTTGGCATAAGGCATCACAACATTTAGGTACAACTGCATCGAGGTGTACAACGAGATATATGGGTAGTTCTGGAAGAGGTAGCAGTTCAAGGCCATTTCCTTCAGACTGAGACGACGCAATCAATTTGCTGTAGGTTTATGCCAATCCACGGTGTAAAAGGTGTGGGCTAATTTGAATGAGAGAGGCAGCACTGTTCAGATTGGTTGTACTGAAAAAATATGAACGGTTAAAAACTGTTGAAATCCAGTGATATGTACCACGTCATTCAGTAACTTTTTTGCTAAATTATTTGCATCAGGCGAGCAAAGTTTCCCAACTTCCAGCATAATTCTGAGGACATCAGCTTGTTATGATCGCGTCATTAATTCCCTGAAGGAATTTCTTTGCGGAAAAAAGAAAATGGAATGTGTGATTCTTTTAAACTGCGCTAACTCCTAAAATGTAACATTTTTTGAAGCTTTGATTTTGAAACTTTTTTTTCATCCTTCTCTTGTAAGACTTGTTCCTGAGATCCTATTTTGAGGGTCATACATCATATCTGCTAATTGTGCTTTGTAATCTGCTGAGCTAACATTTTATATTTATACCGGTTTTGAAAAATTTGCTTTCAAAACAGCTTATTACCTTCAAATATTAGAAATGTTGTTGTAGGTTCTCTCTGGCATATAAAAGATGAAAATATTACAGTGCTGTTTATTTTTTGTCGGTGTTTGGGGCAGCGGGGGAGTTTTCTCTGCAGAGGGGAATGTTTTTGTTTTATGTTTAAGTTCATTCATGGGTCCACTGTTTTACCGTAGAAATTACGACAAAGTATCTTTGTATCAGTGACAAACCACGGGCTTTTCTTTTCCTGCCATGTCCTTGTTCTGACTTAGAAAAGCACATTCTTTATGGACTGTATAGAACTATAATGAGTTTAGTAAAACTTCTCAATTATTAAGAATGACTTCCCCTCAACTTTTTCTCATTTATGATTATTTATGGGTTACAAATAAAGCAACTGAAGCCGTTTCAACAGTTAATTGTGAGCTAACGGCAAAAACATTTGCCACGCAGCCAGCTGGCAAGCAAAGTGTTTTCAATTTATTAGGGCGGCTAAATTTTCCAAATTTGTAACACAGCAAATTCAAGTCTGAGCATATTGCTGCGCAACTACAACTCAAACAGATGGTGAGTAATGTTTGGGAGCATTTATTACCAATAATGATATCCCAGAAACTCATCTCTGGTAACACCCCATACAACACAAATACGTACGCACCTGCGGACACACGTATTTATGCAAACTCGAGCACAAGGAGAGGAGGTAATTCAGCATAGTAGAAAAAGACACAGACACTGAATGGAAATTGCAGTTAAGGTACTTCCTAAAAGGTCATTACTCCAACGTAAACTCCCCTTTCTAATTTACACACACAGACACACACACACACACACACACACACACTGCCCTTTCCACTGGAGGACATTTACTGGTAACTTAATTTCAAGTAGTCGCACTGGGTATGACACTCCATTATTGCCTTCAAATTTGCTGATGTTATAAGCTGCAAAAGGTTTGCAAATAAAGACCATTTTTTTGCCCACAGATATGCCAGTTTGCATCAGTATTTTGAGACGCATCCTTCCAGAACCGTTACAGCCACTCAGCATTCACCAGTTGAGCCCCTCTTGTAGTAGCAACATTATTTCACACGGTATCGTTGCCAGTGTATTAACATTCATCTGCAGCGTAATTGAAATGCTTAAATGCTGACAGCATTGTTTGCCTTCATCCCCAGACTCCTGAAATATATTGCTGCGCGTTCAGACACGCGATTCCCTCGCCCTGCTTTGTTTGCGGTGAGAACACCCGTCGTAACGCCAACTAAAAGCACTGCTATAAAGCTCGCCGAGTCTGTGCTGGTGCGCATATTAAAAGGCCAGGCTCTGTGCGAGAAAGCCGGGGTTATTTATAAAAACTTCTTTACATTCACAGCAGGGCGAGGGCGTAAATGTATTCCCCTCACAAACGCGATAGCAAACCGCTGTAATTAGGGGGGCCCTTTTCGGACCGGCCGCGGCAAATAGGTATTGTTACCAATTCTCAAAATGGCCCCCGCCATTTGCATTTAGATGGGAACGGGACAGGAGGTAGAGTTTCCTTGGGGACAGAAGGTCACGGTCCCCACAGCACCATCAGGGCCCTCTCTAAGCCCGCCAGAGAGTCGTGATGTTATGAACCACAGGCCAGTTGGGTTGATGGTCGTATAACCTGGGGTTTATTTAGCTGACAAAAGTGGGATACCCAAGGCACTTTGTATGTAAGGTTCATTAGCTAGCAAGCTCATTAGCACTTGATTTGCTTGGTACGTCCATGCTAAAAATGAGCACGAGAATAACTTAACACGTGTACACACAACACCTGCACACATGAATGTCATAGACATAGAAATGCCACCTCCATGAGGAAAATATAATTGTATTTGGAGCTAAAAACACCTGGACTGCCCCTACTTGAACAGGAAAATGGACAAGCGCTCGGCCAATTTTTGTTTTTTTCCCCCGGTCAGCAAGTGTGAATCAAAAAATTGAGCTTTGACGCCAAACATTCTTGTTTGTCCACTTCAAGGAAAATGACAGCATCAGTGCTGCGCTAGGGCACACTGAGATTCAATTTTCATGAAAGTCTTATAGTCTTATAGTCTCTTACAAGGCCAATCCTTTTGAGTCATAGTCAAACATGACAGTTGACAGACTCCAGGGTTCTGCACCATTTTGTCATACTGTACCTCTGATATTAAAACTGCGAAAATACATTGCAACTCAAAGGTCATGCCCATTATGGCAACACAGTTGTCCAGTTAAAATTTTGATCCATTAGACGTGCTGTTTGAATGGTCTTTTGCGAGCACTGTTTACGGAATCGAAGTGGCTATTCCCCCAGCCGTCGGCGGTACAGGAAAGAAAGTTGCCATTATCCCTCCGACCATTGGTGGAACGGGGGGATCGTTTATCTTACACCCCAACCGTCTTCCTGATGCCGTGATCCAGACGACACCATTAAAACGGCGCCAAAAAGATTCACTGAAAGATGCCTCTCACGAAATATTCCATGCATTTCATAGGCTGTGAATGGTTGGGTGAATAACGAAACTGACACTTAAAATTCGCCCAGCAGTTGGGGGAAGAGTCTTTGCCTCACTGAGGCACACCGGCCTTTCCTGGATATGGTAGAGAATCGCTAATATATACTACATGCAAAGAGAAAATTATCAACCAGATGTAATGGCCGGACTCAGACCAGAATGTGCGACCAAATCACTTGGTCAATGCCAGGCTGTTGCCTTACCAATCCACCCATGAAGCAATAACGGCCCAGAGTCATTCCAAAGTCTCTGATCTGGAAAAAAATAATGTACCGGCAGCCAGACTGTACCTTCAGACTTCAAAACTGAGAAATGCGCCACTTTCAAAAATCCACGGCGCACTGTAATAACCTGGCGTTCCTGCTCGCCTCAAGGGACCCGAAATATTTTCTTTTTTACTTTTCCGGGAGGGGTAGACAGTCCTCCCCCTCTTAGCTCAAACAGAAAGACAGTGCCTGAGTCTGCGGGCGAAAGACGGACCCGGGATCACAGCACAGGAAGCGTCCTGCTGTGGAGCGAAATCAGTATGAAGTGACCGGTCACCTCAGGAGGGAATTCAATACTTTCAGAAAAAGACAAAAAAAACATTTCTATCTGTACGATCCTTCAAAGGCTGCCCTGGATCCTCGACCTGAGCGCTAACGCCATTCAGACACGCTCAGAGATATACCTACTGAACAGGTAATGTGTTGCTCCTCAGGAGTAAAAAATAATCACAAATTTTGGCTCATTCAGTACCAAAAGCTGATGCCAGGTTATCACTGGAATAATTTGCACTGTCCTCCTGTGCCCCACATGCTGCAAACTGAAACTAACCCAGATTTTGGAATCGGTACTAGCTAAGATCATGGAGATGAAAGTTAACTAAAATTTCTCAGTTCAAAGCAAGTCAAATTGCGCGGGTGAATGTGACTCAGATTTTCGGAGTGGAAAGTAACTTAAATTTCATACTAAAGGGTAACTCAGATCTCCGAGATGAAAGGAGCTCAGATTACAGAGCTGATGTTGACTCTGATTTCTGAGTTTGAAAGTAAACCAGATTCATGAGATGAAAGTTGAATGTCTGAGTCAAATAGATAAATCTGCACAACATCTTTAGTCAACTTTCTATCATAAGCATTTCTTACGCGAGCAATGAAAATACATCTATTGGATGATGTTTTACAACACTCACCACAGTAAAGATGAGCAAGTACCATGAGTAAGAATTCTCCCAGGGAAAAATTCACACATTTTAACTAATGAATTAAAATATCGCACATTCGCAAAAATTATGTGTTAATAAACAACACTTCTTCATGCTAACAAAAATTTCGACACATTGTTTGTCATTCTGTGTTGACTACGTGTGAAGACGGTAAATGGGATGCCAACCGGTCGGGTTAAGAAGGACTGCGACACAAAATGCGCAGTCCTTAACTAGTCGCATATTCACTAAGCAAGAACTCACGTATGTGATGCAGATCGGTTCAGGTGCACACGGGCATAAATATGTTAGTTTTTTTTTTTTTTCGTGACATGCGGAGATCACACAAAAACTGCTATCTTAGCAGCAATTTCCCCGCCCTTAATGACGCGGAAAAGCTCGGGGGCTGCTACAAATGGCTTATCGAGTTTAAAATGGCGTTTATGCGTCTGCTGGGAGGTTAACACGGTGCTTCGCCAGGTTCGGGAGCAGCGCTCTCCGCGGACCTGTTTTTGAATTCGGAGCCGACAGTTTCCCGAGGCTCAGCAGGGTAGCGCTTAATTGGCAATTACGAGGCGATGTGAATAAGTGCTTTTGTCGCCGGTTTTAGCTTCAGCCCAGCGTATGCTTTTAGGGACCACGCGCTAGACGTCCAACAAACCGTCACTGTATGGGCGCGAATTCTCTCATAGCAGGACTTCTTATAAAATTTTCTCAGAAAAAAATAATAAAAACTTGCTGGACAGATAGCCGCACACAAATTCTATAATACAATTCCTAATTTCAGGTTCATGTCGTTTAAAAATAAATACAACCAGGTCCAAAAGTATTTTGAAATTGGTGCTCCAGAGCTCACCAGCGTGTTCTGTCTTATTAAGAATTAACCAAATAGTTGAATTGGCTGCATTTAATGAATCGCATTTAATGAGATTGTCATCTCTCTGAAGCACTTCTTTTTATTTTTCAGTATAGTAATGGGTTCACTGGCAGAAAAAGGCCTTTGGACTTCATATTGAGAGAGAACAGTGGCTGATTCCAAATGAAAATGCCACACTCGAAAAATCAGCAGTGGATCATTCATCTGCTTAGTTGCAAATGAAATCATAAGTGAATGAAACACACTTGACCACATAACAGCTGCCAATTATCCAATGTCGCCCCCCTGGTAATTCCTAGTTTCTACACCATTTAACAAATTTGAGTGTAAACACCCACAAATTAAATCTGAAAGTCTGCGCACATTATTTTTTTTCCATTTAAACTCCAGTATGCTGCTGTTGTCGGCTGAAATAATAACTTTCTTAATGTCCAAATATTCATGGACCTGACCGAGTATTTACATACACACAGACACAGCTGGCAGTCTGTAATTTTTACGGTGTTTACGTCAACTGACCCGTGTATGAACTCCTACCCTTTTAAAATATTACAGAGCAAGTGCTTCTAAACTTCACTGTTTGTATTTTGAATTCACTTCGAAGTGGTTACGTAGCTGAACAGAAACATGCATACAACATGCAACAGATACACAGATAAATATCACAGTAATATGTAAACATTTATACGTGGCCGCACGCACGCATTCTTTTGACCAATCAGTTGCATCAGTACTTGCGCGTTCGCGTCAGTGGCGAGCCTTGGAAAGGAGAGGGACTTTTACGAATCATAGGCAGCTAGCGCAGTGGCGGTCGTACGTTTAAGGAATGAAAAATGATCCTCTTTCCAATAAGATTTCCTCTTGCTTTCCCTCCATTGTGTTTTCTGAATGGGGCATGACAACAGCGAGAAGAGCTTCTAACCCGGTCAAAACTCAAGGCCACGATGAATGCTGGTCTGCTAGAAATAATAGGTTTTCATGTGAACACAAAATGGCTTTGAAATTGCTAATAGCGCGATGCAGTCCGCGAATAGCCGGACAGGGAGGCTACGCAGAAAGGGTTGCGATTCCTACTCGGCTCACGCAATGCGAACGTACCGGCCGTCAAATTGGAGGCGACAGTCCCAGCTTTGACCTCGCAACCGAATAAATTTCATCATTTCAAAACCCAGTTCGGTGGAGCGCAGAGACAAAAAGCTAAAAATTGGGTCACTGCCCAAATGCTGAAAGACTACACTGTATTTTTCCAGAGTGCAGGTCAGAACAATTTACTCCCAACAAAAGTCTTCACTGCCATTTCTTTTACATTGTAAAGGGAGAGTCCATCCATTAGAAAGCAAGAGATAAGCAGATTCTGGCCCATGCAGCAACTAGGTGCATACATGCCAACTCTTTTTTCAGAATGGAACGCACCGAAAGCGGTCGAGTTGGCATGTATGTAGGTGTGTATTTGCCAGTCCAAAGCATTTGGCATGTACTGCGTTATACTGTATTATCAACAATCAAAAGGAATAAACAATCTTGTTAATCACATTACAAGCTTTAAGCGGCATTATTGCCTGTCTCAAATCATGTTCTGCTGTGAACTTTGCCATACAGTAAGAAGTGTGGACCAAGTGTTCTACTCTCTCATGACAAGCACAGTTCGGCAAGATGGTTCAAACAACTGTTCAATTCACTTTAACTGTTTTTGAATGAAAGTACTCCATCCATCCATCCATCCATCCACTCATCCTGAGCGGGGTCACTGTCCCAGCATACAACTGGTGAGAGACTGGAACACACTCTGGATACCATGGATGTAAACGAGCACGCACACACACACACACACACACTTTGGGGGTAATTTAGACTCTCCATTTAACCTACCCTGCATGTCTTCGGATCGTGGGGGGAAGCCTGAGTTATCATTCAATTTGTTCTATTTTAATAGGTCTCCGGACAATTTCCGTTCTTTGCAAGAGATGGGCGCAACTTTTTGTGTCTAGTTTGAAACAAAGCACCAAATTAGTCCAAACACAAACACGCACACATGCAGGCGCGCGCACACACACACACACACACACACACACACACACACACACTCAATGTCAATTTAGACCTCTTCATTGCACAGACAACACCCAGGAGGCAGCTGAATTGATGCTGGGAGAGCGCTCATGTCTCCCGTGTACGTCGTGAGACGAGCTGAAGCCTTTTATTTTGTCCTCGTTCGAGTGAGGGATGACAAGTCGCTCAATAAACATTTGACTAACGCTTCCTGCCTGCAGTGCCTAACAATGGAAATACAGACTTTTAACGGCCTCCGTCGACGATTAGTTCAGTTACCCAGTCGCAGGGGAACCATTACACCGCTTCTTACCGCTGTTCAACCTTTAAGGTATTACAAAGCAGGATTTCCATCCTAAAATAGCCATGCTAAGGTATAACTGGTACCAGCCACTACCAATCTCCGTCTTAGCACACCTTCAAAGTTCTTTGTCTACTGTTGCTCCAAAACATATTCGCGCTTCAGCTTTTTTTTTTTTTTTTGGTTGCTTGAAATGACAAGAAAATCTACAGCAGCAGTGTGCAACGACAACGACACCCAAAGCCATCAGGATGTTTTTGAATACCTTAGCAAACTTTGGAAAGACAAGAGGTAATAATAAGTAAGTGGTGCAAGAAAGAAGTTACTGCTCAAGAATACCACTACCGAATTCAGTTCATTCAATTCAATTTTAGACATAATGCATTAATAAATAAATAAAAATAAAAAAGGGGCAGTACAGATAAGGCAAAAAAACTCCCCAGAGGAAAAAAATCTCAGGAGGAACTCGGCTATAGTGGGGAGACCATCCTCTGCTGGCTAGCTAATAATAATATAATAAAGTAATAACGAAATAAAATGATAGTAAAGAATAACAGTAGCATGCTTGCTTTGCAATTGCACTAAAAACGAAAGTGTGTTCACTCTGAAATCACACAAACAAATAACTCCAGAGACAGACTGCTAGGGACCACAGGAGAGCAGGTTTGGGGAAAATTTAAGTCCTGCCAGGCGGGTCCTTCAACCCCCAAACCCAGCCATCTGATCCCACCAATTAGTTCTCCAAACTGGCTGGAGATTTGCCTTGATTTGCAAATCCGGAGGGTTGGAGCAAAATATCGAGGAGGACTTCTACTAACTGAATCAGAATTTAGCGGCTCACACTAGCGCGTTTCTGAAACACAGCACATCCTCACGCCCATTAATTATTATTGGGCTTTTATTATTTTTTACCCATGTATTGTTTTAATTACATGGTTTGTAAAGCACTTTGTGGCAGCTGTGGTTGTTTTAAAGGGCTTTATAAATAAAGCTGAGTTGAGTTGAGTTGAGTTAATACATGATCCAACTCGCTTACAAATGAAGAGTACGTTTCCAAATCGAAATATATCCATTTTGGCTCAGTTTGAGTACATCAGCTTTTTCTATGTTGGCGTCTATTCCATTTTTTTTGAGAAAAACACAAACTTTGACCATGCAAAAATACACCTCATAGTATGAATTTCTCAAAAACTGATTTTTTTACCATGTAAAAGAGGCACAGGGCTATCACTCTGTGGTATTATCTCAATATTTGTCATTTTGGCACTTATCGCGTTTTGGAAACAAACTCTTCAAATAGTGAGGGTTGCAGTGAGGCCTCTTCTCAGCATGCACTGGGCAAAAACCAAGAATATAACCTGCACAGGCTCCCACTCAAATCAGAAAGACTCACGACAACCAGTGATGTATGGAAACAGAGATCACTTCCCTGGCCAACACAACAGCTTGTGAACTTATTCCTTTATTTAAGATCATTTTTCTTTGGGGAAAAAGGGCCTTTTGTCAGCAAAACAGCAGAGGCGAGACTTAAGGGTTTGACAAATGTTGTGAGATGGAAAGTATAAAGTAGGCTTAAACGGTGGAAAGAAAGACAAGGCCGCATTTTTAGCAGAGGTGCAAGCCTGGTACGGATTGAGCCCCTGGAGTGCGATGACGTCACCTGACAGAGCAGAGATAGGAGCTAAATTGGCTCTAGATGAGGAACACCTGGGTTTTTTGGCGCGGTTTCGATCCCTGTCTCGCCCCTGCTGGGATCACACGGAGCCGATATCGACTGTAAACATCTACTTGGTTTAATATGGGCACCTGGGCCCCTCAGACTGGTGCAGCCAGATGAGAAAGTTCAGCTCGTCGCGCCGATTGAAGCCCCGCGGCACCGAATTGGAGGCCGGCCGATGCAGCTTGGACACCGGCGGAGTCTGACTGGCACAGGCGTCGGCCCAGGGAGAAATCGCCCAGGGTTTCAGCCAACAAAGTCTTCGATACAGAGTTGCTCAATAGCTGGTCTGCTCACCGTTCCGGGGGAGAGGGTCCACATATCGCCTCCAGTGTCTGCTTCAGTGTGGGAGTGCAGCTCAGTTCGCATCCAAAAGTTTGGCAACTGTTTGGCAGCTTTCAGACGTTTTCAGAACAAGGAACGCGACTCGATGTGTTTTTCCACCAACTGCTGTTTTATGAGTGTTCTGAGAAGGGGCCACGATAACTCTGCAACAACAGAAATCAAAGGAGAGCCAGATGCCCGTCCTCACGCTTCCTGATGCAGAAATATGTGGCCAAGGTCACCATCATGTCACCATTTTCATTCCAAACACTGTTTCCATCACCCTCAATCACTCCCTCCCCACGACAAAATAGACATTTTCACTTCTGCCAAGTGATAAAACTATTAGTATGTCCCGTAACAAAGTGGGACCAAGGGATATTCCGTCTGTCCGTCCGACTGTCCGGGCCACAAAGGGGACTAAATTTCTCTGAAACTACTATGCCTAGATGCATGAAATTTGGCATGCTTAATAAGCTACTCATGATCTAGGTTGAGTTCGAAAATGGATGTCGAATCAAATTTTTTTTGGAGTTATGGCCCTTGATCGTGGTGGGGGATTGTGATGACACTGTCATCATCTTGTACGCAGTGGTTCACAAACTTCACATTATGGAAATTTCATGAGTGTCTATTCCAGTTTAGTCTGGAGCAAAAACTCAAAATTTGGATAAAACAAACGAAACCTCAATTGTAATTTGTAATCGGAGCGTGGAGGGCCAACTCTGGGATTTTGGTCGTCTGAAAACAAGACTGTTGGAGGGAGGGGGGTGACTGAGAGGAAACAGGGGAACCCATCACCATAAATTCATAAATAACAACGCTATGAAATTAACCCTAGAGTGCTGAAATAAATTTTTTAAAAACATTAATTTAACTAGACAGTTCAGTTCAGTCGCCCCCAACCAATGGGTTTACCCCCGTTCGTCCACATTTTTCATTTTGGCTTATTTTTGACACAAAATTGTTGCTTATTTTGTGAATTATGTTACCGCGGCAACCAAAACTGATAGGCGTCGTGTCCTAACCACTGCCCATATACATACCAAATGTAAAAGAAATCGCTTTAAATCTGTGGATAGCAGACTGTCCACACGGAAATCGCTACGGCAGCGGTAGACACGTGACGAGGCCAAATCCATAGCAGCCCCGACTTTGTTTAGGGGCTACAATTATCTTGTGCTTTTGAAAACCTATCGTGCGGCAACTTGTTTAAGGCAGCTCTTTTAAACAAGTCGCCTCATGATAGGGTTTCGACAGCTCTGAATTTGGGGTTAAAATGTCTACCAAAACATTTTTGAGTTTATTAAAATGGAGCAAATGCATTTAACTCTTTGAATGAGTGGACACAAGATGGCTGCGGCCCTAAATGAGCGCATTAACTGTTTATGCCAGAATCAAGCAGAGAGCACTGTTGTGCCACCAGGGATGAACAGGCCCAGCTGCGTCAGGCTGTTCCAAACCGCAGCTGAACACGAGAAAATATGGTGCACACATCAACACACATGCGTATATTTCCCATTATTACACACAGCAAATTTTACACTACTTTACTGATTTTTTCCCCCCCCACAAACTTTGAAATTCCTCAAGCGATTTACATTTATATTTAACAACCTTTGTCAGGGTGCACCAGCAATGTCTGATTAGGAATTAACCCATTAAAAACTGAAGGTAAGATGTTTAATTCGCTCTCCATTATACTCTTCCGCTGTCCAGGCTTCACAATCACACAAATTGACTGTATCAGTTGAAAAATAATAGATTTCAATGAGTGAAGAAGACAAGGTATGTTAAAATGTAATGTTGATAAAAAGTTTATCCCTCCGGCAGTAAGCAGGTTTTTTTGAAGTCCAAATTCAAACAGCTGGAAACACTTTAGTACCCCTCCTGGGTAATTGTGGACTCAGCATGCAAATGGCCACCTTACCTGGAGCCCTACAGGCTGACGCAAGCACTGCAGAATTGCAATTAAAAAAGACAGACAGTGGTCCCTATCTTATGAAGCAGATGCCGCATCATCACTGCTCGACTCCAAGCCAACATTTCAGGCTTAATCGTTCGTGGCATGAGATCAGAAATACGAGATATAGAATGTTTGCAACTAAACATCTTAAAACTGATGAAGTTATCAATACTGGTAAGTTGGTAAGCAATCAAGTTTTGATGCTCCGGCTTAGAATGCAGAGAATTAAAGACATAAAAAAACGAACAGTCAAAGTAAAGGTAAGACGCAAGATATGCTGATTAAAACAAAAAGGTAAGCATTTTACTCGCAATACTATACTCTATCAAATAAATTTTCATTAAATGAAGCTCAGGTTTTGACCCGGAGTCGAAAGTCGATGTCCAAAGAGCAAAGTCCTGCTCCAGAATTTTGTTCCATCTGCGATAATTTCCTGGCTAGCATAGTTAGTACTTCAGCCAGTGAGTAAAACTAATTAGTGAAATCCGCCCCGCTGGGTTTTAGATTGTAATAAACACAAGGCAAAACTTTCACATTCTGACCCCAGGATTTGGCTTTGACCTGGATGTCGTTAACAGAGGTGAAAAATACAGATTCCAAAAGTAAAAAATCCACCCCAGGATTTTGATCCAGTCACATGGATTTGTCATTTAGCACCATTCCTTCACCAAGAGGTGGAACTAATCAGAGAAATCAGTTGGATGACTTCATGGGTGGAATGAAAACATGGCAGGACCTCTACCCTCTGACCCCTGGATTTTCTTCCTCTGATGTCAACTAATCATGTCCATTTACTCCACATATTCCATTTTCAGGGCAAATATCTAGACAAACACCAACATAACTGTTTGTTCCTTCAATAAAAATCTTTCTATGCTTCCTGAGCTGTAAATCTTGCCATGATAGTGAACTGTAAATCTTGCACCACGAGTCTGACAGACGTCCTAACGTGCACGAGGGGTAATTTGAAAACAGTTTCTCTAGCAATCAGGCATTAATCTGAATATCGTTTCCAGTTTTTTCCAATACCTACTCATCTGTACTTTGCACTGGATCATTGTTCTTCTTTTCCCAGCTGTTTCTTCTGGTGCATTTCGGTGTCCCAGATGGACATATTTGAGATGTTACAAAACCAGGCTTTCAAGAGGGGTATCGTTTCAACTTCAAGTTCGTATAAAAAAAATGAGTAAAGCAACCCACCTGATACTGTCCATGCGGTCTCTTTTATTTAATAACCAACATTTATGCACAAGAATATATGCAGTTTCTTGAAAATGATGGAATAAACACAATTCTAGCAGTGCTTGTGCAAAATCCCTGTTTGGCATATTGTGACTCAGTAGCTAAACTCTTCGAGGTGCTCGATTACAAACGTGAACTAGATGTTCTATTGTGAAGCAGGCGAATCTCTCATGGCAGGGGAGCTGGGAGCAATAAAGTTCAAGAACTCTGGCTTAAGCCGCTTTCACACCGGACACGAAACAAATTTTTCCCGCGACCGATTACATTCAAAGTCAATCCAAAGGTGCGAATACACGCGTCCCGGTGTGAAAGCAGCTTTAGAATGCAAAACATTACATTTCATGGAAAACGACCACAAATAGCTCAAAGATCTGACATTTGAAGGACATGTGAGCGTAAACAAGAACCATCAGGCGACGACAGATTCCCGGCCCCCGGGGAAAAAAATGTCTAAAATTCCAAAATAGCAAAAGCATCTACTCGAACATATGGTTGATGCATGTGCCAAGTTTTATGAAAAAATCTCTAACCGTTTTCAAGTTATGCTCCAGGCAAAAATATGTTTACAGTTATAGACAGATGGATAAACGGATGGACAAACAGACGAACAGGCAGATGAGCGGACTGACAGACAGACCAATAGCTATAACCCTCACATCATATGCTGAGGGATAGTAAAAACTAACATTTACCTTTCGTTACTATGCTCAGTCAAATAAAATTTGCTTTAACAGTGTCCTAGTTTTCTCCGATTTAGTCCATTGTTCGCATATGCATTCCCCGCACTCCTCTGATCCCAGCCTCTCGTTCCACTCCTTTAAGTTGACCTCCTGACCCCTGCGAGCACGAGGCGTTCCCGCCTCTGGAGTCCCTCTGTCCCCGGGGGTGCGAAGACCCTCCCCCAAGCAGAGTCACCGCCGGCCGTCCTCAAGAAAATGTCTGACATATCAACTCCAGTTTTACTTTCTGACTCAAGTTTGAAATTTGTCATATTAATATGTATTTTGGAGTAAGTTGAAGGTTACAGAGACTTCATCGAAGTACCCAAAGGATCTTCACATTTTCAAAACGGATCAAACAGTTATATTACAACCTGACACAATCACAAAGGAAAACAGACACAAGAAAGAAAAAAAAACTCACAAGAACAATTTTAAGCTTATAGACGTGCTCTCTAGCAATCTAGGCTCCAGCTCTACATAGGGAACAACCATTGTAACGACGAGAGATTACAGAGTACGACGAAGTGTTCCTGAGTTTAAAAACATGAACAAGTTGAGAAGACAAAATAAATAAAACCACGAAGTGAAAAAGATAAGTTACCTCGCTGCAAAATAAAACAAAAGCACTTAAGCCAAATTATCATTGATACTATTGGAGCTATAAAGAAAGGATATTGCATGCATCAGATTGTGCACAAGGAGACATTGTTTCAAGCCGGATTCAAAATTAAAACAAGTGAATTTAAAAATGAACAGCAACAAATGATTGTGCCTTCTTGACTTCACTCTCTCGCAGTCCAGTGACAAATTCATATAGCAATATTCAGATACAAATTCACTTTGCAAGCTAAAGAGCCAAGAAAAGCACCAACAGTGTCCATGACAACACACTGACTTGGTCCCCTTGGGGGTCTCGAGATTTATGGGACTGGGGCGCACGCATCAATGACCATCCTCCATGGTGACATTTCTCCTTTTTTTCTCTTGTTGTTTTAAGATTCTTAAATAATGATTGTGTTATAGAAAAAAAACATGGTATTGTGGATTTTCTTGAGCAAGCATGAATACTGTAGAAGCATATTGGGCACATTCTCAGAAAATTCAGCTCATCATTGTACCTTTCGGGTCCTCAATCTTGTCCAGTAAGGGCCGGTGTGGCTGCAGGCTTTCATTCCAACCAAGCTGGTACACACCTGACACCACTAATCAACCTTTAAAGTCTTTGCTGTAGTTCTCCATTACTAGATTCAGGTGTGTTTCTGCTTGGCTGGAAAGAAAGCCTGCACCCACACCAGCCCCCTCAGGATAAGATTGACGACCAATGCTTTAGGGGTACAATTCCTTGACACTGGGGCAGCCAGTCAAAGGCACACATATACCACTGATAGTACAGTCGTGAGTTAGTTGTTTTAAGTTGGGAAAATGATGCTGTGTGCAGAAGAAGTCCATGATTTATCCCATAACGCAGTGTTGTGTAACCCCAAGTAGGTTGGATCACTAAAGGTGGTATGACACACCAAGAAAATACATTGTATTTCTGTCAATTTCTAGCTCTCATTGGGTTTTGCACCTTGTTGAATGTATATATACACATCTCCTGCCAAATGAAAAGGCCAAATTTTAAACTGTAATTCAAGAAGAATACCTAGGTGATGCATGGAGAAGGTCACTTGCATTTCAGCAGCATTTATATGGAAGGCAAAAGGAGCATTAAGGCAAAGTGGAAACAATTTCAAAAAACTTCCACCACAGGCAATATTATTGCACATAGCCACTCATTGTGGCGGGAGGGGGGGGTTTCATTCCCTAAATTAAGTTAGATTCATTCATCAAATACTCAGCTTTGAGCAATATGACTAAGTACAGCAAATGTGCCACGAATAAACGTTAGCTTTAGGATATGTGTAATTTTTGGGTTTAAAGAGCAGCTACTCGATTAGTGAGTTTATGGCAGATTCCGTAGCATTAACCATTTAAAACCTGAAGCATATGGACGTAGAAAAAGTACATCACACTTTAGACAACCAGGGAACGAAATAGTGAAGAATGCAGCTGCCAGTTTTAAAGGACAAACAGGGACACAGCAATATGACTTCCAGCAGGAGCCAACCAATACCTTTCCCGCGGAGACAACTGACGCACTCCTGTAATTGGTCTCATCCACATCTGCAGAGGCAAATGCTGGGGTCCCACTGCGGCTATTGATCCAAGCCCGGCAAGACGACACTCTTGTGTAGGAAGCCAAGTCGAGTGGGCACCATACTTCACAACTGGGACACTTTCTTGTTCTTTCAGAACAGAAACGAAGGCAAATTATGAATAAGTAAGTACGTGAGTATATAAAAACAATATATATAAACGCGTCAGTTCAAATACCATCTTTAGCGCCCTCTGGTAACATAACGCCGGCGGAGAAAACGGCGCGCGGAGCCAGTGAGCCGGAAGGACAGAATAAACAACTTATCACAGTAGTTAATCAGCGACGAAAGTGCTCCGTAGGGAAATTTAAAAAAATATATATATGTGCTTGTGTGCGTTATATATATTAACAAAAGCCGCGAACCACTAAAATGGGTAATTTCACGGTGAAATGATACACGATGCGGATTTTATTGAGGTACTTTATCACGCGATATAATAAAGCCACACAGGCCGCGGGAAGCGCGCGCATTCCTGTCAGCGACCTCATTGATCCCTGCATCAGTTTGCTCAGCCTCGTTCACCAACAGCACCCACCCGCGGAGCCAGAAACGGTGCTAGCGACTGTAATGATTGTTATGTTCACTAAGATTATCATAAACAGAAAGATTGCACCCCTGCTTTAAAACAAACAAAAAAAAAAACCCCCAAGGGTTCAACGCTGCGGGGCGAGAGGTTTAATATTTCATAATTTCAAACGCAGTTGGCCTGGGGAAATGGGTGATTGCTGAGAAGATTATTGTAATCATTATTGTAAGCGCTACCATATTGCTCATTACAATTATACCACCAGTACCGGGCTGAAGGTTATCCTAGCGGTCGGTGTGCTAAAATGGCACTGCTGTTTCTGTGTATACAAAAGAGCACAGTTTAATATCTGTAAATATTACAAGGAATACATCCATCCGTCATCTAAATCATTTTTTCCACACAAGGGTCGCAGAGGAGCTGGAGCTCTGACTATTAGCGAAAGGCAGGGACGCACCTTGGATAGCTCGCCAATTCATCACAGGGCACGTCTTTTTTAACTGTGTGAGGAAACCGAAGTACCCAGAGGATACTCGCACAAACGCAGGGAGAACATGCAAACTCCATGCGGAAAGACCCCAAGCCAAATTTAAACCCACAGCCTTCTGTGAGGCAACAGTGCCACCATGCAAAGTGTCGATTGCCATGTCTTTGCCTGTCGTAGCTTCACCATGAAAGTCGACTTCAGCCCCCACACACAACTGACTTTGTGTGACCTTGATTTTTTTTTATCCTAAGACCTCCAGAACCTAAACAGTTCAGCTGCCCTCTGTGTTGAGTAAGCATGTTCAATCTGGCGAAAATACCTCCACTCCTTCAGTAGATATACCGAGGACTAGATGTATGTGATGGATGGTGGGACGGATGCACGCACAGAAGGACAACTGGAAAAAAGAATGCGTCCGGAGACACATTAATGATAGCAGCTGCAGTAGAAGTAGTTTAGTCATAAATATGTAACAGTAAGACTCAGAACAAACATATCATAACTCGGTAAAGCGCCCTATTGGCCTTCTCATTTTTCAGATAATTTCTTAGGCTCCAGGTGAGAGATACTACACACTACACAGCAACCCATCCACTGAAACCACAAATATCATCCATTTTCATAGAGCAAGGTTGTCAATCTGCAGTTTGGGATGACAGCGATGTCTGCAGGTTGTCGTGGTTTATTATCCCCCGCCACCACGAAGTGGGAGGGGGATATAGGTTTGACCTCCGTCCGTCCGTCCGTCCGTGTGTGCATCCGTCCGTCCGAGATAAAGGGGACAGCTTTACTCAGAAACTACTACAGATACAGTAACCAAATTTGGTGTGTAGCTTCAGACCATAAAGGCCTTGATTGAGTTCGAAAATGAGAAGTGCACGATTGGCGGGGGATGTTGTAGACCATGTCGACTTGTTTTATTTAGGGCTTGGAAGCAAGGCTCCCACACTCCGCAGACTTAAATGCATCACTGAATAAGTGTAACACACCGAAAACAAACAGAAACCCTCCAGGACTGGTGAAGCTGAATGAAGAATAAGCTGTGAATGAAATGGGATGGGTTGAGCTAGAAGTGCCCCGGTCCGTGATATCAGAGGGATGTTTCACAAAGTTAACTGGATAACTGTGATGATTATAGCCAAAAACCCTACAAAATCTAGCACAGGGACTGCAGCAGAAACGAAGTTCCACTCCAACATTCCAGCTTCTTCGCCATCGAACGAACTCTAAAACCTGTTGTGGGAAACGAGCCTAAAGTTTGCAAGGCATGATTGCCTTGTCATGTCAAACGCTACAAGCAACCTAAGTGAACAGGCAGGAGAGGATGAATTTGAGCCGGAAGGGCACCAAGGCAGGGTTTCAACGACAAACAAGGTGCGCTGGGATCATTCAGCTCTTCAGCCCACAGAACATAAAATGACTGCAGCAACTCCTTCACGAAGGTGATGACGTTCAGCTCCCGCCATACTCGTCCGAGAACAGTCTATCGTTTTCTGCATCGCGTCTGAAGTTCGTCGCGCGTTTATTCCCGGTCTGTTGACAGCGCCCATCTGGAGTGGACTATATTTGCAAAAATGCTAAAGAACGCACTACGGACGCAGCGAGCCTAAAGACATGTGGGAATAACAGAAGCTTTGCCTGACTAGTCGCCTGTTAGGTCACCTTGGAGGTGTGTATGCCGCATCGGTTATTCCACACACAAAAAAAAGCCTCTTTCCGACGGAAAAAAAAAAAAAAATGAACGCCCTTACGATTTATCAGCATTAACGGGTAAATTTCCGACTCGAGTATTAAAACAAATGAGTGCACAGTAAGATTTGTGTCAGCGCTACGAAAAGTAGCAAGCTTTTAAATTACATCTGTTTAGACAGCTCTTTTTTTGGAATTCTTCCAGCGCTCACAGTTTGGCAAGTTAAGCTTGTGCCCATTAATTACCCTCTTCAGAAATGTTACACCTCCCCTTCCCCACTTAAATACTATGTATACAGAAATCATACCCCCTCCCCCCCCCCCCCCCCACACACACACACACACACTCCCCATCCCGGTTTAAATACTGTATATACAGAAATCATACCCACACATGCACAGAGCACTCCTACACTGCCCACATATACAGAAAACATGCTCAACAGCCTCCCTGTAGATCATATACACATACGCACATCCTCCCTCTCCCTCTTGTACATAGTGTTATTAAGAACATTTAATTTTGAGTTTTATCGTTATGTATGCACAGGGAAATTACATTACATCCCTTACTGGCCTCTCGCAGCATATGCAGTATCTTCCATGTGATAGTGATATATATAATGGCTGCCTGTGTAGGCACTGAAGATCAATTTACAGCACATTATCCTCTCGATCTTCTAACAGCAGTTGGGATCTATATCAAGGTGGAATGTTACAACCAAATCTCCACACACACACGCGCACGCACGCACGCACACACACTCCCCCTGGGCCCTGAGAGTGTGTTTCAGATTGGGTTACTAAATTAGTTTTGTATTCACAGACTGCATGGTTTTGGGAGCCACAGAATGCGAATCTGGCTCAGATTTCTCAGACTGGCAAAAATGGACCAATAAACTGGCTCAGATTTCCCAGGCTAGCCAAATCGACCAATAAGCTGCAGGCTGGAGGACACACTCTGCCATGCAGATGGAGGGATGACGGGCACATATCAGCGTTAGATTAACCGTGCCTAAAACAAGGGAAGAGGAATCTGCAGGCGTGAGAGACAAATTGAACATCGCAGGAAAAGGCTCGTTGTCCACCGAGACACTACCAACACAGACCTCTCACTCCGCGGCGGACTTGTTTGCTGAGGGGTGAAGGGTCAGCGCTCAGATGAACTGTTATATCAGCTGCTTATGCACTATTGGTACGAAGCAGGATTAACAGAGCACCAATTCTGAGAAAAAAATCCATGAAGGGATATACGGTAGTCAAAAGACTAAAGCTAGCCAAGAATATTACAGAGTGTACAAACTGCATAGAGTTTTGAAAATGGTTGCTCAACTTATTTTGCTCCAGGTAACTGTACATTTACTCAAAAAAAAAAAGCAGAAGTTACTAGAATGTTTTGAGAGTGTTATACCACAGCAGCGACCATAGCAACATTTTGAGAGTGTTTTTTTTTTATTTTTTTGTGCTGGCAGGGTTAGCACTAGCAGTGCTGCCCCGTTTTCTGTGGCAGAAAAGAGAGAGAGAGAGAGGAGGGGGATAAACAGAAAGATAGAGGAAGAAAGTGAGGAAGGGAGTGATGGAGTGTGTGCAAGACCAAAAAAGAGAGCAATAGGGTGAGGGAGAAACATACTGGAAGGGAGAGAACGAGTGATAGAGGGAGGACAGAAACAGTCAAAGGAGATATAGATGGAGAGATAGGGAGAGAGAGAGTGTGTCTGTGGGAGGGGGACAGATCAGCATGGAACTATAATAAGTATTAGACACGCAGGACGTCTCGTGGGAAGAGCTGTCCTACATTCTTAAGACCGCTGTGACCTTGATTCTCTCCGTCGTCATGTCTGAGGAGCCTCAACTTTTCTCGTTTCTCTTTTTTATTACGAAGCTTTCGCGCAAACGGCCGGTCACCTCTGCGCACGGCCTCGCGAAAGCGTTTTGCATTTCAGTAAAATAGAATACGACGCAATCGATGAGAGGGCAGGAACCGTCAAAAGAAAATTTGGCTTGCGTTTTAATAGCAAATAAATAAATAAAATTACGTCCTAAGGACAAATTCCTGACTACTTTTTAGCCTCAGTGGAAAATGTTATGGGGTTAAGGAATGGTGTAAAGGGGAATTCATAACGGCTTAGGAAAAGACAACGAGACCAAAATACAAAAGAGAGTCCGAATGCATTAACTGGGCACGATCTCTGGCGTGTTGCGTTTGTTTTCGTGATTGCCCAGATGGACGGTCATCGCTTTAAATATTGCTGCCGCACAGAATTGTGGGAGAGTATCATCCCCTTTCTTTTTGAAAAGGATGGTTCAGTGTACTGTGCGCTAAAGGTGACGAGTTACCATCACAGGTCACCTTTCCATCACATCTGAAGCAAGGATCCTAAACTCAATCCTGGGGCCTCCCTGTATATCCAGTCCATATATATCCATATACAAGTAACAAAAATCTACCCAATATGGATATGGAATTTATTCTCCACTGCATGTACGATACAAATCCAACAAAATATGCCTTAAGAGAAAAAAATTATTGCTATAAAAATAAATTCGACAAATTAACAACTTGTTAAAATCCTACAGTTGAAAGTGTGGTTGGAACACAAACCATCATACTCTGGGAGGCCCCAGGACAGGGTTTTGGAACCAGTGCTCTGGAGAATTTAAACTCACTTCAAGGTCATTTTACAGCAGTTTGGACCTTTCCGAGGCAACAAAGACTGTTTGAAAGCAGCCGAGGTCTAGTTTGTTAGCTAAAATTTCTTTCGCTTGCTTCAGGTTGACAGGTCACAGTTGAATTTGGTTCAACCTTTTTAAATGCAAAAATGTGAGATTGCTTCGCAATGGAAAATGGCCAGTATTTTTGCACTTCGCACAGATTTGAAGGGGCATAAATAACGGAGCGAAATTTTGCATGGGAATTCATGCCTGGTGTGACACGGCTTTTTAGATTGTAATGTTACACAAATGCAAACACCATGGCTTCCAATCTGGTGTTTGCTTGGGTCTGTCTAAGACAAAACTCGGCACTACACAAGTCCGTGTGATTAAGTGTACATTGTATTTTTTGTGAATAATTGTTTTCCAGTGAAAGTGAAGACAGCGCAGTAGTTCAGCTAATACATTTCATGTGTTCATCCTTTTTTCAGAGGAGAGGGTGTGACTAGGGTATGGTTTGTGGCACTCGATCAACTCTACACCATGTCATTCCGAAATAAATCTTTAATTTAATAATAGAAATAATTTAATAATAAGTTCCTAATACCGTTTAAGCATACAGACCCATTCTTCACTTCATTTTTATTCATGTAGTCATGTAGTTAAGCACATTTGACACCTTTAGAATGGCACTACACCCTTGAGTGATATCCCAGAAGACCTTGAGAAAAGACTGCAATCGCAAATTTCTTTAGTTCCTCGTTTTCCTGAATCCATCCGCCAATAGAATTTACCCAAAATATTTGGCCACATTTTCCCGAGATGATTTGCCTAACAAACTAGAGGCAACTTCACTGTTTTATGTGACATATTACAGATATTGTTCAGTATCATTACAAATATTTCTGGCATAAAAAAAAAAACAGGGAGGGCACAAGACTTATTGGAACATACACTTGACAACAAATGTATTAAAAAATTGTAATGGTTGACTGGTGTTTCATCAAGTTTTGCGGACTCCTCTAAGGAAGACGGCAAAAGTTTGAAGCCTTTATGAGTTCAAATAGCATTTATTAGGCAAGTAAAGACCATCACAAAAATGACTGAGGGTATGTTCCTTGCATTGTCTTACACTTATAAACAAATTGAAGTTCTGCTTGTGCAGGCTGGGAGAGAGCAGTCAGATTAGTACTCGGTCTGTTCTGCTGGTGACACTCAGCGTACACCAGGACTAAAGGCCAATACTCCTACGCTCTCTGATGGCGCACATTCTTTCAGAGCAGAGATGCCAATGTTACGCTCAATAGACTGTAAAAGAGCTATTAAATTACAGCAAGCTGGGGACTGTCCAAACGTGGTCGCCAATGCATTTGGGGTGGCTGCAGGATCCATCTGTCATCCAAGGATTCGATTGCTGGCCGGCAGCAGCCGAACGTGGACAATCTCGTGACAAAAGACTGCAATTACAACAACGGCATATCTACGGCCAGCATCTGCACCAGCTGTGGCTTACGGTTAGGAAAACAGTGAGAAACATCATCGGGAGGTGAGGCGCAGCCACGAGCAAGCAAACAATGTGAAGCCGGCTGGCAGAACGACATCTTTATTGCAGTCGTCCCGCAAGGTGACCTGTGCTGACGGGGTGACGATATTGGCTATAAATGCAATAGGCCCAGCAGCACTTGGACGTAGACGCGGCAATATCACAAATCCTCACTGAAAGGACTTTTCGTCAAAAAACTTGGCGCAATTTAATATTCAAATTCGTTCTTGATTTTTTCTTTTTTTGTTGCCAAGTACATTTAGACCCACTACATAGCCTACCCCACATGAGAGGCCAGAGTAACATCTCAAATGGAGCCACTTAAGTAGTTTTTGCACTCACAACATTGAACTCCGAAATTCAGACGGGAAACCTTCATTTAATAATTTTACCCATTCAAATCAAGTAGGGAAAAAAGATATCAAATGGGCAGATTAAGGGCAATGGTGACTTGAAAAACCCTTTGAACTCAACGAACCTGATAAAAAAAGACAATTAAAAAAAGAAAAGCAATCCGTTGCGAGTAATTAATCAATTAGTTTGATGCCTCTCTCTTGAATTAAGGCTAGATGAAAGCCGCCTACCCTGCTAAGTCAAGGCCAGGCCACAGAGACAGGAGACGCAATGAGTACTCAGCAAATTGCCATTGATTTGTGCGCCACAGCGCATTTGCGCTGGTCGGATTCACTTGAGCCTGAATGGCGATCGAGAGCAGGGTTTATAATAATACATCAGACATCTGAAGACAAGATGGAGAAGAGCTGGGAGGGGACTGCAGGGCTATCTGATGAATTATTTTCCTGAACGGTTTGGCTGCAAATGTTGAAACGTACATAGCAGCAGAGAAAAGAGAAAAGAGAGGGAGAGAGGGAAGGACAGCGAGAGAGAAAGGAGAGAGCAACAAAAAGAGAGAAAGATGTACGAACACATACATAAAGAATACAGACACCCACCCACCTGTTCTTGTGACACGCAACAGGGCAGTTGTTTACGTACATATTCAACCTTACCATTATTCTCACGGTTTTCACGATGACACACTCCCTTTATTTAACTCGACGAGCTTTGGCAGTACGCATGTACAGCCGAACTGAGAGAAGGCGAGTGATAAAGATCTCAATGAAGCCAGAAGTACTTGTTACAAGAATAAAAAAAAAGGGGCTCCCACATTCTGTACCAGAGTAACGCAGCTGCCGCAGAGCTGTGCGCCAAGTCTGAGATAAAGCGCTCAATGTTTTCGTTTTTATTGGTCATCTCATTGCTCATTTTCATTTATCATCCTGTTTTTCTTAAACAATAAAGCATGAAACACAATGAATCCAATTCCAGCATCACGTAACTCACTTTCATGAAGATATGTAAAATTAAAAAAAAAAATAAAAATCACTGATAACTAATTTCAAGATTTAAGTAAGCATTACTAAAATGCGAGCAGAATTTAAAAGCTAATAAATACATTTGGTTTTTGTTTACTGCCCATATTCCAAGAATTTGAAGTTATACTTAGATCAGTGAAAGCAAATAGTGGATTTTCTTTTTTCTTTGCAAAGAAAGGTCAGAGGTGTGATCTGATTAATGTTTCAGGTCATATACCCTGACTTATGTGACTTCATAAAAGATTCATAATTGCAATAATTAAGGCGACCTTGGAGGAAGACTGTCAAGGTCGAGCGATGATGTTATGCGGGGGTGAGGGAGGGCAAGAGAAGATGGACTAAAGCTTGGAATTCTGGGAATTCTGCAGGTATATTTTTTGAGCCCCCCCTTTTGTATTGAACATTGGGGTCCTTCCAGCTGTGGACGCGCCTACCAAGCCGCAGCATCTGGAACAGTTACGACCTTTGACCCCATCAGCGATGGCCCTGAGCAGAGGGAAAACATGACCTGCAGTGAGCCCACACAAGGGCGTTTCTGTCAAACAGGACACTTAATTCCAGCTCCTGGCAGACTGCCGGTTCTGTTCACTATTTAGGTCATCATCTAGTTGTTTCAGCTCATCATATGTTGCTGAAAATATGTCAAAAACAAGACCAAGCAGACAGACGGGTGGCCTAACCACAGATAGGCGATCAAAGGGGCTTCCCAGAATGTGAAAATAAGTATCTAGCCTTAAATTTACGCTTTAATTAAAGAAAGGTGTTTTACATCAGTGTAACAGTCCTCTTGAGGATTTTAAGATAACCTTGGAGCGCTAGCCTGGGAGAGAGAGATGATCCACTCGATGGAAGGGTGATTAAACGAGTGAGGAGCGTTCGGACGACTGTTCTCGACACCCCTTCATCGCATCACTCCCCTGCTGCCATTAAAGATAAATCCTGTAATTCGCTCATTGGTTTTGACCAAGGTAAAACCTGGACCTTCTCAGGTACCAACGACCGGAGCCGCTTTCCACCGAGCTGGAATATCGATACTCCAAGTCTCTCCAAAAGATGAGCTTCACTTTAAGTACTTTACCCCACACGGTTCCTCAAATTACCCGCTCTTCCCAAACAGAGAAACAGAACACTGCGTAGGTGCTAATGGCCATAAATTCAATACACTGACAGGTAATTCAGCCCAAAGGCATCTATGCTCTAGGGCTGGCTAGTAAAACATGTCAATCCCAACGTGACAATCTGACCAAATCAGACAACACAGGTACCCTTACCATTCACTTCACTGGACAATCCAGCTGTTAACAGTTGTTCTGTTGAAATCTGTATTACCATGCCAGCCATCTACACCTCACACCTACAAATGTATTATTAACCCTTAGAGCATTAAATGCAGTTATTGTTGTTCAGTGATGCAAGACATCTAAATCGAAGCTGTTGAAAACCTGTCCTGTGGCGACTTGTTTAAAAGGGCTCCCGCAGGGGAGCCCTTTTAAACAAGTCTCCACATGATAGGTTTTCAACAGCGCAAGATAAATTTTAAAAAATGTAAAGATGTTATTTCAGCGCTCTAAGGGCTAACGATGTAGCAACAAATCAGAACTCGCATAGTCTGCAGAGCTTAAGAGCCTTTGGTATGTTAAATACCTGATCAGAGTGAACAAAACAGAACAACCAAGATCCAAGGCTGAGAATTTGCACATTGATTTTTTTAGCCTTTTGAACGAATGGGTTTTCTGAAACGCATTGTCAAAGTATAATCAATGTACTGGATCTGAGTCACTTCAAATGGTCAGCCTTGACTGTGAAATCAATGTTATGATGTTCACTTAAAATTAATCCACTCATTTGTAACCTTACTCTTAAAAGGCTTGAAAAACTAGATAACTTGGTCGCCACAGGGACCAAGTCGCGCATGTCCCCGATCCCCAAATTTCTGACAAAATGGCCTCCGGCAGCCATATTGGACGTCCAAAATTGCCGAAAATCGGTCTCAAGCATTGTCAAATAAATATCTTCACCTGTGCAAAATTAGAAAAAATTCCTGTAATAATTGTCGCTTCCAGAGCCTGGAACAGAAAATCTCTGCAGTCGCGGCGGCCCCAGGACCAAACCGTAGTATCTCCCCACTATCGTTGTTGGGGAGATACAATAAGGACTTCACATTAATAGACGTAAAGCCCTGTTATAAGCAAAATTCATCCCTCTTTTGTAACACGTCACTTGTTGGAGGCATTTGGAGTCCTTCATTAAAGTCCATCAAAGTGTGTTTTCTGCGTCCGTCCTTGCAGAGTGTGTAAAGTCATTGATTTGTACACTTCAGTAGAGAAGCATGGACTTTGAAGGATGACCTGCTGTACCGCGTGAACAGACAGCCCCACAGGGGACAGTTCTGCAACACACCGTGACAGTTCGACCATCACCAAACCCGCCGGGGGACAGCACCAACCAGGTCACTGGCCTCTGCGACCAGCACACGAGCCAGCCAATCGCCTCACAGCTCTGGCAGTAGACACAACCCGAGACCAGGCTTAGTTCTCGTCTCTCCTCTGAAGAGATGGGAACACTTTTATTGTGCCTGCAGAATCTCAGGCAGGCACGGGGAGTATGCCTTATTCAGACCTTATTAAAGACCAGCTCTAACCAGTTAAAACAACCAACATTTGCCAACACAAACAAGTGAATGGAGCCATTTAAGAGCTTTTTCAAGGTTTATTTCCCCACAAAATTACACGCAGGTGCTCTCAATCTCAGCTGCTCTCAGTTACATCTGTATTAGGACGTTCATGAAGAATTATTTCAAAGGCGCATTTGTCACCAAACCCCTTCAACAAAGGGGTAAGGAAAAGCACTGAGACTTGTCGTCCTCAAAATGTATGCAAAAACTTGCTCGTGTGCGGCTCAGGCAACTTGCTGTCCTGCGTGGTAAATCCAGCACAAGTCATTAGTCATTCATCGAGCGATTAAATTCCGCATGAAAGCCGAACGTGTCCAGAGGCCCCGCAGGGCGATACATAATAGCGCGTGGGATAGCCAATACTGTCAGACAGCAGGGGGCGCTACACCTCATCACGCAATTACAGCTCCTCCAGCCAATCGGATACTCGTTGCCCTCCTGCAGCGGCCACCACTGGGAGAGAGTACAAGTCCGTTAAGATTTTTACTTCCTTCCAATGTTCGCTTCCTTTCCTTACCCACCAGGGAGGCAGAGAAGAACAACGCAGAGGGAGAAAAGGAGGATGAAATGGAGAAACGTGGATTAGTGAACTGCACCACTCCAGCTCCATCAAATGACAGGCCGACCAACATCTACAGGGGGGCAGTGGACTCTGAGAGTGATCGTTTATATGTTATATATTTAAAAAAAAATAAAAAGCCCCAAAGGAACTCCCAGGATTCCATGCTCAGGTCGTCTTTGGGAAACTCCCAGCTTCTCAAAGGGACTTTTGATGGACTGGAGTCACTAGACTGATAGTGGACTGATTGAGTTTCACATTGGGCGCAATGAAAGTTAGGGATTTGGGGGAAATAAGTACTTTGCAATTTTTCACAATGGAAAATGGACACAACAGCTTTGAGTTCAGAAGTGGGTTGACTCAATTCTGCAGTGATTTCTAGAGCTGTAATTATGTGGCTACTGGCAACCACGTAACCAAATATCTGCCTGTCAATGTCAGAGAGCCTCGACTTGTGGTCACAGAAGTTTCTTTTGGCTATAGCCATGTTACATACGATGCTGTACGTTTTGAAACAGTTCTCCATATTTTTGCCACCTATACATTTAGCCGTTTTAGCCGTCTATTTATCAACAATGCGCCGGTGTCACAGTGCAAGGTCCTTCGCAAATAATTTATTTTATAATTACATCTCAAAACCAGACAGAGTTGGAAAGAATCTATTTTTGTATTTTTTCAAATTCATCATAAGGCCCCGGCGACAAATGCAGGACCTGCATATTACAGACATTATTCAAGAGCTGGGAGGGGAAGGTTCAACATTATAACTCTTCTCAATGTTATTATTATCACTGTCATTATAATTATTAATGCGTAGCATCACATCAGGAGTTGCTGAATCCATCAGTGTTATGAAATTTCAGAGATGGGTAAAACTGGCTTAAATAGACAGCGGCCCTCCAGCATATTTAATGCGGGAGAATTAAAACTGAAGTACCTTACAGCCAGGGTTTATGGCTATGCCACCATTACCACAATTTTCTGGTGGAGACAGCACCACATTAATAACATTTAATTCTGATTAGCTCTCAAAATGCCCCTTGAGTAGCCTGAAATATATAACCGTAAATTCCGCCACACAGAATATAGGGTTGAATAATATCACTGTATTACTCCGAATTTACAACTTCATTACCGCCAGTTCGGTTCGGGTGCGGCATTATTGCAATTTATAACACTCTGAGGGCCCCTGGTGGAGACATGTGGCAACTGCACAGTTTAGAAAGTTTTGGACGCAACGAGATGAAGAAGTTTAAAATCAATAAGCGCAATAAAGGTGCACCTCTTAAGGCCCTAGAGCTCGTGACTTCGGTTTAATCAATCACCAAGATTGCATTTACTGAAACCGGTTAGCGCCGTGCATTGTGTTCCTCAATATTCCTAACCAATTCATTATTAAATACAGGTTCAAACGACCAGGAGGTGAAGAATGTGATTAACCAAGAAGCCACTGATCGATTTGACTCACCAACCGGGGGTGGGGGATGGTCGGTGCAGCAGATGAGAAATTGAAATTCAGCTCTCCCGCATATTTTCCACACCAAATATAAGAGACACATCCAAGAAATGCGCAGATTGCACTATGGGCCCGAACCAACCAATCTGCAGTCTCAAGTAATGAATGCCCTTGTCGGAAAACAGTGTTAAATCCGAACGCTGCTTTTGAGACAGTAAAAGGCAGACAGCGATAAATTCAAGAGAAAAATTCCCGCCCAATTTCACTCATTCACCTTTATTAAAAAAAAAATACAGCAGTAATACTTCCTCCACCTTTTAAATCTACCTGCATATAAGGTTTTTTGTAATAATTGATGGCATAACAAAATGCTAATTTTCAGGCAATTATTTAAAAAATAAACAAAAATTGAGGAACACCAAATTATGTTCATGTCCCAGTATTTATTTTCTTATGATGGAACACATTTTAGAGTTGGAAGTAAATTGAATAAATAAAGCTTTATTGACACGCAACTAAAAGCACTCAGCAAATTAGAATTTTCCCAGCATCTCCAAATTTTAAACAATCATAGTGAATTCTGCTCTACAGGGTTAAATACTGAAAAAGCTTCAGTAGTCAAAAATCTCAACAAAATAATTCCTCCTGCACTGGTTAAGCAACACAGAGAAGGTCATAAATATTTGGACATTAACACTTTTGATAAGGCCCAGAAGGACTGCCACCTTTAACATGACGGCTTGTTAATCTATATTTAGTGGACAGTGAAGAAATTAAAGCACTTGCCGATTGTCTCACAGTCCAAATATACAGGGGAGACTGGGATCCAATGAGCCATGGGGACCAATGAGCCATATCACTATTTTGTGATCAATCAAAGCCTAAGGTGCTTAAAATTGGCAAAATAGTGATACGGCTCGTTTATCCCTTTGACTCATCAGTCAATGGTCAAATATTTTTCCTATTTTAAGCAGCTCTGTCATTGATGGATCGCAAAATAGCGATATGGCTCATTGCTCCTCGTGGCTCATTGGACCCCAGTCTGCCCTACAGATCTCACTACAAACGCAAATATTCCCAAATAGTTTTTAATTAAAATAATTGCTGTATGAGATCATGAAGGTAACTCAAATTCACTCGCAGATTGTGCCCCATTTCTGTTACTTCCGGTATAACTGCACGCCCTACTCCCAACCAACTGGTACCTCAATGAAATCAAATCCAGGTTCAGAAAGTAGAAGTCCGTCCCAGTATCTAGTTCCAGCAGTTTCCATTTTCTCAGGGCGATTCCCAGGGAAAGCCGATGATCAAGTTACCAGTTGGAACGAAAACATGGCAGGATTTTTACCGTCTGAAAACTGGACCTTCTGCCACATCTGAAAACATCACACTTTTCTAAACTCCCTTCAGATCTATAATCCAGTCATCAGAAAACATTTTCACGCCGTCGTGACAGAGCCAGAACATTGACAAAACGTTCCAATGACGTAGGGAGAACATTTATTTTACGTATGATGCCAATACTTCAGCTGGCTCTCAGTCTCTTGCTGGTCACCTGCTCCGCTTCCTCCTCAGGAGCTCGTTTGTGCGATTGGTCGCCGGCCGCCACTCCGCCGTTCAGAGACGCGTCCGGCCCCGCCTCCGGCCCCGCCTCCTTCATCAGCCGCAGTTCCCTCCTCTCTCTCCGCTCCTCCATCTCCTCGATCTCCTCGGCAAACAGCGCCTTCAGGGCCGGAGTCAGCTGGGGCAGCCGCTGCAGGTCCGACAGTCGCACCTGGGGGCGGACATGTTGGAGAGGGGTCGGGGGTGAAACGTCGTCTATGTACCGCTGAACTTGCGTGATCTGATTTTTTTCATAGCGTTGTCCGTCACATTAATGAGGTAAGAGCCTGTGTGGGGTTGGCGAGAGAGAAGGGCACCAGAGGGCCCCCCTCCATGCGAGGTCACACATTACTCACCCTCATGTGGTCAAAGGCGATGCCCACCCGCTCGGTGAAGTCGGCGCTGAAGAGCGGGATCTTAGCGTAGCGCTGGCTGAAGTGGTTCAGCATGATGAAGTCAGCCTCCATCTTCACTCCAATTCCAATGGCCTGAGAGGTGGTGCTGAGGGCAGGGAAAGCAAGAGAGTGTGAGAGTGTGTGTGTGAGAGTGTGTGTGGGCGCGCGCATGTGTGCTTGTGTGCGTGTGTGTGCGCGTGCTTACGTGAGTTTTCTTGTAATTGCTACACCGTGAGGACAAGAGAACTTTTCTTCTTTCCCCAAATAGGGTAAGATTTTTGGGAAGTGAAGACATTTTCATGCGTCCTCACAGCTACAGTCAAATTCTGACTCATTAGTAAAGGTAGGGGTCAGGTAAGAGTTAAGGATAGGTTAAGGTTAGGGCTAATGTTAGAATTAGGGATAGGTTAAGGTTGGGGGTAATGTTAGAGTTAGGGATAGGATAAGGTTGGGGGTAATGTTAGAATTAGGGATAGGTTAAGGTTGGGGTAATGTTAGAATTAGGGATAGGTTAAGGTTGGGGGTAATTTTAGAATTAGGGATAGGTTAAGGTTGGGGGTATGGATAGGTTAAGGTTGGGGGTAATATTAGAATTAGGGATAGGTTAAGGTTGGGGGTAATGTTAGAATTATGGATAGGTTAAGGTTGGGGGTAATATTAGAATTAGGGATAGGTTAAGGTTGGGGTAATGTTAGAATTAGGGATAGGTTAAGGTTGGGGGTAATTTTAGAATTAGGGATAGGTTAAGGTTGGGGGTAATGTTGGAATTATGGATAGGTTAAGGTTGGGGGTAATATTAGAATTAGGGATAGGTTAAGGTTGGGGGTAATGTAAGAATTAGGGATAGGTTAAGGTTGGGGGTAATGTTGGAATTAGGGATAGGTTAAGGTTGGGGGTAATGTTAGAATTAGGGATAGGTTAAGGTTGGGGTAATGTTAGAATTAGGGATAGGTTAAGGTTGGGGTAATGTTAGAATTAGGGATAGGTTAAGGTTGGGGGTAATTTTAGAATTAGGGATAGGTTAAGGTTGGGGGTAATGTAAGAATTAGGGATAGGTTAAGGTTGGGGGTAATGTAAGAATTAGGGATAGGTTAAGGTTGGGGGTAATGTTGGAATTAGAGTCAGTCCATATCTAAGCATCTAGACCCTCCCAAATGATCCCCTCAGAAATTTCTCAAAAAACTCATATAGGTACCTCTGATGGACTTATGAAATAATACCAAGTATTAGACCAATATCCCTAACAGTTTTGATGGGACTAGTTAGGTTAGGGGTAATGTTAGAATACGGGATAGGTTAAGGTTGGGAGTGATGTTAGAATTAGGGATAGGTTAAGGTAAGGGCTAATGTAAGAATTGGGGATAGGTTAAGGTTGGGGGTAATGTTAGAATTGGGGATAGGTTAAGGTTGGGGGTAATGTTAGAATTAGGGATAGGTTAAGGTTGGGGGTAATGTTAGAATTAGGGATAGGTTAAGGTTGGGGGTAATATTAGAATTAGGGATAGGTTAAGGTTGGGGGTAATGTTGGAATTAGAGTCAGTCCATATCTAAGCATCTAGACCCTCCCAAATGACCCCCTCAGAAATTTCTCAAAAAATTCATATAGGTACCTCTGGTGGACTTATGAAATAATACCAAGTATTAGACCAATATCCCTAACAGTTTTGATGGGGCTAGTTAGGTTAGGGGTAATGTTAGAATACGGGATAGGTTAAGGTTGGGAGTGATGTTAGAATTAGGGATAGGTTAAGGTAAGGGCTAATGTAAGAATTAGGGATAGGTTAAGGTTGGGAGTGATGTTAGAATTAGGTATAGGTTAAGGTTGGGGTAATGTTAGAGATAGGTTAAGGTTGGGAGTAATGTTACAATTAGTGATAGGTTAAGGTTAGGGGTAATGTTGGAATTAGGGATAGGTTAAGGTTAGGGTAAGCGTTTGGGTTAAGGCTAGAATTAGGGATTGATTACAGTTAGAGTTAGGTCAAGATTCGTAAAAGGCTATAGAGACATGCAAAGAATGAAATGGAGGTCAATGCAATGTCCTTGTAAGGACAGAAGTACAAGGATGTGTGTGTGTGTGTGTGTGTGTGTGTGTGTGTGTGTGTGTGTGAGCGCAGATGGATGTGACAGAGCATCAATGAGAGCGTGTGTGTGTGCGTGCAGATGGAAGTGAGAGAGCATCAGTGTGTGTGCGTGTGCGTGTGCGCGCGAGAGCGCAGATGGAGGTGTGCTCTTCTATGCAGCATCTGCATGCAGGCATGGGTGTGTCACAGCAAGTTGGACTGGACTTACTCCTTATTCAGAAGCAAGTACTGGTTTGGTTCTGGTATCTAGTTGTAGTAACAAAACACACTTTGAGTCTGTAGAGCTGGTTTAGTCAGGCAGCAGAAATAAGTGCTGGATTAACTCTTAATCAGTGTCCACAGCTGGTTTTCTCTATAGTGTAGAGCAGTAATGTAGATGGTAGAAATGTTTTGGTATGGTCGTGTGGGTTTGTGCAGGTTTAGATCTGTGGAGCTGTGAGGAGTGATGCTCCGTTGCAGTAATGAGCTCTAGTTTGATGTTGTAGCTGATTAAAAAAAGCCGGATTAATTCAGCAGAAACTGTAACTGCTGGTTATATTTTGTCACAGACATAAATGTTGATTTAGATCACGAGTAGAAGTGAGTACTGTTTTGATTTTGTAGCTGGAATAACTGCTAGTTTCATTCCAAAGAAATTTTACAAGTGGTTTGATTTTGTTGCTTATAAAACTGCTGGTTTAGTTCAGTAGCAGTTGTAAGCTCAAGTTGAATTTTTTAGTGGACACGTGTTGGTTTAATTCAGTAGCAGTTGGATCCATTTCATAGCTGATATAAATTATAGTTTAATTCGGTAGCTGTAGTGAGCTCTGGTTAGATTTTTGTAGCTGATATAAATGTTGGTTTGCAGCATATAGAAACGTTAGTTTGATTCAGCTCCATGAGATGAAGCTGGTTTCTCGCTCTCTCTGTGTGTGTGTGTGTGTGTGTCTCACCTGTGCCTCTTCTCTACAGCCTCCTCCTCTAACCCGTCCTCCAGTGTCGCCTCATGAATAAGCAATGTGGCATTTTTCCCTGTGAAAACCAACACAGAGCATAAATAACACAAACAGAAAAACAACAAACCAACACCTACGACCGACCGCGCTCTGTAGCAGAGACTCAGCCTGCGTTCCGCACAGCTCTGCACTGCATTCCCCTCGCTGAGCGGGAGGGACTGCTGTCTCAACATCGTACAGTTCAGCTGCAAACGTTCTTAAAACGCCGTGTTCGTACGTCCTGTTTTTACCTAGTGCGTTCAGCTATTTTACACTTATTTGTTAAAAAACCATTTCTCAGGAGGAACGACTCAAAGCAAAGTGTTGATCGCCACGGCTCCGCCTGTCACAGCTTCACACGCCATTAAAGTTGATCCTTCGTTCACAGATGCGATTGACCTCATTTATTTTTGACCTTTGACCGTACAACTTCTGAAACCTAATTGTATCTCCTACCTTCTGTGTGGGTGGGTGGTGGTCGGTGGTCGACCACGTCTGATTTGTTCAAAATTCCTCCACTTTTTCAGTAGACATAGCACGGACAAGATATTTGCGACAGACAGTGTAACGGACACATGCACGGACTGTAAAACACTACGCTTCACAGTATGCCTTTAAAATGGAACGAAAATCAAGACCAAACGCGATGACAATACGCACCCATGTTCACCAGGGCATTGGAGGGCATGGTGTCCCCGGAGAAGACCAGCTTCCACCCGGACCGGTGCGTCAGGCTGCAGCCGAACGCGTTCTTGCAGTGAAGCACCGCGCACGTCTGGAACTGTGCGGGAGAGAGAATAGAGGGGCGGAGAAAAGCACCGTGAGGAACCATTCATCTTCCAGTTCACTTCAATTGTATTTGCACAGAGCTTTTCACAGGAAGCGTGCAATAAAAGCGCTTAATTCAGTAGCTAACTGACATCGTCAAAATAGCAAATGAGGGGAAAAAAACTCCCATTAAGGAGAAAAACCTTACATACTAGAGCCCTGCAGATCTCGTAAACGGACGGAGACCAGCGCTAGTTTTCAAAGAAAAAGACCAACTGGCACACTCTTCTTGTACAAGGGTATGTGTGTTCATTTAACGTTTAACATAGCAGTATTAACCCGTCTGTAATGCTGCACCATTATTAGAGAATTGATTATTTTGGAATGTGTTTTCAAAATTGTACGTTGTTCAAGACCAACATGGCACCGCAATAACCAGTGATTGTTCTATCAGAGCAAGAGCAAGTTAATAATATTTTACTAGCACTTTAACTGACCGTCCTCCTAAAAAAGGTGAATAATGGATTATCAGAAATTTTAAAATTCTGCTGTTATAAAATATTCCATCTGCACTCCATACAGACCAGTTAGGATTATCCAACAGCCTACATTTTATGCCCGCGGGCATTTTCTGGCAATCAGACTTCCCCATGGCAGACATACCTTTTCCAGGTCGGATTTCCTGAGCAGTGATTGGATGGCGGCTTTCGTTTTGTTTTTGTGAATCTCTACCCCCTCAGTCAGAAACCAGGAAGGGACGAGACTAAGGGGGAAAAAAAATAAATAAAAAATCAGTACATTCACACACTCAGAAATCCCAGTTCAACACAGACTCCCCACTTCCTCCTGTAACCTGCATTTACTCACAGTAAACACACAAACAGCACCGATCAGATCTGGGCCAATTACTTCATCGTTTTGGATTCAAATGCCTTTCTGAGCTCGACTGATCTGGCCTTTGGTGACTGTGCAGACCAGGGCAACGACATTTGCAGTTTTTTTGGGTTTGAGTGTCAGAGACAAGCAAAAGCACCGAAAACTGTTTGAATGCAAAATAGTTCTGAAACTGACCAATATCTGGCCCTGATTTTACTTACAAACCCAAACCTAAGCACCACTGCCAGGATATGAACCCCCAAAGCACAGAAGCTCCAGACCAGGGATCCTCAAATCTGGACGGAAAATCCAGACCTACCCCAGATTTTCTTTTATACCACGTAAGGACATGAACACTTAGCGCCTTAGGGAAGAAAATCAACAGCTCTCGGACCATGAGCACTGTGATTTGAGGACCTGGGCTCCAGCCTTTTTATTCAGAATCTTCACACCCAAAACCCAATCCAGGTATCCACAGCCAGTCCTTATCCCCCCCTCAAGATTATTAACTGAACTGATGGTGCTTCTGATTGGCCACGCTCCTTTCCCACCTGACTCACAGGTAAAGGGAGGACAGTTAAAACCAAGTGTTTGCAGCCTTGGATGAACATGGTTTCCGGAAAACAGGTCCACAGAAATTGTGTCCGATCAGTTTTACCCAGCTGACAGGACACACACTTGATGTGGTGAAGAATCTCCTGGCAGTGGTCATGGTACTGGTGCAACCAGGACTGGATCTGGATCGGAGCCACCAAGTAAATGGGGGTGAAAGGAATCCCCTGGTGGGCCTGTGACAGAGGAGCGAATGATGCATTAGGGTCATTCCGTGTCAAATCAACCAAGAATTTTCAGACATCTCTCGAAATTTTGTGAAAGTTTGTAGATGAGTGGGGACCTTTGAGTAACGAATAAATCTGAAATATTTTTCCTCAATGCCTCCTAATTAGTGAGTAATTCGTTAACAAAGTTTTGACTAATTAGCGAACCCTCGAGACTTCAAACGCGTGCATCTCCCTTGTTATAACAGCTAGAGAGTTGGTTCTGGTTCACAATACGTACAGGAGAGCTTCTTAACATAAGCTACTTCTCACAGGAATTCTAAGAAATTTGAAAAAATTATTATTTTTTTTGCTATACCTTTTTTCCATTTGACTCTATGGAGACAAGTTTGACAAATACTTGTAGGGCTTGAAAATGAGACCAGAAGCAACTCTCTAGCTGTTATAATAAGGGAGATACACGCGTTCGAATTCCTGAGGGTTTGCTAATTAGTCAAAACTTTGTTAACGAATTACTCACTAATTAGGAGGCGTTGAGCAAAAATTTACAGATTTATTTGTTACTCATAGGTCCCCGCTCATCCACAAACTTTCACAAAATTTCGAGAGATGTCAGCAAATTCTTGGTTGATTTGACACAGAACGACAGAACAGATCTGTAACAAAACACCAACCTCTCCTAACGCCACTACTTCCTGCCCTTTTCAATCCCACCTGCCATGTTTTAATTCCCAACGATGGATGTAAAATATTCTTAAAGAAAGAGGTAATGGAACAGAGAAAATTACAGAATTATCACATTCACAGTTAAATATTTTCTAACTTATAATAATAATAATAATAATAATAATATTCCCGATTCACATCATTATTGATGAGGGCAAGGTTTAGCTAAATGTTTTTCAAAGGAAAGAAATCGACCTATCAAAGCTTTTGTTTGGAGCCAAACCGATGCTCATTAGCCTGCTCCGACAGCGTATGGGAGACTGAGGACTGAAATGCACACTCACCAGAGCTCTCTCCCTCTGAAACAGGAGATTCAGCAGACCCTGTGAAAAAGAGAAACCGTCGCTACGTCACGACCCACAGCTGACAGACACAGTGTCCCCGGAATTACTGATAAATTCACTCGAACATTCGGGGTAAATTTGACAGCCCAATGGCCACACACTTCCTTCAAACAGCACGACAACAGAACACCAACAGTGAATTATGTTCACCGGGACGTTTTTGGAGCGATGTCACAATATGATCTGCAATGTCACAACGCAGTACAACAATTTCTACACGTAATTCCTTATGTCACGACATAGTCGTGCACACATACTGTAAACGCTCATGCTATGCGTAGACACAGCAAGTTGAAATTATATGTTTGAAATGTGAGGTAGTATATAGCACAGTGACTGCACAAAATGCATTGGATCACGACACAGTAGAGCAGTGTAACAACAGAAAGTGTACCATGTCGTGACATAGCAACAGTAAACAAGAGCCATCATGGCGGATCCCACCGGCTGTAGGTTGTGTAACCAACAGGTTGTGTGGACAGACGGACGGACCGAAACCCTCAAAAGGCACAACTAGACCATAAGGAGAAGCTCCATACCAAATTTGATGATTGTAAGTGGTATAGTTTCGAGTTCTGGTCCGGAAACGATTTTATTACGGACGGACGGACGGACACACTGATCGCTATATCCCTCCGCATTATATGCCGGGGGGATAATAATATGGTTGTGTTATAACAGAAGAGTGCAATGATTTTACATAATGCCTTATGTCATGACACTTAAGAGCACATTAACAAAACAAAAGACAGAATTCACAATATTTAGAAATGACACGTTGTGTGGAAGTAGAGTGCTGTTATTGTGAATGATGCCTTATGTCATGACACGGCAGAATACCGCAACCGCTGAACATCTCACATTGCAACATACAACTCTTAATAAGTATAAATAATACTGTAGTATTGTGACATCATAAGGGTAAATGACTGTACACAATGAGTTATGTCATGAAAAATAACTCAACTGTGAAACACGAGCATATTATGACAGTATTCGCAGTAATTGTGAATGTGGTTGTGTTGTGAGGCAGGAGAGCGTAGCACCAATTAAAACAGGTTCCATGTCGTGACACAGTACTGTTAGTAACTATTGTCGGTGGCTAAATGACAGCGACCGACTCCGGCGAGGCGTACCGTGTGATGGTCCGCATGAAGATGAGAGACGAAGACGGTGGACAGTTTTGTCAGGACCTCGTCCACCTTATCGCCATAGTGACGACACATCTGCCCGAAAGTCCCCTCCCCGCAGTCCAGGAGCAGAGACTGTGTGGGGCTGGAGGGAGAGCGAGGTCAAGGAGGCGAGAGTGAAAACCTCACACCACACACATCCACAACAGACACGCACGCGCACGTAAACAAATTCACAACACAGACACAACGCGCACACACACACACACACACACACACACACACACACACACACACACACACACACACACACACACACACGCACACACACACACACCCCAACGCAAACAAATTATGACACAGAACAAAATGACACATGCGACAACACACATGAAGACATAAACAATGAGACAGTCCGGTCGCCTGCAATCGCATGGGTTTAACCCCCGATAGCCCACCTCTCCAGCCTGTACCGAGTCCGCAAGGAAATGTCTATGTTTACGACATACCTGATGTTTACGAGGGTGCCGCTGACATTCCGGATCTTCATTGGGAGAGCAGAGCCCGTTCCCAGGAATACCACTTCTGGATAATCCCTCACACTCCCTACAGAACACACAAAATACAGGACCTTTTCTTTTACTTTTTACTTGCTGCAACAGTGTTATTTAGGAGTAGAATTCATGTTTGCATCCGCGTTTTTTGCCTGACAGCATCACGCCATGGACATGTTTCTGCATAGAGGTTAAGAGACACGAATAGCGTCTTTGCTGTATTATGGAATTTGTCAAGAATCGAGAAAGAACATGAAAAATGCAAAGATATCAAATGAAATGTGAAATCTCCAAGTCTTGCAGGTTTATTTACACCCAACAAATAAACCATAGTGTGCAAATATCGCCTCAGTTATAACAGAGTGAACTAGATTGTGTTTTTAAGTGTAAAAACAGACGTCTCCCCCCCAGCCCCCTTCCCCACCTAGCCCACCAGACAGACGGACAAATGGACAGACAGACAGGCACAGACCAAAAGGCACCAGTGCAGGACCTGAGGAGTGAGGTTGAAAAGTTTTGTTTTGATCATGTGAACGGATTTGGAGTTACGCACTGGAAACGAAGCAGGAACGCCAACGGGAGCCGAGCCCAAAACAATACATCTCCCCTCTCCCTCTGGGGGGAGGGCCTGTCTCAGGTAACATCAATTAACCCTTAAAAGAGAAGCTTCTTCGGTATTCTTTAAACATTCTATGTTGGTGCTCTGGAACTCCATTTCTTGCATTTAGACACAGTAATGGTAATATCAGTATCAGAATGTTCTAAGAGCACGTTGTACTGTGTATACTGCAGTCTTGTTGTGTGATGTTTCAGGGCCAGAAATGGGTCAAGTCAAAACAGCCAATTTAGCTGGATAAATATTTGTTGCCATGCCTAATGATTCACCATAAATTAGCGCAGACAAGTTGTTTTTGAGTAAATACAGTTAAAATAAGATTTATAATCGCTGTCAGGGTTTAAGATTTGCTCTTAATGACGTTCCCAACGGATGTTCATTCATTTTCATTAGCCAGTAATGAGCTGAGCGCTCCTCTGTAGCATCATTACCCATAATCCACAGCGCACCAGTCCACAATGAATGGAATATAGGCTAATGGTTGCTATTAATTTCTATGAGCGATATAACCTATGCTAGCAACTGATGCATCTCTCGCGACAGTCCCTGGTTAGACAGCACTGACCTGTCCCGTCTTCTGTGTTTGCAAGGCTCTGTTTACACTCCTTCACTCGCTCCAGGAAACCGGGGATTTCTTCAGCTTCCTTTTTAAATTCAGACGCGTCGCAGGAGAGGATGGCGTCCCTGTGGACAGGCAGCAGAGGTCAGAGGTCACAAGCGAGAGCTCTTTCAATAAAGGTACAAACAGGAAAGTTTTTCATACAGGTTTTAAAGCAAGTTGACTACCAATGTAGGCTATGCTTTTCTGCGCTTACGTGAACTAATTTCCAAATGTAGTCCTCTGGCATGAAAGAGCAAGTATTAGGCAGTCATTATTATAAAATCCAAATATAGTTAAATCCAGAAAAATCTTGTTTAGAATACCTGAGGGACCAGCAGCAGCTAGAGAACAGTGTTGTGAAATGCATACTAAAATGCAGAAGAGCATAAAGGACTTTGATGTGGCAGTGGGCCGACTTCACCTACCAGGAAAGCAAGTCCAGTTACAGGAGAGGTGGTGCATGTGTGTCATTAAGCCAGAAATAGCCATTGTGCTTTGATGAATAGAATGTCATTTTTACTGGGACACCAGGATATAGAAGGTAACCTCAAGAGTCCAAGATCTTTACAGAAAACCTGGCCCTTTAAAAACTGCTACCAAATCATGACCCCATGATTTTTAACTGCCAACAAAAACTCCCTTCTTCTCCACCTCAGCAGGTGTGTGGCGAGGGTTCTGGCACAAAATGGCCGCCGTGCATCACCAAGATGGCAGCTACTCACTAATGGCGCCTCTCTCCCAGACTATTGTTATGGCCCCAATTTGTTATGACATTAACGACAGCAAAGGATGACAGACAAAAATTTGAAAACTAAAACACATTTAATTAAACAAAGGCAACTAACAACAAACTCTACTCTACAGACCAAGATTGATTATATACACAAACAGAAATATTTACAGTCCCTTTGGTGGGTTGCTTGGTGATGTCCTGGGTGAGGAAAATGCTCCAACACAGGCAAAAATCCACTAAGAGCTTCACAGGTCTTGAACAGAATGACAGGTCTGGTCACATGAATCCTTCTTCTTGCAATTTCTCCTACTTAACTGTCTCAATTTTACTCCTCTTTTGCAGTGCCCTCCCACCTTTTAGCTTTTTTTAATTTTTCTCTGGGACTTGTCCCAGACATGCCTAAAACATGCCCAAACCTTTCTCCAGTCTGGGCTTAACAAAAAAAAGGAAAATACTGCCATTTAGTGGCCTCTATTCACATTACACAAAGTCCGGTTTAGCGTGAAAAGCTTCATATAAATGCAATGCTCCATCGCTTGGTGGTTCGCCAAAGCAAACCCTGGAACGAGACCCACCTCTGCCACTCAAGCTTGGGTCTGAGCTGGAACTTCAGGAGACATTCGCCTCTAACGTTGGGCACATGTAGGGCAGCCTGTCTGTCCTTCAGCAAAAGACAGCGAGAGAATGACAACACATCAATATGTCACAGCATAATACAATACATGCATTTAGCTGATGGATTTATCCAAACGGAGTGACAGTTTATCAGACCAAGTAGGGTCCAGTACACCCTGAAGCAATTTGAGGTTGAGAGCATCGCTCAAGGGCTCACCGACTACACTAGGGTTTGAAACAACAACCCGCGACCTTACAATTACAGGGCTCTAACTAAAATTTGAGTCAAAGTCGAGTTAACTATTGCACATAATTTGTAATAAATAGTTCTATCTAATGATTAAGTATGGGTATTCAATTCATTTGTTAAATTGGGCTCAGATCAGAATTACAAAGTTCCAGTTCCCTAAGTGTACACTGAACAGCCAAACTTTGCAAGCAAATTCCTCCAAACTGTGTTAATGTTTCTTAGAACCCTGCAATTCTACGGTCCCGAACCTAAGGCAGGGCTACGCAAATCCTGGCCATCAAATCCAAATCCAGCCCTGGTTTTCCCTCCTTCCAGGCAATAAAGTGAACAATTGTGGACACCGATTGGCCAGACTGTTATAACACCTGACTCTCAGGTAAAGGGATGACAGGTGATCAGAGTTCTGATATATGGCGTCGCAATCGAACACCGGTAAAACACCAGCTGCCCCCCACAGCTACAAGCCTGATCTTCCAGCTGAAAAAATAAGCCGTGAAATTGTAATCTCTCCAAGTAGGAGACCACAGGATAAAAGCATTACATGCGACGACCGCACCCAACCCCTTACGTACTGTTGTAGCGCAGCTCTGGAGCAGAGGGAAGATCTCTGGGTGAATCATATTCAGCTGAGTCTGAAGCTTTCGACTCCTCAGGTGATGGAAGGTGCAGGCTTGTTCATTCAGAATTAGATGCTCCGTCTCCGCAGGAAACCTGTTTGAACAAACCAAACCAATCGGCCAAAACAGAAAGGGCAACTCCGTGAAGGGGAGGTCAGAGGTCATAACGATGGCTGGTCGAGGTAACACTGCGCTAATTATCCAATGGGGCAAGTTATTACTGAACAGAGAAAACGCCCTCAAACAAATGCTGGTCAATAACGCCAAAACTGGAAAGGTAATATTTTCTGTTCTCTTCACTTGCTGATCCCTGGGTGGAGGCCTCTGCGTAATGAAGGCAGGGATACAGCCAGATCCCTACGTTTCCACTGGAGGATAACAGCAAAAAAACACTCTGCTGGATTGCAGTTAGAGGATGTCTCCAGATGACAGAAATCTCACGTTCAAAAAATGATCATGTGACACTTACTGTTCGTCCCAATTAAACAAGGGGCAGGAGTACAACAACCGAAAATAAAACCTTGGGGTATTGATAAAGGAGCCAGTCAACATTTTTGTTGGACAACTTCCGTTTGATTGCGTTTTTGTATTCACAGGAGATACGGCACAGCCTTGCGGCCAATCGGCTGTCGTGTTAACATAGTAAACGATGCTGACGCCTTTGAGGAAATATTTCACGGGGGCTCTGAATTGCACGATTTAAGATCACATTTCTTCAGCCACTTTGCACTAAACACACAAAAAACTCAAATAAGTCACTGATTTACATCATCTGGCCTCGGTCACCGGCAGAGTAAAATGGAGGATCACTGAAGACGCGCACATACCTCTCCATCCAGCTCTTGTAGCCGTCGGTCTCCAGCACTGACTCTGGTGTCATGTGCACCACTAAGGCTGCAGAATCTCCTGAGGAACCATCCTGATACCTGCAGGAGAACAGAACCCACCTCAGCGCCTTCGCTCAACTCACATCCCGTTTATTTATGGAGTTTGAACAGGACTCAAACCTCAGATGAACTGCAGAAAGATCAGAGCAGCTCTTGGCCTCTTGACTCCATACTTCTCTGTCAGGGGCGGGGATTGGTCCTTGTTTAGTCCAATAAATTCTAAAACTGTTTTATGTTTAATGCCAATAAGAAACTAATTCAAGCTTCTTACTTGTCTACGGTGACATTTTGTACATGCATGCAGCTTCCTCCATTTATCGTGCTTCTTTGCATTTTAATACTGGTCTTTCACTCATCATTGTATATACATTGGTGGGTTGGACATCATTGCCAATTCGCAGGCAGTGACACAGGTATATTTTTATTTACAAAGCATTTTTAGGCAAATATCGGTTTATCTCAGTAATCTCCTTTTTGAAAGCACTGGGAACCATGAGCTGCGATCATCAAACTGGTTGTTTCCCAGTTTTCCCAGGGCTTTTTCAGCTCTTGGACAATCAGTTTTTAGTTATTATGCACCACGGTCATGGGACAAGCGGCAAAAGGAGCGTAAATTGGACTGTTTCATATCCATGGCTGACTTTACGAGTGCTTTACAAAACAACTGAAGCATGTCAATGCTTTTTGTGAGCAAGCTAATGTATCCAAATTCCTCGTAATTTTAAAACTGTATATTTCACGTCATTCACTTCCGCCAAGATGATGAATGTTTTTGCCGGCGTTGGTTGATTTGTCTGTCTGTCTGTCTGTCTGTCTGTCTGCAGGATATCACAAAAACGGGCAAATAGATTTTAACCAAACTTAGCAGGATCTTAAAGTAGCACAAGTGGAACAACTGATTACATTTTGGCATATCTAGGCCAAAGTACAGCTGAGATATAGTTCAAATCCAGCTATGCTGGCAGAGATTTAAAATCTTTCCAAAGGGCTGGCATTTCCAATTGGCATGCTTTTGGGTTTTGCTGCCACCTGGCGATGGAATGCAACAATACTCTACATCGGCCAACGAAAATAGCAAATGCACAGAGTTGCGTTGGCGCGGCGGAGGCGCTGCACTCCCCGAGTGCTCTTGTTTGTATTGTATTGTTAGGTGTTGGCTGCTACCTTGGCCACGTCTCACTAGCAAAAGAGATTCCATATCTTAATGAGACTTCCTGGTTAAATAAAGGTAAATGAAACACTTTGACATAAGAATCAGCTAAGTAACAATGATGTCTGCAATAGGTAGTCACCTTTCAGTATACTGATAGGAGATATAGGAGATGCCACATTCATTTGTTTAGAGCTAATGCTACTTCATGGTTCTCCGGGTAAAGGACAGAAATCAACTCGCACACTCATAGCTACAAGCAATTTAGAGAGTCTCCAATCAGCCTGCAGTGCAGTGCAGTCTTTGGCGTATCGGAGGACACTATAGTACCTGCTGGAAACCCACACAAACACAGGGAGAACATGCAAGCTCCACATAGAAAGCCTCCAGTGTGGATTCAAACCTATAACCTACTGGTTGTGAGTCAAAGGTGCTATCCACTTTATCACCATGCCACCACCACTTATAGGTACTTTGACTTCACCAGAAAGCTGTGCCTTGGTGTTAATTTTGGTCATTATAGACTTTTTGGGGCACAATAAGTAGGGGTCCAGTAGGGGTCCCCCAAGGGTCCATACTGGGGCCTATTTTATTTTCTCTTTATATTAATGATTTGCCTGAACACTGTCCACATGTTGATGTCCAGCTTTATGCAGATGACACAGTCATTTTCACCAAAGCTAGAGATCCTGAGGAAGCAGCATGTGTACTCTCTACAGCTCTCATACACATACAAACATGGCTCAACAGATCATGTCTTGTACTAAATGCAAAAAAAACTGTTTGCCTGTACTTTTCTAAGCAACCGTCCCCTATACTCTCTCTGCCTGGGGTCATTATAGGCACTGAAAAGATAGAAGTGGTTACAGACTTTAAGTATTTAGGTGTTGTCTTAGATCCAAACTTTTCTTTTAAAAAACATATAAAAATGATAACTAAAAAAATTAAAGTTAATCTTTATAATTTTAAGCACATTAGAGGTGCCATGTCAAACACTGCTGCTCTAACGTTTTTACATGCTATGATTTTTTCCCACTTAAGTTATTGTATTACAAGCTGGGCCATGGTGGGGTCTACCACAATCAAGCCAGTGGAGAGTTTATATAAAAAAGCACTCAAAATTCTAGATAAAAAACCTTTTTCATACCATCATTGTAACATCTTAGATAAATACAAGTTGTTGAGTTTTGATAATTTCTGTAAAAAATCTCCTACAGCTGCCTATTGTATAAAACTCTACATGACCTGGCACCGCCTTGTTTACAGGAATTTTTTAAATATCGTCAGACACGGGTTACTCGAGCAGTGGTCAACAAAGATGTGGAGGTTCCATTCAGAAAAACTGCTTTCAGCCATAATGCACTATCTATAAAAGGTAGTGCTTTATGGAATACAATACCTGTACATGTAAGGGAATGTCCCTCTTTATCCACTTTCAAGAGCCAGATCAAAATGTGGCTCAGAGCTCAACAAACATGTACGCACCTCTGATTAGCTCTCTCTCTCTCTCTCTCTCTCTCTCCATTTTACTAAATGTATAAGTGTGTATGTTTGTCTTCATCTAACCTGCCTATGTTTGACTCCAGATGGAAATTAGCCTTTGTGCTATAATCTGGCACATTTACATATATGTATATGTTCATTAATGTGCATTGTCCTGAAATGAAATAAATAAATAGACATGTAAGGTACTCGCTCATAGCCCCTTCCGAATGCTAATTTGTGAAGGAGGTGGGCTGCTGAGCAGGGATTGGTGGATGTCATTACCGTCGGAGAACCTTATTGGTGGAGAGTGGCTGGACGAACTCCTCAGAAGGACACTCCACCACTAGGAAGACAGGACCGGGATCACTGGGCGTGCAAACGTCCTCTGGGCGAATCTGAAAGGAACCCAATCAGATGACATCAGCCCAACCAGACACGTCAGGTCCAGCCAACTGCTGAGGGTCAGTCCACAGTATTTTGGGCTTAACGCGTCATCTCCAGAACAGAATAACTCAGATTGATGACATTCCTTTTAAACTTTCACAAAGAAAGGACAAGTTGTTTCCCATTCGACATCCACGAAGTACGGTGTCACATGCATCGCTGCAGAAGAAACCAAGAAGGCCAAATTACCTGACCATTTTGAGAGAATTCAAAAGAAACATTGTGGACCAAAAATATGCAATTCTATGACGCCATCTACGCAACTGTATTGTTGTTGTTGTCAGTCATTTCACATTTAAATCTAAAGTGTTCATAGTATACTGAGAGGCATTAAAAAGCGCATACTAAAATATACTGTTTTACAGTTGTGATAAATGGTTTCTTTTGTGGTCGCAAAACATGGTCTGGACCAAATGTGCTTTTGGTAGTGAGACTTGCTCTCACTGCTATTGTTACATTGATCACCAATTCAGCAGTTCTTATCCATTATCTAACATGGCAGAAGACGTTTTATGAAATGCATTTTTGTGATGACACAGATTACGCACTTGTCAGGGACAACAGCTGACACATGTGGTTGTTCAGTGTCATTCCTTGCAGTCTGGATACGGTCATTTAATGGACATTAATGCGGGCAGAAATGTTCCTTCAAGACTGGCCATCATTACACACTCAAAATGTTTACTTCTTCCAAAATTCATTTGTTTGCGACATGTGAAATGGGAATGATGCGACAATCTTAATGGGTGTTTTAATTGGCCCAAACCTTGAACTTCTCATGTGCAAAACGACTTCTGGCAATATGCGATTCACAACCATGATCCAGGGGATTTTGTAGCATGTGGGTAATCATAATGGTGTTAAACCAAGAAGGGATTCAAAGCCAGACACCTTACATTTTGCAATGCTTACCATACCTGTTGGTCATATCAATCAGCTATCAACTTAGACCATAAAAACTACTATGAGTTTTTAATGCCTATCAGTATAGTATTATGCAATGACCTTACAAGTAAATCTGACAGAACACCTGTAGGTGTTCAATCAGTTGCAATTCATGCCCTCACATTTCTAAATGTAGTCTTTGCAAAAAGTGCAAGATACTGTGGAATGAGCCTTGAATGCACGCTCCCAGTTCTCCAAGTGCTCAGCGTGCCCAAAGAACTCATACTGATAATGTAACTGTAGAGGCGATCTAGCATGATTAAAACCGCGCATCTTAGCAATACTCGAAACAATGCAAAGTGGCACGAATACTAAGAATTTGTGAGGACAAAACACGATTAGGAGCGAGCATTCCGGATATGACACCACTGACGACCCTACGCATGTGACTAGGGCCCCACTGGCATTCAAGTGATGAATCAAACCAGATAACTGCTGCATGCAATCGCGATGTTTCTCCCAACATATGCATTGTCATCTTCCTACCTCTTTCCCTTCAAACGTGACACTTTTCCCAGACTTAAGGGTAGCGATGATCGGCCCGATGGCAGCAGTGCCACTGCAGGGAAGAACAACACCCATTAGAACAATTCATTAGTGCCCCTCATTTTTACAGTGTCCATGAGCACTCTTCATTGTCACAAGCACAGGTCATGAGCGCTCTTCAGTGTCACAAACATTGTCCTTGAGCTCTGTTCATCATCGCCAACACTGTCCATGAGCACCCTCCACCATCTAAAACACGATCATTATCACTGTGAACATTATCGCAGTTGATGAGAGCCCTTATGATTTTTTTTAATTTAATCATTATTTAACCTGGGAAGTCCCGTTGAGATTGAAATCTTTTTAAAGGGAGCCCTGGGGGTTGAGGTGGGGAGGGAGAGGGCAATTTGCACAGCCAATTAGATCAGGGGATGATCAGGTGGCAGGTTGAAAGAGCCAGGTTGGGACTTTAGCCATGACACCGGGGAACCCCCTGCTCTTATCGAAGAGTGTCATAGGATCTTTAATGACCACAGTGAGTCAGGACCTCGGTTTAATGTGACATCCCAAAGATGGCATCTCCTTCAGTACACTGTCGCCATCACTGCACTGGGGATTATTCCTCCAGAGGGAATATCACCACCTACTGGCCACCAACTCCTCTTCCAGCAGCAACTTGGTTTTCCTCTGTTGTCTCCCATCCAAGTACTGACCAAGCCTACACCTGCTTAGCTTCAGCAGATCAAATAGTGGTATGGCTGAGAGCCCCTCTATCACAAACACTGTCAATGAGTCATCCATTATCACCAACACTTTCCATGAGCCCCTCATTATCACAAACACTGTCCATGAAAGCCCATAATTATTACAAACACGGTCAATGAGAGTACTCCATTATCACAAACACTGTCCATGAGCGCCCTTTTTTTATCACAAACACTGTCCATGAGCGCCCTTTTTTTATCACAATCACTGACCATGATTGCCACTCATCTGCATAAAATAGGAGAGCCCAGCATTGCGCCAAGAGACCGGCCGCTTTGCAAGTTCTCAGTTGAACTCCAATTTCATGAACTCAACTCAATGAATATGCAGACTGAGCAGTTTTTTTCCCCTTCGTTGCGAGCACTCTGGCAGAGTTTCAGTGAGAACTAACAAGATGGCAGATCTCCAGGTGCAGGGCTGGGCAGCCCTGCTATAGAATAATGACAGGTCACTGACACAGGAGCCCTACTTACACAGGCAGACCAAACTCCTTTCCTTTCTGCACCAGGAAATTCCCCTTTTTCTGATGAAGCTGCAGGAGAGAGTTTTCACAAATTAAAAGATTAGTGAGGGTTTGGCAGGTTAGCCTGGTTGTGGCCTGGCATCTGTGGAGTTTCTAGTGTGAATCCCCAATGGGGCTAGGGATTCTGACTTCATTCTGCATTTAGGAATAGATCTGCTGTTTGACCATTGCTCAGGGCCCTGAACCCAAAACTGTTCCAGCATTACCCATGCATCTTTCCCCACCTCCAGACCAGCAACTGATCTCTCCAGCCTTTTCTCTAGGGCTGTCCTTGTGAAATAAATCATTACATATATGAAGAGTTGCTCATTCGTGTCCACATAACTGACCTTACAGATGAAGGCCACCACCAACGAGGGATCCCTGCTCAATTCCGGTCTCCGACCTCAAAAGAGAAAACAAGAACAATCTCACGCAGCCCAATAACAATATTGCTATGTTATGAGTAAACAGCTGGGGCAGGAAAAGGGTGAGAAGGTGGCCATCTAGTATGGCTGATTTGATGCGTACAGTGCCATTGCATACACGTCGTACTTACTACATTGACATTGGATACCAGCTACCCAACTGTCAATCAAATTCAGTGCGTACAGATGTAGTATGGGTATTCATGTGCCGTCTGAAATCTTACCGGGGCTCCTTGCTCTCTCCTCCCTGCCATCAGCTAACCTACTGGCCCCATCTGAGGTAACGGGCTCCCCCTGAGGGAAGCAGTTGGAACTGCAGCTGGGATTCCTCTGTCCTGAGTCCAAGGAAGGCCTCGGACAGTCTCCTTTCAACTTGGCTGACAGAGGATTATTTTTATTCATTTATTTATTTATTTCTAAGATTGATAACATACTGTATAACCTACTAACCCAGTGGTTCCCAACCCAGTCCTCAAGGTCCCCCTGTCCGGCAGGTTTTTGTTGCAGCTCTACTTTTGCACACCTTATCCATTTAAGGCCCAATGCAGCTTCATGCTCAGTCTGTTCAGGTAGATCTTTTTCAACCAATCAGCATGAAGCCCTTAAATGGATCAAGTGTGAAAGAGTAGAACTGGAGCAAAAACCTACAGGGCAGGGGGTCCTGAGGACTTGGTCGGGAACCACTGCTCTAACCCACAATCTCTCCACAGCCATCACAAATGCATTGAAACCAAAGAACACCTCTGTGTCCTTCACAGATATTTTACAATGGACAATTACAATTACATTAAGTTGGGCACAAATACAAATGTATCACAGTAAAACTCTTGTAACTGAATGCATAGTTTTGGCATTTTCATTTGGTGGTGGTGCACAGCAGGGATTAATTTTTGGTCATTTACTTGCATGCTCACCAAATATTGGCACCTGGCTAACAGTCATTGTGTCATCAGCACGTGGAGGGTCAGTATATGGACTGACAGCTGCAAAAATAAATAATAGTAATTTTTTTTAAGTCTGCAATTTTTTTTTTTTTTTAAATAAATGCAGCCCTTTAATGACTTATTAACTTATACTTCAAAATAAATGCAATAATATAATGTTGACAAGCGTATAAATAGTCAATACAGGCAACTGTATTCTGATAAAAAAGATCCACAAATGTCTTGTTTAATCTAAAATCATTTCACAGACATATTTTTAGGCTTTTTGTGACTGATTACCTAGCTTGATTTCTTCCAGTGGTCCAGAGAAAGAACGAATCGCATCCACAAATTTTTCCTTGAAAGGAAGACAGCAGAAAAAAGTGGGGAAAAGAAAACAACCTTTCAGACACAGCGCTTAATAAATTCCTGCATTTCAAGAACCAGCAATTTGACCTCACAAAGGCAGAGATTCATAATAAACAGAGCAGACTTCAATGATGGAGAAAATATTACAAGGCACACCAGAATTTTTAGAAATGCAAAATAAAGCTTCCAATCTTCAAATGACACATTATGCTAATTTATTAACCTACCAACTTCCTTTGGCCCAAAAAATGGTAAGAAAAATATTTCATTATACAAAGTGCCCTTCTGCTCAACAGCGTTTACTCTGCCCCATCACACAACTAGAAAAGGCTGAAAATCAATTCAGAACTTATTTACATAGATATTTTATTTTTCCCATTTAGATACAGAAAATGTTACTCACCAACTGTGGTGGTCCCGAGAGGATGCACTCAGGCACTCCAGTGTCTTTAAGTGTCAGTATCATCCCTGCAGGGAAATATAAAAGTAATTAAAAAGTATGAAAAACGGCAGCTGCAAATTAGATCTAAATGCAGAAGAAAGCAGCTATTCAAAAAACAAAAATATGTCATTTTTCCGATTCGGTTCACATGTGCAAGGCAGAAGCTGGAAACGATGGAAATGCCAATTGATTTTAAGTGGGTCAAACTGTGGACTCTTACCCGACAGGCCGCCAACATTCTCCCAGCTCATCCTGGTGAGGAAGATGTTGTCCAAACGGGCAGCCTTTAACCTGAACGTGCAGACGTAACCTGGTTATCAGAAAGACACGACTCTCCAGCTCTAACGTGAGTTTCCTACACCAGCTGCGCAGTACTACTGTTACTCACTTGTGTTCTTGCATCAGCCGCTGGGTCCCTTCGCTACAGTTGAACAGATATCTGGAAACACATACACATCAACAACACCAGGTCGTGGTAGGGACTGAATGGATGAATGCAACGTCACGGCAATGTCAGAGTCAGCTGTTGTGTAACGATGTTCAGGAAATGGCAAAATTACCAAGCTAGTCACTACTTACCGATTGTATTCAGAGAACACATAGAGCGATGCTCCATTGCCACGGCTACCTGCTCCGACGACTTGGACGTAAACAGTCGACGGCCCATGCAAGTCTACATTCTTCCTCTGCTCTCTGCTTTTCACATGCCGCAGGGTCTCTTTGGGGGGCTTGGCTCTCTTTTTATTCTGGATCTGAATTCCCCCAGCACTGGACGCCATATTCCGTAAAAGAAAAGCTGCCTGCGGAGGAATGCGCTTAATCCATACGTTTGAGGGGCTCGGATAGTTACCGACGACTGTATGCTGCAATAACCATGCAAGAGATTTGAAGCGGAATGCCACTCTTTTCATAATAAACATCAAAGTAATGAAGTGTCTAACTAGCTGCCTACCACCGTGCTAAATATTGCAGTACATAGTTGGCTGACATCTCGTCCTCTATCAGTATTCAACGAAATTTGCAGCAAAATCGCTACTTTGCTCTATAGCTCAGTCACAGGCAGTGAGATCAACGTGACATTTCTTCGGACTTCGTCCGGCGCAGGAAGATGACGTTTACTGATATACTGCGCACGTTTCGCTTGAACTATCGAGTGGACGAAGTCAAAGTAACTATTTTGAGCATTCCTGTGAAGCAAATTCAAAACTGGATAAGTTTTTCAAAAATTCGCGTTTAGTCCTCCTCACTGCTGCTACTATATACATAAACGCGGGTGAAATAAACATGATATCATTAACAGGGGTGAGAAATCAATAGAGCTTCTCTCCCCACCCCCCTCGTTCAGAGCAGTCAGTGGGTGCTTCTCAAAGCGTAGGCTGCAGCCTTCGAAGGCTGCATTTTTAGGGGTCGTCGCTCAATTCCATCCGCCAAATCGATGTAATGTCATTTAACCTCCGTTAAGCAGCTTTATTTTAAGCGCCACTGATTTCCCTAACCTTGGGTCTTCTTGATAAAAAATTGAGTGGATTTCATACCTTAATAATACGTACGCACAAAAAAATAAAAATGACATTTTGTGGAAAATATCCTAATTTGTAAATCTATGGGTAAAATAAACTGCATGGAATTTTCATCTATTAATCAGGATGGACTTGGAAATTATTGACATTATGCATAATCTTAATTTCCCTTTTTAATGTCAAGTTTGTGTTAATAAATCAGAAAAGAAAGTGACGTACGTTTCTTTTTTGTGCCTACGCACCGTATGTAACTGAGGCCCCTTAACACGAACCCCTAACTCTAAACATAGCCTTAAACCCAACCCTACATTTATACTTCGTGTGTAACTTAAAGAGTCGGTTGTAGTCTTTGAAGGCTGCATACGAGGGCTGCGAAATCAGTGAAGACTCTGCCTCTGCCAAGACGCCTCCGAATGCGGCAGAAAAATATAGGCCTAGTCTTCGCCGGCTGAGTTTCGACAGGCTGCACTGCGAAACGTAGGCAGCAGCCTTGACAGGCATCACTTCTCGGCTGCTACACCGTCACCGTGGGTTCCGAGGTGAAAGCATTGCTTAATGCACCCGAGGAACTTTAAGAGATATGAAAAAAAATCGTTAGAAGTCATATTTTAGTCGAAACTGCAATTAGAACATTTTGTAGGATCTACTCGGCATTGCCTCATCATTCAGGCTACAGCAAGATAGGCCTACATGAAAGATAATCTCTGAATCTCTGTTTTGCTATGGCAAAACCTAACGAGTCATCGGTATTTAAATGTTTGTGAAGCAAAAACTAGCGTGTTGATCCTCCATTAAATGATCGATTTTTATTTTAATGACAAAACCGACCAAGTTGAATTAGCCAATTATGAAACAGCGCACCTATTACCTAATCTGTCTGGTCAGTCCCCTAGCAGACCATTTGATGTGCAAGACATAGGCGCTACATGGTCAGAATTCACGTTATTCACATGCAGATAACAACTGAAAAATAGCCTCAAGAGGGAAGCATGTAGTATGCACTGAAAAAACTGTCACACGCCGTGGCATCGACGTAATTGCAAAGTTTTTTCTAGCAATTTTTATAATTGATAATGAACACTTTTGGATCATTTAGGCATGGATACTGACAAAATAAATAAATATAAATGAATAAAATTTCCCCTTTATTTCTAATTATGTAGCAAATGAACAAATACATGCCAAGTCAGTTTCATTGACGGACAAAAGCGTAAGTCCAGAGGAATGGACGCTGTCTCTTAAGTGAGAATCTGCCCCTTGTGGCGAACTTGGTTTTCCCATAGCCTAACGCTCTTGAAATGCAGCCTTCGTCGGCTGGACGTCAAAGGACGGTTCAGGTGTATCCTTTGCGGCCGTATGTATCCCATATCCCTGTGCGGGCGCAGGACCCAGGTGCCTAATTAATAGAGTAAAAAAAAAAAAAAATGGCAGAGACCGCAGACGCGACCGTTTCGGTGGAGTTTGTAATGAAACATACGCCACCGAAACGGGAGGGAGAGAATCATAATTGTCCAACATTAACAAAAATGGTGTCATATCAAAGGATATGTCAATACGAATCCAATGGTACCAAGATCTTTCTGCGTAAAATATTAAGGAAGTTATGGACTGCTCAACTTCCACAAGTTTGGCACACTGAGCGCCGCGAAGCCCTGAATGACCAGTATTTCCACATAGCAAAAATAACGTTAGTTACCACAGATGTAACTCATCGATCATAAGACTTTCCGTCTTAATTAATCATAAGTGTCGTTCGGGAACCAACGCCATAACGGGGAAATACATTCCCCTCAAAGCCGTACGCTACCATCAATTTACCGGTGTGAGAAACTTGGCAGCACAGTCCTCAGTCGTATGCATTATCTATGAGTCATGAATTTGCGCTACTGAGAATGTTAATTGTGTTCACGTCCAGCATTTATACCTTCATTTATTTGTTACACACGTAGGCTACTGTACTAGTTCACTTGTGACATTTCCAAGGAGAGTTTCTGTCAAGTGCAGAGAATGAGGAACACAAAGTTGATGTTCACTTTTTAATTCATCAGGGCACAAACCAAACAGTCGGCCAAGAAAAGAATGAATAGTAACAGGGCAACTGCAACAGTAACAGTAAACTAGAAAAAAAATGTTTTGTGAGGTCCATCAATTCTGTGTTTTATCACCTCTTGCGGCTATCAGTGCTCCTTCTTTGCTGCATAAAGATGCTACCTAGTGTACGAGGTTAGAGTATTTCTGCAGGGAAACCTGCTCCTGGAGTGCTGTGGTCCTGCACATTTTCAGCTGTAACACACTCGATTCAAACCACTGAATGGTCAAGGGCCTTGACAAGCTGTAATCATTGGAATCATGCGTGTTACAGCAAAGACATGTAAAACTGCAGGGTTATTGCTCCGCAGGAGCAGGGCTCCATACCCTTGCCTAAGGCATTAAGGCAGAAAATTGCACCAGCTGCAAGTTGCAGTTCCAACAGATGATGCCGATTTCTTAGTGTTCTTGCAGCGTAGATCATTCAGGTCAACAAGCTTGTATGAATCAGAATTTCCTTATAATTGGTTTTCTGTGTCTATTCTCCACTTCCCATTATTTTGTTAGAACAATCTTGCAGAAGATGGGCCTGGAGGAGAAAGTGTCCCCTCTCCAAGCAAAAAATAAATGGGACAACTTATTACAAAGTATTACAATATTTATACTAATATTATAATTATAATAATATATTTTATTATTAAATAAACATTGTGTTTGTTAAAGTATGTTTATTACTGAAATAGTACAGAAATGTTTTCATTGCATATGTACCACACACTGACACATTCATAACTGTAATGTATGCACATGAGTGTGTGCATCATGTACGCTGCCTGGGTAGCCCACAAATATATCAATGAATCGGCCCTGATGGTCACACACTGCCTGCAGTACAACAGAGGCGAACAGCTTTCTGCAGTGACCAGTGACCATCAGGACCAGCTGGAGGCTGATATGTACATGACAGCCATCCATCTCTCCGGCTGCATGAGTGAAAGCACAGTGTGATATGTACATGACAGCCATCCATCGCTCCGGCTGCATGAGTGAAAGCACAGTGTGATATGTACATGACAGCCATCCATCGCTCGGGCTGCATGAGTGAAAGCACAGTGTGATATGTACATGACAGCCATCCACCGCTCCGGCTGCATGAGTGAAAGCACAGTGTGATATGTACATAACAGCCATCCACCGCTCCGGCTGCGAGTGAAGCACGGTGTTGAGCCAACCCAGCAAAACCACATCCCATAGCCACGATCTCGGTCTCCGTGGACGGGAAGTGGATGACTGAGGGCAGGCATGTCATCATTTTCTCCACCACACGATGGACTACCCTGTGCACTGTGGCAAGGGGTATGTTGAACGCCCTTGACACCACCCTCTATGAGAAGCCACAAGCCAGCCAAAACAGTAGCACAAGGACTTCTAGCGTTGGACCCCAACCATGCTGCCTGTCCATGTGCAACAACTGGAGGAGGTCTGCAATAGCTGGTCTTCCAAGCCTGAAGTCAGGCCTTGTGTCGCACCCCTAAACATATCTGGCCAGGACTGGGACAGATACATCCAACCAGCAGTAATGGAGAATCTACAGGATGGAGGGAGAACAGATATAATTTTTAACATTGATAACTTCACTATATATCTTGGATATGGTTATAATGGAAGAAAATGAATTGGGACATTTAATAAATGTACTGTGATATTACAGCTAATAAAATGCACTGTTAGGGGCTCAGTATCAGAGATTCTCCTTTGCAGAATGCTACAATGTCTGTATATGCTTTCAGCACTCCAATTTGTTAAATTATAACAGGGCTGAGCACAAAGGTGTGCTTCACTTCCTAACCAAATACCCATGGGTAGAATACATGTCAAATCAACGTAATCGTCCGACAGCTGCTAACCACTTCACTGAGTTAGAATGGCTGCTGTATGCAGGGGAAGAATAATGATTCGAAACACGGCTTCTCTCCTAATATTTTCAGACCGAGTGCGTGACTGTACCTCCGATGCTTCTCTCGTTTTGAATTTTTCCAATCGGTTGTCAGCAACGCGTTATTGCAATTTATAATTCATCGGAGACGATGTCCAGAGTTTGCCCCCACCGGTTTTGCGGAGGGGGATAAAAGTCTTCCAATCCGACGTTTGGATGTGTGGAAAATATTGGCAAAAGTTTTATTTATATCTATATTTGACTGCTTTTGGTTGCCTACGCCTGCATTATCCTTTAATTCATAATAGCCGACAGAGTAATTTTTTTAAGTAGAAACCCATCCAGGACTACGAACCTGTTTTTGATCACCAAGGTTGTAGCCCGAACATGTAGTCCTCTTATGAACCCAAAGCAGACGATTCAGTATGCTGATACATTGCGACCAGTGATCAGTTTGCCTCATGATACCGAGGAACCCAAATATATGCAATTATGTAAATAAAATGCCTAATTACCTTTCTACCAGTCGGCCACAAATAGCTACACCACAAACGCCGACGTCTGCGTCGGGTTCGTCGCCGGTACTCTTCCTCCAACTCCTCTTCCATCTCCTGGAACTTATCAAACGGCAGCAAGCACAAACGCGTCTTGCCATTCATAATTGCTTCAGTTCTGAAAGCGCAGTACGGTGACGTATGTTTCGCATGACGCAAACATCCGGGCCTGGTGGATGTTTCAAAGGAGTACACTTCTTCGTAGGCTGCAGCTTACGCTTCGAGATGAACCCTTTGTCTCTTACCTTAAATGTGAGTCCGGCGGATGGAATTGAGCGACGGTCCCTAAAAATGCAGCCTTCGAAGGATGCAGCCTAGGCTTTGAGAAACGGCCAAAGACTTGCCTCAATGTGAAAATGACAGTGACCGCGTTCAAAGCCAGATTTAGCCATAGATATACTTTCAGAAACATTTTCCAATTCCCAAGAGCCTGACCATGAAAAATGCGGGCCAGATAACATACGTGTGCGTGCATGTATGGATGGATGGGCCACAATGGGTTTCCCCAACAGAAGAACGACAAGGCCACAGCACCATCACATTCTAGTTTTATTTCATCTGACCGGCAGGCACAGACTATAATCATTACTACATGAACACTTAGGATTCCATCGATGTCTTAAATATAGAAGTCAAACCAGTAGATAGGATAGGGAAAATAAAAGCCAGGAGCTCTTTAAAGCCAGTTGTTAGATTAAGTACGCCCCATATTCACCGACATAAGGCAAAGTCCCTTCCTGCACACATTTTTTTTTTCTGTTTATAGTTCTTATACATCTTCTATAGTACAAGATACAACTCAGTTTCACACTGTACAGTTTTATTTTCACAGTTGTGCGAACATTATACATTTCTTTAAATCTTTAGATACACCAACGTAATAAAATTCCTCACCCTTAATATTTTATAATCTAATATTAATATGCTAATAAAATGAACATTTACACACTTTTCTCCATTTTTTTTTTATCTGTCAAGGGACAATTTCCATCATAATTCATGTCCCAACAGAAAAAAAGTGCAAGCGTTATGAGTGTTCGTAACGTGAAGACTATTTAAAGCCAGGATAATGGTGACACACTGTTTTGAACAAACGCTGACAATTATAAGATTTTTATTATACAGCATAATTCACAATTCTTATTACTTGTGTTCCCTCTCCCCCCAGAAACCATTTTATTTGTGGTTTTTAAAAACCGATGGCTGAATTTTACAGTCAGAACACTCATTAAGAGTACCAAATTAAAAATGAAGAATAAAGAAAGGGTTGTTGATGGTTTTCATGACCAGGTTTCAGATCAATGGCTCAATATTTTCCAGATCACCATGGTCTGTTGAGCATGTAGATCCTCTTCTAAAGTTGTTTCAGTTTTGACTACAAACTGGTGCACTGTGGGGAAACGGGCTCTTGACGGTTAGCAGTTCATTAAAGACCCTTAATCAATTACCGTGATGCACTGTGGTCAGACAATCATGTCATGGGCCAAGAAAGTTTCCACTACCTTTGCAAGTTTGGACTGAATGCAAATCAGTCTTCATTGTAGCCTTTATTGTTCATTTTAGATCATCTGTAAGAATTTATCATTTCCTCAGTTTCTTTTCGAAAAGTTTGCTTTGTTGTTTGCCTATTCGGTCCAATCAGTGATCACGTATCCTAATAAGCAACGCGTGGTGCACCACGGAAAGCGATAAAGGGTCTTTAAGCGAGACAGCTATATAGTTAGCACATCTCAGTACCAATCCTGAACGGATCAGGTGACATCACGGCCAAAAAAACCAGGTCAGCATCAGGGTACCTGGTCGCCAAGGACAAAGTTTCAAAGCCCCAGATCAAAAAACAGCACAGCTTCCAAAACGGCACATTCTTACCTGGTCCTCTTAACTTAGTGACCATCTTAAACTCCATTTTTTTATTTTTTGCTTTTCTACAGTACACAGCAAAGCTCAAGTATGCATTGTGGATGGTTGTGAACACTGTCGGCCCTAAACCTGGCTTTGGGCAGAAGGGAAGTACGGTCATGCCTGATGACAGATCAACTGGAGCAAACCAATATGTACGGGATTGAGGGGGGATAATACATAGGCTTATTGCCACAGATACTCCCCTAGCATCCGGAACAAAATGGTATGTTCCACATTCGTTGGGAAAAGTAATTTACATGATGTTTGCTCTATTATTCTCTCCCCCCCCCCCCCCCCCCCCCCCATTATGGGGAGTCCGTACACCCAAATATTTCTGAAGCGGGGGGGAGGGAAAAAAAAAAAAAAAAAAGGTTTCGACATATTTACAAAGTGTTAAGTTCATCGTGCTCGCAAATGCAAGTCAGTGGGTGCGTGCCAGTGTGTACGCAACTTTACAATACCGTGCTTCTATACCGTACGAGCAGTGTCCGTATTTAAACAGTGAAAGCTTTCATACCTGTGAACACAGATCTAAATCAACATCTCCTGAATAGTTTTCTTGCCCTCAGTCCTCATTGTCAGCAGTTCATTACACAGCAAGGCCCACCAACAACCTCACCTAGCGTGGTGCATGCTGGGCAAAATTTGATCCTTACCAAAAACTGATTTTCCTTTGCAGACAGAAACACACGCACATATACACACATTTTGCGCACGCGCACAGCTCAGTCATACAGAGATGGGCATGGTGGAACGATCCAGAAAATACGCTTCTAACATCATGTGCTGATTGAACTCTCCAGAAAACAATAAGGAAAGAGAGATCGTACTCCACAAGTGATTTAACACTATAAATATATTTCCAGATTTTCAACACTACACTGTGTCCACGTACGAGATGAATGAGGTCATTAACATGAGCCAAGACCACTGCATGAACAGTTTACTAGCGTGTGACTGTTGAACATGCTGCACGAGAGAGAGAGAGAGAGAGAGAGAGAGAGAGAGAAAGTACTTGTGAAGATGCCAATATACAGACATGATTGAAATGAACACCGATCTTATTGCACAAGGCGTCTGGCAGACAAGGGTGTGTGTGTGGTGGGGGAGGGGCACTTTTTCTTAATTTAAAGACTAAAAACCCACAGCTGAAACAGCCTTCACAAATGAAGTTTTAAAATCAGCTCAACCATCTCATACACACGACATGAAATAGTTCTTTAGCATCAATTTTGTTGAACTAGGAGATGAAAAAATAAAATTCATACAAAGGTCTGCCAGGCAGGTCTGTTCCCTGGTCAATTATGAACAACCAATGAACAAACTCAGCTGGGAAATCACACTAAGGGTAGAGGCTAATAAAAAAAAAATGAATCCAAATATATAATTTTCTAATGTAGCACATTCGTAACAAGATTGGCCGACATAAGGTTTTTTGTTGGCTTGCCGCTCGCGAGAGCAACAAATGCTAAATAGTCAGCCATCAAGCTCTGCCAACGGACAAACCAAAACTATAATGACAAGGACAGCTATGCTCGTAGCTCCGATTGCCAATAACTCGCATCCGATTACGGAGTCAGAATCAAGTCGAGTTGCCACTTCTGACAGGGGAAATAGTTTTCAGATAATGTTTTGCAAGCGAAGGCTATCGCACCAGTGGGTTTGATTTGACTTTAAACGCTGCGGTATTTGACAAAGCAGTTTTTGTTTCTTAAATATACCGTAAATTTAAATTTTTTTTTTTTGCATTTTTTTTTCTTTTTCCTCTTTTCTAGTGTTCCTCCTCGGGCTCAGTCCACGTACATGGGCGAGCTGGGGGAGGCCGGCATCTGATCCAGGATCCGGCACACATAGCTCGCTACGTCCACCGAGCGCTCCTCGTACATCAGGATGAACGCGTGTTTCTGCAAAACGAGGAAAAAAAAATTACCCATTTAAATGTGAACATAAAGAAGATACTCTGAGCTACAGTTCATTTAAAAGAACAGTAACACTCGTTTAAAAGAAAACAGAAAGCGCAAAATACGACTACAAATTCTTACCAGGAGCTCTTTGTACTTTGGCCTTTTTGACTCATCCTTTGTAAGGCTAGGACAAAAAAAAAAATAATTGTACAATTAATGATTGTGATATACAACGATGCATCACAATTACAGCGACGTTATTGTACGCAAAATACAGCCGGGGCCAGTGGACCAGGGAAAGACAATCCAGCAATACTCGACTCCTACAGGAAGGAACGTCTTTAGGTATTTGCTTCAACTGTGCATTCATCACACAGATTTGCTAAATACTTTCCTCTCTGCCAGAGGATGCTCATTAGTGACATCAAGTGGTCACCTGCTGAACTGCATGATTGGAGCAAATGTAAGCAAGCACTGAGGCCAAAGAACTCAATGAATACTGTTCAGTTAAAGGGGACCCAACATGCTGATCCTTCTTTTAATACATATTAGTAATGTTATAATGTTGGTTGTCCATGCTCAACCTCTGAAAAGTTTCTAAACATAAGATACAGGGATTTTGCTGTAATCCAAGAACGTGATTTCGTGAGCGCGACTTCCTCTCTGAACAGCTCCTCTCAAGATCTTCAGAGGATCTGGGCAAAACCTGACGTCAGGTTGTGCCGTCCAATTAGTACAGACCCAGCCAGAGCCAACCACTGTGCTGGACCTGCCCACACTGGAAACTATTCTAGCAGGCACTAACAATGCTAGATCATACTATGCCTTAGTAGCGTCTACACTTCTGGAAATACAAAAGAAGAACTGCAGATCATTTGAGGTGCAATTTTTGTCAGTATCTCTCCCAAAGCTACTTGTCCGTTTACTTTTGGTAGCATAGAAAAACATATCTTTCTCTTCCAAAAGACAATGCCACCAGAAATCAGTGAGTAGCTTTTTTTTGTTTGCTGGCAGCTAACAGCCACAGCCAAAAGGAACGTTAGCTGCTTGTGCTCAGCAGTTCACCAAAGACAGCTTTGTCAATAAAGGATAATTCGACACAGGATAAGCGTTTCAGCTGCTTCTCAAACCTGAAGCAGTTGCATCGATCAAGCGCTTGGAGCCACAAGCTGCAAGTAACCATATAACAGCAAATAATGTAAGTGAAGCTAACGTGTTACGGGTGGCTAGCAGAACCGTCAGCGATAGTTAGCACTAACAACTGGCCTCAAACGTAGGCTTTGTAAAATATCTGAAGATAAAGCCTGTATTGGTCGTGAATGCCCGTGACTCACAGACACAGAAGCTGTAAGTTGCTTTTACTGCATAAGCTAACCTGATGTGATAGCCAGTTGATTGTGGCTGTAGCACAGTGGCTAACATAGCCAAGTTACTGTTGCTAATATTTGTGTCCTAAATATGCAAGAGTGATATCAGGGGAAATTCTACATAAGGTGTGTAAACATAGACCTCATTTGAAGCTAACTTTTAATACTTGTCTTTTAATACTTAATTTGGATGCTTGGTACAACTGTGAACAATAACAGAACTTGCTGTCTATAAAACCTGAATTGCAAGGGTTTGGCTCAGTGGTTATGACCGCTCGGTTACCAGCTACTGCATGCTAGTTTGCATGTCGTGCCAATTAAAAATTCTCCTGGTTAACTTGTATGCGGCAATCATGATCGATATGCTTGCGTTACTTTGGTTAGCATCAATGTGGCAGTTTCTTCATAACGTTGCCCGATTGTAGCCACTACAGTTAGTGATCACTTCACTTATCCATCACTAGGATCAGCCGGATACTTCACAAATGTCTGAGCAAGCTCTCTGGTGCTACCATGAAAGCAATTTTAAACGCAGAAGCTCTACTGGTTAACAAATGATTTCTCTGCACTACTTTGACATAATTTCATCCCCCTTCAGAAATTGTAGTGGCTAATAAAAAGCCGAAAAAGGCGGAGATTAAATAGGTAATTCTTTCCTGTAGAAGTGATCAATTCGCTAGCTCCACAGAAGCAACTTGTCCGCGCAAATGGAACTTGCGGTCTGCAAAACTTGTATTAAGTTCATAAAATAACCAAGCTCTCTCTAGCCATCGCGTACTATCCATAAAGCTGCTTCCACATCAGACACAAGACAAATTTTTCACTGGACAGATTAGCCTACATTCAAAGTCAATGCAAAGACGCAAACACAGGCGTTATGGGTGCGTTAAGCAGCTTTCACACCGGACACGAAACAAATTTTTCGCGCGACAGATTACATTCAAACTCATGACCGCTTATCAACTGCTGCACGTTACTTCGTGTGCTCTGCAAATTAAAAATTTGGTTTTTATTTTTGGTTTGCTTCTGGTTAACTTCTATGCAGCAATTATGATCGGTATGCTTGTGTTACTTTGGTAAGCATCAATGTGACAGTTTCATCATAACGTTGCCTGATTGTAGCCACAATACTTGAAGCTAACCGGAGAGGTGCTGTATGTGTTTGCCGAGTTGGGCTGCAGATAGACCAGATGTAGACCTTGCAGAGCTAAAGGGGCGTTTTTGGGTGCCTATGAAACGATCGCTTTACTTATCCATGACCGGGGTCAGCCTGGTACATCTCCAATGTCTAGGGAAGCTCTCTAATGCTACCGGTGAAAGCAATAGGGAAGCGCACAGGCTATAACATGTCCGGTATAACAAACGCTGCGTTGCCATGCGCCCATTTTCTGCGAGGAAAAGCTTGTCATTCCGAAGCAATAAGTAAACCATTACCACGGGCAATTTCTGAAAAGGCCGTTTAGCTTGGAGCTTTCGCCCCTCTGTTTTATACCAGCGCGGAAACTGTTCGTTTCTCCACGCTAACAACACAACACAGCTATGCACAAGAACCATCAGGTCTGACTACACACCGAAGCAGTCCATAAGCTGTTAGTCCCCTTTTAGCAGCTCCTCACAGTCCATGTTTCCCTCTAAACTCAGACCCACTGGATTTCTACGGTCTCCGGTCTACGCTTGGGCATGTCGACCCGTCCTATAAGAGTGTCTATACGGGGTGGATTCTAGCTTTCCCTGCATCCGAGCTACGGAGTAGTAAAACCGCTGTACTCACCAACTGTTGCCGTAGCAAACTGTAGCTGATAGCAAATTCATGCTTGAGCTGCCAGACTTGCGCACTGCGCCCTCTACTTTGGCCTTTACATTTATTAGAACAAGTTATTTTCATTAGATCTATAAACATGTACTGCGTTAGATTGCAGAATATTCCTGTCAATTACTCTGGAGCCGGACCAGGAAAACTGCGTCCTGCTGCCTCGTCCCGCCTAGATCCGCCCTCCACAGAGCTGGCCAGTCAGAAGAAAGTGGGCACACGGGGAGTGGGGGCCATAGCGGAAGAGCCACCCCAATGAGGCGTTTCAGGCAGACACTACTATGGACTACAAATGGGGTTTTTTGACGATGGCAGTATGAGTGAATTAAGTACCCTTTCTTTACTTTGCGCAATCAGGAGTGCTCTAGGGGAGTCAAAGACCAAAATATAAACTTGGAAAAATAGCATATTAGGTCCCCTTTAACCATTCATGTTCCTACACAGCACGAATAACACCACAATACTGGCAAACACCAAACAGAGAACTGCAAAACAGCCCAGGTTATTGGATCTGACCAAAGGTGCAGTGAAAGTTCTCACCACAGGTTGACGAAGGCAATGAATTTTGGGGAAAACTGCCGCTCCTCGGAGTTACTGAGCTGGGGCGGGTCGCCCTTCACCACCTGCGTCAGCTGGTCGAACACGCTGTTCCACTTCGGGTAAGGAAACCGACCTGTAGCCAGTTCGTACTGCAGACAAAAAAAAGAAAAAAAAAAAAAACAACAAGCAAAATTAACTCTTCATCCTCACTTACAGCACAATTTTGAGCATTTAGTGCATGAGAGAGGAAACCCAAATTCGGCATGCAGTCAGAAAGCCAGAATCCATTGACAGTGACCTTTTTTGGCTGTTTTAGTTTCGGCCGAGTCGATCATCAGAATAGAAACCCAGCTGAACATTCATTTTACACACCAAAGAGGAAACTGGAAGCAAAGAGTCCATGAAACAAGCAGGACCTGAAGACGGCTGCAGTGCAAACCCCGCAAGGCACAGGATGGGCACTTGCAGTAGCTACTAGGGGTGTCAACATCTACACGTGTAAACTGTTACACGGTTAACAAATCATAACCATTTAGAAAAATCAATAACCTTGTACAGGTCATTTTTTCCTCCTCCTCACTCATTTCATACCAATACATATAGTCGCCTATTTTTAGGGGTGATAATGTTGCCTGAAAGCTTCAAATAAAAACTGTTGATGGCTTGTTATTTTAGCCTATTGTTGCGTGTTGTTGTACGTTATATTGTTAGTTGGCGTTCTGTCTGCTTTTCACGACCTGATCACGCATCCTCGCGTCTAAAGAGGAGGAAGAAAACATTTTTTTCGCCAATTTTAGTGAATAATTGTGAGAGTCCCCCTCTACTTTAACTTTGTGGATATAAAGGTGAAGTTTTTTTTCTCTCACTTCAGCTTACTTTGGCTTCTTTTTGAGTTGCTTTCTCTCGCCAATTCCACATTACTTTTACTATGAGACGTATATTAAAATCCAGACGGAGCTACCTTTGCGAGAGAGGGATGCAGTTTGCACTTTCAGTTTAAAAAAATAAGTACAAAAGTGAGCAATAGTTCAAACAATGATTAAAAAAAGGTTAATCCTTTTTCAGCTTTCACTTGAACGTTTTCTTATCTGTCAAAATGATGGAGGATTTTATTTTCAACTCATTTTACTTTCTGTGGTTATATAGTGCACCTGCGATCGGTTAGAAGTACACGTCGGTTAGAAGTCCCGTGTACACGTATAGAAAAAATTGTAAACGTTGACACCCCTAGTAGCTACAATCTCTTTACACAAATAAAGACCATAACGGCAAAATGATCAGTCACATTGTCACGCTGTGGAGAAATGACAAATTAAAAATTCAAAACAATCTTAGAAACAAAGCACTGAGAAAAATGCAAAAAAAATAAATAATAAAAAAAAAGGCCTGAAATGCACGGAATACCCCTCAGCCCGATGTCGAAGTTTTTGGAGACGCCCGCCTGCCGCCCGCCCAACCGCACGAAGGATAGCAATACCCCGTCAGCCTTGAGGGCTGAGGGGTAAAAATATATGAACTATTATAATAATAATAATTATAGATTATTATAAATATTATAATAATATATAAAATATACAAATATGCTAAATTTGGACACTGATCATTTTTCCTTTGTGGTCTTCAAATATTAGCTCTAAGCACTTGGTGCAAATTGGCAATAACAGTGCTGTGTCTCTAAGCATTGAGCCAATTCAAATAATCAAACAAATAAATATTTACACAAACATATTACAGTAGGCAAATGATAGGGCATCACGGTAAATTAGGCGAACTTGGAACAATCAGTCCGAAATGGGCCCCTGAACTCACAGCGCATCACCGACTGTGCTGCGTAAGCGTCAGAGTGAGCGGAAGTTTCTAGAACTCACCAACGTGATTCCCAGACTCCACACGTCCGACCGCACGTCGTAACCTTGCCGGGAGGCACTGGGGTCTATCCTCTCCGGCTGGAAGCACAAGACGGCACAAGACATTTTGGCTTCACAAGCGAGAAAACTGGAATGTCACAAAAGCCAAGATCACATGGCTACAACAAATACAAAACTCAAAAAGCAGTCAGTTCCTTTCATTTTCTTTAATAGCGCTGCCACATTTCATTCTTTTCGCTAAACTTAATGAAATATTATAGTCCAGGCCTGCTACCATAAACAACAATCATATTATTAACACCTGGCCTTCACTGAAAGGCGATGGATAATCAGACCCTTGTGTCCAAGGGAGAGACAGAATTGTCTTTTCTGGAAAGGCTGAGGAACCAGCGAGAACTGGACCATTTAAAAAGGTTCTCTTAAATATCAGACAAACAAGGCAAAATGCTTTCAAATCTTTAATGCTTTTCCCATCTGCAAACGTTCCACAGCGCCGAAAAAGCTTCCACAGATGAGTGTCAATTGAGAGTCACTACGCCTGGACCTCCAAGCCCAATTTATCCTAAAACGCAGATCAATTTTACTTCACTTTTTGGAAACCTGTTTACTTTGCCAAGTACGGCTCTTTCACGAACTTGTGAAATTAATATCATGAACTCCTCAATATTCACTCAATTCAAAATTTTATAGCAATTCTCCATATAAAGCTTACTTTAGTCCAAGACTAAGCTGACCATGTGTCTGTAAAACTGCCAAGTAGACTAAAATCACAGTGCTAGAATGTGTTCAAAAGCTTTTGATCAACAGCGCAGAGCACAGCAATGTAATCCAGCTGGGTCTGCGCCCAAATCTCTTACCGCCATATAGGGTCGACAGCCAGCGTCTCTGGTCTTGGCGATGGAGTCTACGAGCTGTCCGCTAATGCCGAAGTCACAGAGCTTAATGTTACCCTTCCGGTCCAGCAGAATATTGGATGGCTTGATGTCTAAAGGAAGTGAATAACAGTAAAAAATGGCGGCACTCGGGTCGAGTGCAGTATATGGACAGTGCGACGATTTTGAAAGGCCAGTGAAAGACCCCGCATTATTCAGTTATTTAAAAGGTTCCCATACATGCCACTGAGTGAAGAGCTAATTAACCATTACAAGCCATCTCAAGATCTGTTTTCTGTGACATCACAAACCATCCAGAGTAATTATGGAACTGATTGGCTGGTAGGCTGAAGCGGATGAGTCCTTTGAACCGCTGGATGGTCACTATACTATGTAATGTGGGAGTACAGACAGGCTTGAATACATATCGTTCGAGTCAACATAAATGAATAAAAATGCAAATAACAGAATTTAGAAACAAACAATGCAGACAGAAATTAAACCACAGGTACACTGTTAATGTGCTGACATTTCCCAGAATTCCCTGCATGACATCAAATTCTCACTTCAGTAATGTCAACTGCGAAGGTGAACAACAACTCTAAGGAAGTCAGGTATGTTCAGAATTCACATTTTCAAACCTCTGCAGCCAAATAATGCGACGAATCGATAAATATCCACTTCAAAATCTGAAATGCAAATCAAGGAATATCCAGCAAAAAAAAAAAAAAAAAAAATTCACCAGCACGAAGATGGGAGGGATGAGCTTACCTCTGTGAATTATTTTCAAGTTTTCCTTTAAGTGGTTAAGTGCTTTCACAGTCTGGAAGAGGAGAAACACGCAATAAGGGTTCAGTTCATGACGCCATAATCGGCAAACAGCTGCTTGTCATGACAGCGCGAGTAAATAAAATATAAACTCACAGCTAACGTTATTTTGCCTAATATTTCCTCTGGAATCACATCGTCTAATGCGCAATATACATATTTGTAGAATTTGTCGAACGAGGTAGACATGAGCTCCATGCATATCCAACAGTCTCCCTGGAAGACAAAAGAAAAAATAAAAATCAATTCATAATTATTGAGGGTCGTTCATTTAGATGGATGAGAGGGATTTATATTTTCTTAGAATGCAACAAGCAACCACCGGTTGACACCAAAACATGTTAACTGTAGAACAAAGGCTGAAAAGTGTTCATAATAAAAAAATAATAATAATAATACATTAATTTTATATAGCGCTTTTCTACTCTTCTGGGCACTCAAAGACGCTTCACAATAGATACATTATTCATTCACTCACACATTCGCGCTCTGATGGTGATAAACTACATTTTTGTAGCCACAGCTGCCCTGGGGCAGACTGATGGAAGCGTGGCTGCCAGTACGCGCCTACGGCCCCCCTGACCACCACCAAACATTCACACACAGCCATACAGGAGTGTTCCTATATTGCCTACACAATACCAGTTTGGGCACTCAGAATTCACTCACAATGGGTCCAGTTCACAACAGTGTCTTTTAACAAAGCTGATGTGCAATAGAGGTTGTAGATGATGACATTAGCCTTGACATCAAAATACCCCCCCACACCAAACCACATGATCATTTACTCTAAGGGGGAGTGAAATCACTAATCAGTTATAACAATGTTCTTGACAAAATTTCAAATGGCGACACAATGATTAACGGAAACAACAGCGTACTAGAACACAGACTTTTGGAATCTGTAAAACAAACCATTCCAAAAAAAAAAAAAAAAGACGACGGAAAACTTGTGTTCCTAAGGGGTTAAACGCCGAGCGCTCCCAGATGACTGACCTCACGGAAGAGGGCGCCGTAGAACTGGACGATGTACGGACAGTCACTGCTCCTCATAACCACATCCAGGTCCATCAATAGCTGCTTCTGTTCCTTCTCATCCACCGTCGACCGGATCCTCTGTGACCAAAACATGACCGCTCTGTTAGCCTAACAGAGAAAAACTGACCAGATCTTCCGTGACCAAAACATGACCGCTCTGTTGGTTTAATCGAGTTGCAGACCAGATCCGCTGTGACCAAAACATGACCATTCACTTGATGTAAGGGAGACCTGATCTTGGGCTGTCACAACTTAAGTGTGATCGTGCTCTCGCGATCACGTGAACAAACCGCAAATATTTCATAATCATCTGTTTGCATAATTTCAAGTTTCCTTTTGCAGTATTGCTTTCTAGGAAAAAAAAACAAAAAAAAAACAAAAAAAACAACGAAAGAGTCCTTGTCACCCGTGGTCCCAAAATATACCCGTCATACCTATAATTTCGTTGCAGCGTGAGCGTGGCATGACATACATCAGGATGTGCACAACTCTTTGACAGACACTCAGGCGAAGAGGAAGAGCAAAGGGTTAAACCAAACAACATTATCACTTTGCTGACAATCCAGTCATTCTGAAAGCAGTATTGTTAAGGAAGTAAATATGGTTTTGGTTGCGATGCAATATACCACTTCACCACTCTCGGTACATTTTAGACTGAAACCTTCAGATAAAGGAGAGCCAAATAACTGGAAGGAGCTGATCTGTCAAATTTGCAGAGAAATTGCGGCCGTGAAAAGCTGCAGCACAATGAATCCAAAATGTTAGACCAACTACAAACCCTTCTCGACAAACCAAAGTGATTTATTTTTTGGACATCCAAATATATAAATGCAACAGTTTCACATGGAGAATGCCGTTTAATAAGATTAGAGGTAGGCTTTGAATTGAAGTATCACATTATTAAAGCTGCAGTAAGTGATTTTTTAGTTTAAAAAAAAAAAAAAAAAAAAAGTGTTAAATAGCTCCACATTCCGACAGATCATTTGTTTAGAGCATCTGGTGGAGAACACAAGTCTCTCAGTCATTGTCTTCTGCAATAAAGCAGCATATAAAATTCTAAAGTCGCCGACTGCCACTATCCAATCAGGTATGAGAACAGCATAAAGACACGTTCGTCTCTGCTTGTGAACGCGCAGAGCTGAATCTGCGTTGTTAGTAGGGGTGCAACGATTATTAATCGCAGTTATTCTAAATCGTAGTAACACCACTTGCTGCCATGGGGCGAACATCTCTGTGATACGAGCTTTCCCTTTTCTATTAACCCCCGTGCTGTCCTGAATGAAAGTGCCAAACATCATTGGGTATGGGAAATGCTTCCGGGGAAAAAAAAAAAAAAAAAAATGACTGACATGAGAATTTTTCGGCTACGTGCTGAAAGGAGTCAAGCAAATGAAAACCATCATCTCCTATTAACCAATTGGGCAACTCTAAGAAAAGTAACCTGTTCCCGTTTACTTTGCTTGATTAGCAATCAAATTTGGATTTGTTTACTCTTTAACTTGAATGAGTAGGACAGGCAAGGACAGACAGAGGAAATTATTTCAGACATAATAAGACGAGCACAGAGCAACTCCTGATCAGAGCACACTAGAAGGAGATGAGAGACAGCGATCACCTTGACAGCCATGATCTGGCCGCTGGGCTTGTGCACCATCTTGTTGACGGAGCCGTAGGCGCCCCGCCCAATCTCCCCCAGGTCCTTCAGGTCCTCCGCCGTAAAGTCGCAGTGCTGCTCCGGCGAAATCTTCAACTTCCCCGACGACTCAATACTGTGCGTTCGCAGCCGCTCTCTGTTGCGGGGGAAAAAACAAAACAAAACAAAAATTGAGAAAACCCCTTAATGCAATTACATCCCTCCTCCTTCCACTCATAATGGACTTTCAGAACATTATTTAACATTATTAACAAACTTGGAGAAGGAATGCCCAGAACAGACCACACATAACACCCTCAAATAAAACCATCACATAGCGCCATCAACAAAAAGGCTCACATTCTACAAGGAAGGCATAATTCAGAAAGAAGTGCTAAATTAAAAGGGCAGCCCAAATTCACAACAATAGCCATTATAACAACCGCAAATTTGAAGTCAGGAATATCATTTGACCGCTAGTGGACGGCAGTGTTCACACCACAAATACACAGATAACAACTTGACCAATGATTTCCCTGCGGAGTGATTTTTTTTCTCGTAAGTGAAGTACAAATTCTAAAAAAGAAATCTGACAACTAATCGCAATCCATCCAAAATTTATAGGGCGTCACATTTAATAAGGCAGATGACATGGTCAAGAGGCTGTGTCCGGAGCGTTATCGTTCATCGGGGTGAATTTGCCATACTGTTATTCATAGATCAAGAACATTCTATGGTCAAGAGCCTGCACAGAGCATTATCGTTCATCAGGGTGAATTCGCAGATTCCTGGAACATTCGGTGGGCTTCACTCACATGTGAGGGTTCTGGAAAGGAGGGCCCGCGGTATTCAGAGTGAATCTGGCAGGTTTGATCGGTGGGTTGGCGAAATTCAACTTCAATGCTTTGCGTTTTCCTGAGACGGAAAAGAGAGCGATAATTAGATAGGTTCACACTGAAGAGTGTCCGCTTTCCACTGGTATAGACTATGGGGAGGTGGAGCGCAAACAGAGGTTAGCTTTTTCAATAAACTGCCAGATGCCATGCTAGTACATCTCATCACACATGGAAAAAGTAATTGGTTAGAGTCGTCCCAACAAGTTGGCCAGAAACAAATGGATGATTGTCACTGAAGGTCTTGCGTTATGTAAACAAATCTGAAAATCCTTGCGTAACATCAATATTTTTTTTCAAAAAGTGCTGAGAAGCAGTCTTGGCTAATGATTTCAATGCCTTCAAGTTTGTGGTTACAGAACGATCCAATAGTCAATTGATAATATGAAGCAATCATTCCCTCCTTTTATGGTGAAATGTGCTAGTATAGCACCTAGCAGTACATCGCAAAAAGCATTTAATGGCGTTTCCGCATTACCACCCTATAACACTCAAATAAACACACACACACAACAGAGCTATACATCATGCATAAAAACAGGTAAATGAGAGAAAGAAAGAAAAAAAAAACAACTGGAAAACGGGATTGAAATGAGCAAACAAAGCTACAACATGGAAACGCAATTTCTGTCATTCAGTATGGTTTAAAGTAACCCGTGACAAGGAATGTTGGAGAGCACCACCGCCTGGCTCATCATTCGAGAAAATATAATTACAACCATCAATAAGGGTTTCCTTCTCATTATATAAGCCAGAGGGGAATCACTTCAAAAAAGTTCTCTCTTAAAAAGTTACCCCCTCTGAACATCAGCTCATTCAGGACAAGCCATGAGAATTTAAGAGCTCCTCATCTCATCTGTAAATGCGCATGCAGTTTTAGTTCCGTGCCCCATATGAGCCGATCCACTGTAAAAATAATAAATTTACTCTTATAAACAAAGTAAGAAAAGATTTCTCTCGATCAAAATCAGTAGGCAGGCAAGTTCCGAAAGAACGGTCATCCAGACGATCTTCAGACCCAGGTTAACAAACCTCAACAAATTCTGTAGAGCGCTAGGACTGCGTTTCTCAACCCTCTCCCTGGAATACATTAGCTAGATCCAGGTATGTGTCGTGCTTCACCTTAACATACCTGCTGCGACTGATAAAGCCCATCACTATGAGCACTGGGTGTGCTAAAGGTAGAGAATATCAAATACCTGGATCTGGCAGAGCACTATGAAGTGAGATTAGTGGGTTAGCGAGCTATGTTGAGCCTGAAGCCAGGATGTTCTTTGTTTTTTATTTTCATTTTATAAATTTGGCATCTCCAATCCCATTCAAATCTGGAATGCCCCATTAGAGGACTATGTATAAGCTTGCTTGCATGTGACCCCATATTGCCATCTCGGGAGTGCGAAGACAGTTCGCAGCTCTCCTCCGAAGCACGCGCCTGTCAGCCACTGCTTCTTCACACTCATAGCTCAAAATTGTGCGAGTTCAAAGCGAGGTCGGAGAATATCTGAACATGAGCAAGCCAAGAACCTTACTGACGAGCGCCCGTCCGACCAACAGGAGGCGCTTCAGCAACAAACAAAGCTACTATTCTAATATCCCAACCGGGCGGCCCCTTCCCAATTTATTTCCCTGCAGCGCAAAGCCAATTGTGCGCTGCTCTGAGAAGGCTACCGACCACTGCGGGCTGGTGCGACCGGGGAATCAAACCTGCGACGCGTTGGTTGCTACTGCTCCGCAATGCGGCGCCTTAACCGAGTGAGCCAACCAAACTGCCAAAGCCAGGATTTTCAATGTCAAAGGTCACTCTCTTTTAACCAGCAATTGTGACCAATATTGCCAATAGTGAGTTCTGGATTTGTCGAGCCAGCTCAGGCAAAGAAAGCCAGGGTAATGTTTAGCTTCATAGTAAACCCCTTAGGTGCGCAAACAGAGAAGTTCAACAGTAGACACCACTCTAGAGATTTCCGCAAGTGGACCAAGGTGTGACAAAAAAAAAATTTGTGAAACAAACACCAGCAAAACACTTCATCTCTAAGGACAGGGTTGGTTGCCGCTGGTTTTGGTGAATACCGGTAAGTCCAAGTCGGTAAGTCGGTACCCAATAGGCTATAGGCTATGAGTTCACCGGCTAGTATAACCGGCGTTTTCAGGAAAGCCATCATGTTCACCATTAATTCTGCTTGCTACATTTGCCCTACATGCGCAATCGTAAACATAAATATTTGAAAAGGTTTTCAGGGACAATATCCAAATTTTCAAAGAGAAGACATGCTGCGTGGATGACAGCTACACCTCAATGGGAGGCAGAGACTAAATACCATGGCAACTGTGCTGCCATTAGCAACAAGAGCATGAATGCCAAGATTGTGCTTTTACGCACATTTGCACTGTCAAGATAATCTCCTCACACCGAAGTTCAAGAGAACACCACAAAACCATCTAAACGTCCAGCAACACAGGCTGGCCACCAGCTGCAGCGAAAAACACAGATGAATGAAAGCAGGCAGCATTGACAATATGCATGCAGAGTCTTCCAGAAATTACTCCCATGAACAGAATCATGGCAACGGAGCAGAAGAATTCACAAATGGATATTTTTGTCGATAACACTGCATCGCATTTAAAAGACTGTGAAAGCACCCTTGACAATTTTTTTTCACCAACAACAGAAACAGAAATAGAATGGGACATGATTTCAAATCCATGCAGGCCAAAACTATAAACAATAAAAAAAAAAAAAAATTTAACCAGAGCCTTAGAGAACATTGAGAGTAATTCAATTAAATTAGCCTAACTTTCCCGACAATGCTTGATCAGCAATTAGCTCAAAAAAGCTGCCCATCCCCTCCAAGTTCCATTTTAATTCTTAAAAGGCATTTGGGATTTTGCCAAGACCCAGGTAAAGAGCATAACTGGACTTCATTAGGGCATTCAAAGCTATTGTGCCAGGGCTAGAGCCAAAATAGCTCCCAAGATTGCAATATAGAGGGCTGACTATAACGTTAGCCGAAAACTGGCTGACCCTCCACAAGACAGGGAGCCGGTGAACCTTTTCAGGTACGTCTCATACGATCTGCTAACGAGACCTTGAACTGTGGCAACAACACTGACCCTGGGTTTGGATTTTTCCTGCCAAAAGGGTGACTCTCAATGCCCTTCAAGGGACAAATGCATGGCGGTGTGCGGGCAAAAGTAGTCAAGATGGTGCAAATGGGGACAGACCCCAAACCGCCCACAGAGTGTGGAAAGGAAACAAGCATTTGGGACCATGCGAGTATCCACAAGAATTACTGCAAAACTGCAATGATGTCAATGTAAAAACTGGACAGACTTATGGTGGGGTGGAGGGGGGCTCTCACCGTGGGTCCATATGAAGTCAGGGGGGTGGGGGAGGGGGGTGATTGGGTCCAACACAAGGGGGGAAAAGAGTTTGATAAATTAGGATTTTTTTGTGTTTTTTATGGTTTCCACAGCCCATAATGGGACAGAGAATCAAACATAGGTGTCCAAAGTGCCCTTATGGAGGGAACCGTTATAAACTGGACTGAACTAGGGCAGGCAACCCCGGACAAACTAGTGCTCAGTGGACCAGACGACTGACAACACGACAACCAAGAACGATCTAGAATATAAAGATGGGAGAACCCAACTACGGAAATGACACAGGAGTACATCAACTAGTTGGAATACGTTAGGGCATTTCCAAATTTCTCGACTGTGGAGCATTCGACGATCCTTGGGGAAAAGTGTTGGCGTTAATCTGTGTACCAGGCTACAACAAATATCTTGATAAAACTACATTTCCCAGAAGATATGGGACACTTAAGAGGACTGATTAAACTGATCAACACTGCAGAACTTAAGCATGGGGACTCCATAAACTTTCTGTGGTCAGGGCTCGACAGGAGTACGGAAAGCACTTATCTTTCACTACCCAGAGAATGCCCTAAAAATTAAAAACCAACAATGTAATGAGCAGTCAAAGAATTCAAATTCCTGTTTTCTCTCAATGATAGAGATGTCATTCTTCGGCTTTGAAAAGTCACATCCACATCACATTAAGGATGTGACCCGAACGTCATTTGAACAGAATTCTCTTACTTGGAAAATCAGTCAAAATTCATGACCTCACCCATTAGGCCATGATACAGGGCAATAGCAAATGGCAAAGAATTCTCTTGATTGGGGACTGAGTTCTTACAAAATGGCAGAATTGACAGTTTCAGAAAGTCATAATTCAAAAGCCCCCCCCCACAAAAAAAAAAAAAAAAAAAACACTAGGGCAATGTCTAAAATCCCTCATTTATCCATCATCTATACCGCTTCTTCTGTGGTGATGGGCAAGGTGGAGCCTAACCCAGCAGGGATCGATCAATCTGACCCACACCATTCACTCCAACACTCATTGGCATATAAGACTCTGCAATACGCCAGACGTGCATGTCTTTGGACTGCAGGACGAAGGTGGAGTACCTGGAGGAAACCCAAAGTGAACAATGAGGACTTCTTGCCGTGAGGCAGCAGTCCGACCCACTCCACTGTCGTGCCTCCAGACAAGAAAGACTTCTTCCAGAGTCGACAAAGATAAAACTAGTAAAATGGTCATTCAGTACACCAAACAGCGCATACTGGTTTACGCAAGTTAATTTTTGGTAAACTTAATTTTATTCTGTGAATTCGCTAATTCAAATTATGTCTGGCCTCCCGTTAATTCAAGCATCTGGTCAGCCCATCATTTAATATCACGAAGTGAAAACTGAACAATGTGTTCCTTTTAAACAATCAGCTGCCGAAGTCTGCGAAGAAAAACATTATCAAAACCCAATATTAAAGGCTGGACTGTACAGCTAAATTCCTTTCAACTGCTAACATTTTAAACATGTTGCTCAACAATGCAGTACAAATTACCAGCAAATTTTGAAACTAATTTTCCCCATTGGAGGTGCACTTTATCTCTTCGACAAACCAAAATCTGTAATATCAGTCTTCAATTCACAGACACCGTGTGCAAGACGGGAAGCTACACCCTACAGTCAGGTTGACAGCTCACAAGTCCAAGCAAAAGTAGTCAACACAAGGAAGTTAAATCAACAAATGAGACTGTTCCTTAACACGATTCAGGAACGATTGCGAGCAGTTTTGTACAGTTACCCAGCGGCAAGAAAAGAAAATTCTGCTTGAATGAAAAACTGATGAGATGTCCCAATGAACAGACACTACAAATACCCATACCCTGGTTATAAATGGATTTGAGTAATTTTGTATAGACACAATAAACTTCGAGAATTTATATTCAGAAAAACATTGATTTTAACCAGAGTGCAAACCATAGCTAAAATCTTTTCAATACCTCAATACCATTCTTTCATTCCTTTAGATTTTAGTCCGATTTATGACCTGCTACCACGGTCACTGACAGGCTACACGCTTATGAGGACCTTTAAACAGGCTAGCCGACAAATTATTATAAAAATTGTTGACACTACCTTCCACTCGCAGCTGTCCAATCAGGAAAACTTTGCCATTATACTCTGAATGTTTTCAATTACATCATGTATAGAAGCCCAGGCCTTTAAGAGTCACTGGTTTACCTTTTGGTAGTGACTCACCGAATACAGAGCAATTAATACAGAGACTGTATTTTAAACACAGGCCTAATCAGTTTCACAAACCTTTTAAGTTACTGAAACAGTACAGCCAAAGTACCCAGCTACAAAGGTTCAACAGAAGCTGTCCAGCGAGAAGTCAAGGCCACAGCTATAAAGTAACAATCCCTGGGCCCCGTTTCACAAAGTAACACGATAACTACACCGAGTAAAACCTAGAGCCTTCGAAAATCAGGAATGTAGGCTGAAGTAGAGAGAGCTGTTCTGGGTGATGCAACCTGTTTCAAGCTTATTTACAATCCTGCTTCGCAAAATACCCAACTTTACTCAAAAATGTTCTCCAAAACTCCCCTCTCCACTACCATAACGCTCAGAAGAGGTCATTTTTGCTCAATTCTTGACCATAAAGGCGAGATGCGTGAGTCAGTCATCTTGGAAATATGAGTCTCAATTTCTAGATTCAGCACAAAGGAAGTGAGTGAGGAGTGAAAAAGATCATACACATCGTGAAAGTCAAGAAAACTATACACTGGTTGACAGTAGCAGGAATACATTTGCAACAGGGGGGAAAAAAAACAACCTTCTTGCATCTGGTGCTCATCGCATTACCACCACAGATCAAGCTGGGCCCAACAAAATGAGCAACGAGAATCTGACATAGACCTGCATTACAATGGTTGCATCTGAGGGGGACACACAGCGAACGAAAATTACGCAGGCCAGACGGTCACACTTCATCTCCGCATTACAATACAAGCAAGCAGTACCTGTTTCGCTTTGACACCTCCAGCATGTGTTGGCTTCTGCAAAAAAACAACGACAAATACTTACAATATGCACCTTACATTTTTCAATATTCAATGCCACATATTCTAAAGTCGTTTTCCAACGTTGAGGCCTGATGTCTTTCAAATTGACAGCACTCCCAAGTGATAAACCCAAGTTAGCCACCGACCATACAGAACCAGAGAAGCTGCCCGCCTAAGTATTCGAAGATTATCCAATTGCTTTTTTATTTATGCGATTTGACAGCAATCCGGCCAGATAGTCAAACGAAGTGTGTTCGCTCGTTTTCGTACAATGGTCGCCAAAATACCCCAAATAAGCTAGCTAGCTAGATAAGGTTAGAGCTCTTTGCCGCATTAGCTAGCTAGCTAACTAGCTAGTTCGGTTGCCAGCAATTATGTGAACTTTCCACAAGATCGTTTGAGAGAGCAAAGGATCTTGTGACTCATAATGCGGTTTTCATCATTTAGCTGCACAAGTGGCTTAATGGCCTGCCCCACCAATTTACGGTTGTTGAGCATGGATGGCCAAATATGACAATAAACCTGTGCAGGTAGCCACCTAGCTTTCTGGAGATAAATGATACCACGGCTAGACCTCAGACCGTCGTACCCCGCCAACCAGCGAACTGACGGGGTTTGGCGATCTTAACCACGCTAACGTTAGCGAACGACTTCTGTGGCTACGGCATAGAAACAAGGCCTCGATTGCAGACAGTCAAGCTGCTTTCCCCACCGGACGCGAAACGAATTTTTCGCACGACAGATTACAGCCAAAGTCAATGCAAAGACGTGAATACACACGAATATTCGAGTCTTTGCATTGACTTTGAATGTAATCTGTCGTGCGAAAAATTCTTTTCGCGTCTAGTGCGGAAGCGGCTTCATTTTCAACATTGGCAATCCAAACATTTTCACCTGCAGAAAATGCTACATAGCTAACAACTTAACGTTGACTTAGCTAATTCTCCGCACAGCCGCCAAGCGTTTTCATCGCAAGCATACATGTAGCTTTGCGCCCCCATGTAAAGCCGCTTTCACACTGGACGCGAAACGAGTTTTCCGCACGACAGATTACACTCAAAGTGAATGCAAAGATGCGAATGTATTCGCTTTGCATTGACTTTGAATGTAATCTGTCGTGCGAAAAATGCGTTATTCTGCATATCTTTCAAAATCATCCACGGCGGACAGCGTGGTTATTTTTCCTAACCAAGGTGTGGTGCCGTTTCCGCTCCAAGCAAAGAGTTTAGCCAATCACATCGTACCTTACTGTAATTGTAAGGCAATCAGATTGTACGTAACTGGAATTTTCCCTCAAACTTGGTTATGAAAAATAATATGGTATCGAGGGCGGTCAACCTGCCTCAAGAGGCCTAGTTAATAACACCGCAAACCGTATAGCTTCACGTTTCCTGGGCCAGCGAAGCCAAATCAAGCCTCTTTCACATGGGACGCGAAACGATTTTTTCGCGCGACAGTTTACATTCAAAGTCAATGCAAAGACACGTGTGGTATTCGCGTCTTTGCATTGACTTTGAATGTAATCCGTCTTGCGAAAAATTCGTTTCGCGTCCGGTGTGAAAGCGGCTTTACGGTGCAGCGACGGCCAAGAAGAGTCATTTTGCCAATCAAGCCAGCAAGGCATCAGCAGTTAGCGAGCAAGCGCTAGGTATCCAACGTTAGCCTGGGACTGGATTGATATTAACATTAAGTAAATAGACAAATGGTCAACGACAGCGGGCCCGTCTGTTCGCGACGCTTACCCTGCATGCTGCTCATGGTCGTTATATGCTGAGATTGAGATTGGTGGTGGTGCGGCACAGCTGTCGATCCAGCGCTGGTACTGTTGTGGCTGGAGGAGGTTGCTGAGTTGGTGCTGGGGCTGTGAGTCGCCATTGTTAACGGGCTTGAATTCCAGCAGCAGCAGCACAGGGCTGCAATGCAGTCAGGGAGACCGAGAGTAATTCTACCCTCTCCAAGATAGGACACCCAGCTAGCTACACAACGTCAGCTAGCGGTCCACGGCGCTCCGCTGCACAGGTTCTGCACGAATGGTAACGATTAAATCCAGCCAATCCCGAAAATGCATTAAACGAAGAAAAACACCAAGCTAGCTGACGTTTGTCGCTACCAATTGAGCACAGCGGTATATGCCCGGGCTGCAATCCAGTTTCAGACCATTTCATAACAGACACGGGACACCTAGCTTCAACATTCAGCACTGCACTGGCCAGGGCTCAGCTGACCGAAACTACAGGTTGGGAGGCGGGGGGAAGGATGCGGGTGAAAATTCTCCATTTGGCACCTGCCAGAGTGCAAGCGAATGGTTTAAATTCCATGGCAGTTTGGTATAATCAGTTTGGTTATGTTCTCTGCGATCAGGATTGACCCATCTTGATAGCTAGATAAAATATCAGACCAAGGTAGCCTGACTAAGCACAAAACACATTTTATGTTATTTCATCTACTAAAAGCGACCAAACAGTCATATCTGGAACTAAGAAGGTAGAACACGCTCCATAGTTCAGCGGCCACTGTAAGATCCGTGCAGCTGTTGGACCCTCGATTGATCCCTGATAAGTAATTAACTGCATGTCACATTGGAAAAAATAAGCACATAAACATGGGTAATGTAACAAAAAATAAGTAGTGACTTGATTCAGCTGACTGAACATCGGTTGGCTTGATTGTAACAAACCCTGTTATACCTCAGCTCAGCTTATGTAGAGCATTATCACCAGAAAGAAATAGGCTAAGTCGTCGGCTCAAAATTCCCACAAGCACACTATGCTGCGATCAGAGGAAATTCCGTAAACAGTAAACTTGGTTACTCGTGGTAAAGGTTATGAAGCCAGTTCCAAGGCTCTGGAACTTCACCCAACTGCAGGTCATGCCAAATAGTGAACAGTGGAACAGAATTCCCTGATAGCAAGCACCTCCGCTCCGGATCTGCCCCGGATCTACCCCGGCTCCAGCTGATCCGGCTCAGAGCCGGGGCAGATCCGGAGCGGAGGAGCTTGCTATCTGGGTTGAACCATAGGAATCCAATTAAGATACTCTGACAGGATCTAAAACAGAGGTGGACAGCGAGGGCCGTATCTGTCCCTGGTTTTCACACCAACGTCTGGTCTTTAATTAGTTGATTGTCTCAATTAGCCAAACCATTTATGAAATCTGACGTTTCATGCGCATTTCTTTAAATTATCATGAAACTACAAAGACTAGTCTTGTCTCCCTTCATAAAACATTTTCCTTTGATTGAATCATTGCGAAAATCTATATTTGTGCATGCAATCAATTAACTCAATTAGTCAGGTTAATTGATAGGAATAAAAACCTGCATACAAACCGGCCCTCCAGGACCATGATTGCCCACCCCTGATCTAAAACAATCAGATAATGCTTGAAAACCTACCAGTTCTCCAGGATTAATGCAGTTAGAAAATGACGGGAAGTTCATTTACAGTAATCTGAAGCCAACATCAGACAGTAGAGTAGATTTGGTTGCAAGTATTGCAGCAAAAGGTGTTGCATCCAGTCACAAAATTTAAAAGAACATTTGTTTGTTTGTTTGTTTATGGCTTGTTTGTTTCTTTATATTACATAAATTGTGTAACAAGTGAGAAAGAGAAAATTATGAATGACATAAAAATGTGAGGCATGAATAATTTATTTTCAGCCTCTCGATATGGTGCCAGAACTCTGTCTACCTGGCCCACGTCCGGGTAATGTCACAATGTTATTTTCACACATCACGATACAGAACCGACCGGAGTCGTAGCGTGCTATTGGAGCTGCACATGGCTCTAGAGCAGAGGTGGGCAGCGAGAGCCGTATCTGTCACTGGCTTTCACACCAACGTCTAGCCTTTAATTAGTTGACTGTCTCAATTAGCCAAACCATTTATGAAATCTGACGTTTCATGTGCATTTCTTTAAATTATCATGAAGCTACAAAAACTAGTCTTGTCTCCCTTCATAAAACATTTTCCTTTGATCGTATCATTGCGAAAATCTATATTTGTGCATGCAATTAATTAACTCAATTAGTCAGGGTAATTGATGGGAATAAAAACCTGCATACACACCGGCCGTGATTTCCCACCCCTGCTCCAGAGGCCAATCAATGGATATTAGGACCCAAGCCTTTTTGACAACAAGGCATCCACATTACGTATGCATACGGGAAGAGATGAATCAGAATTACATTTGAATGGACATTTTTATTTCTTCCTTTCAAAAAATCTGTCAAAATCAAAGTTTTTAGTTCATTGAAAAGTTATGTTGTGATGAAAGAATATTTTAAAATATGGATTAATTTTCATGCGGTAAAGTTAATATTTAGAATGGACTCGATTGCTGCAATTCTTGTGACAACCGACAAAAAATCTGCAATACTACTGGTAACCACTGGGATTTGCCAGGTTCTGTCAATTCCTGGCTCTTGCTTGTTGCACATTGTGTTCACGCTGCTCTAATAAGCACAGCGCCATCCAGTGGACATTTTTGGCAGTGACCTATTGTTCTCTGCCTGCTGCCATGCCCAAGGGTTGACACATTTGAGGATATAGCGACGAATTCTGCCCATTTGGTAAAGCTTTTGGTACTGTAACAGACCGGAAGTCTGTCCAAAAAATTGTCCCGTTCATTGTGCGCGGTTGACCCAGCATTGAATTCACCAAAAATAAAAACGAACATAATCGGTCTGAGGAAAATTCAGCATACAAATGAGCTCTTATGGACTGGGCTATTAACTCCTGCTTTAGTGACATGTTCTTCTGGAAATGACCACGTCGAGGGAGATGTTTGGTCTGCAAATTAGTGATTGCATTTTCACCAGGTTTTGCGGCCTGGGTACAGCCAATTGGATATGTCTATGAAATTAAGAATTTTTGCTGAAATATTTTATGGGTAGATTCTTCGAGCTGTAATTTTAAAATTTTAAATTATTTCCTAGCTCAGTAAAAATGGCGTCATATTTTAATTGGCGCTATTGCAAGTAGTTTTATCGAACTAAGGCTCAAATGGCAGGGTATAGTGTGTTGCCCTTTTGCGCTCTTTATTACAGACTCTCTGAACTCAGCGAACCTGTAATGACATTAAAATCACACTAGATGGAGATATTTTCTACCAATATGGCGCTGTGTTCTTGGAAGTCCGTAAGCTCTGTCCAGCATGATCCCCGATCCAAATCCGCCGGCAGTTTGTATTAGTCCTCGAAGCCCTTGTTTGAAGATCGCATCCAGGGGTCAATATCAGAAAGCAAATATTTTTGGCGGAGGAAGATGATGTTAAATGATACAGAAGTATGTTAGAGTGCTGCTTTACTGAAGCAAGCCCATCGATAATTAAAGTTCACAAAGTTGATCAACATGAATTCAGGAGCACAATTATTTGCACCTGAAAAATGCATAAAAAGGCTGCATATAAACATAATGATCCATATGCTAAGTTCAAAGACATGGACAATTTTTATTTCAATATATGTATTCTCATTTCAAATTTGATTAAATAATCAAAATTTTAATGGAACACATACAATGGGCCAAAGAATCATTAGAACCCCTGAGTTCTTTGTGCAAGCACCTCTGGAATTGAAGGCGGCCTTGATTTTTTTACTACAGTTTGTGACAAGCTTTGAAGGAATATTTTTGGAGGACATGTTTGGTGAGATATTTAACCATTCCTCGGCGCAGAAAGTTTTTAAGATCATTGATGTCCTTCGGTTTATACTGACGGATTGCCCTCTGCAGTTGAGATCAGACTTTTTTTTCAAAAACTGGGATGACCACTGCAGTTCATGGATGTTGTTTTGAATAATCACATCTGGATGGATTTTGATGTAGGTCTATGGTCATTGCCCGGCAGGAAATCCACCTACAGCTAACTGAAACTTAAAAAGCAAATATGGGAAAGTTATAGCAACTTGCTTCGTTTTGGCCTCAAAAACTGATATATAGCAATTTCATAGGGGTCAGAAATACAAACTCCAGAATTCTTCATGCACTGCCTGATGCGAGATCAGGAAGACACCAAATGCGAGGTGGAAGGGAAAGGGAATTTATTGAAACCAAACAAAACTGGCACGAGGGCCAACAAAAAACTCAGCCCAAAGCGTTGCAAAATACAAACTAAGGTAAGCTTCACAGAGCTGAGAACTTAGATCAGAAAACGACAAAAAACAAAAGCCACTGGAAACGCCAGGGAGATAAACAAGAACAGAAATGAATAACAAGACTAAGAATGCAGAAGGTTAAATACAAAATGACTATGAACTTGAGCGAGACTTGGGAACATGAACAAGAACTTAAAGCATGAACATGAGCAAGACACTGTCTGCCAGCCAACTTCCACCGCATCCAGATAAAGGCTAGGAAATCAAGGACACATGAGGGGCAACACCTGGAGAAGCAGAAACAAGAGGCATGGCAAGATCAAGACATGGACAGAGATTGGATGACAAGACTTGCTCATTAAGAGAACGAGCGTGCTCAGCTTAAGTACCAATTAAGTATGCAGTTTGGAAGCAAGCATGAATGTTAAGAACAGAAAAGCACAGCAAGATCTTGAAATAGCAAAGCAGGAATCATGACAATAAACTCCCTGTCTAAATTAGTAATATTAGTAATGTGCCTATCTAAGAATTACACCACCCAGTGAGTGTTAGTAAATGTTAGTAACTTAAAAACAATTAATTGTCAATTAAGCTTAGACAGCCCCGAATCAGCACAGCACAGAAGGAAGGGGAAATACCAAAGCCAACCAGAGCTCAGAAATGTGCAACAACGAAGGCACGGGGCGGAACGCAGACAAGCGGTGGAGTGGCTTGGCAGACCTGGCGAAAACAAAAACATGGAAAAGTAAAAACATGTACAATAAACATGAATTATGAAATACTTGAGCCAGATGTAAGAAACTGTTAAAACTGTGACTATGAACATGAACTATGAAATCTTGAACATGAAACTGTTAAAACCATAAATGCTGTCCTGGCCAAAGGCCACGACCCCAGAACACAACACTGCCTATGTATTCCCATGCACAGACACTACAATTTATAATGTATGGAAAAACAGTCAAGCAAATTGAACACAACATCATACTTCATCATAAATCAGAAATTCAATATTTGCCTGGTCCCACTTTCCAGCATTAAAATGTGGCCAAATGTAGCCCATGTGTGCGTCACTAATGCACAACTGCCATACAGTAGCAACAAATAATGAAATATTTAGCTTATTTCATTAGCCATCAATCCATTTTCAATCCAATACTGTGCAGCCAATTTGACTTGGGACCGTTAATGTGCACTGCATGAGAGGACTGAGGCGGTATTGATGTTTCATAATTGCAACACGAGTGCCCCGATGAGTTGGTGTGGCTCGACCATATCGATCTCGTCAGGCACAAGGAAAATACAGGCTATAAATAAAAGATTCTCTTGCGTCAAAGCACCCAGTTTGTCGTGAAAACAGGATCTGCACTGCATGATCAAACAAAACAATAAACTCTGTTTCGATGTGGTCTCAGAATGGCGAAAAAAAGAGACTTCCGGGACCTTTTGTTGCTTACGTCCCGTGGTCACTCTCGTTTAAAGGAAATCTTGGCTGCCAAGATTGTGCTTCACCACACTGTGATTCTGTGCATGGAGGATAGCTTTTGTAGCTCTTTAAAGGTGCACGATCGCAAATGTTTGATTAATTTGAGGCTTTCTCAGACCAGGGGCGTCACTAGACCTAATACTGTACTGGGGCACAGCTTGGGCATAAACAACAGAAGCGTGCAAAGCGCGCAAGCAAAACTTTTTTAGCGCTAATATATCATAAAAAAGCATAAATAGTGCTTCAAATTATACATTCATGTCAGATTATCTTGTTGTCTGGATCACCTGAAATGTACTGATGGATTTGGCCTACTTGTGCACTTTACTCTAGACCTCTAAATCTGGGTACAAGCAAAAAAGGAATCGCAATGAGTCTTTATAAAATATTTATTGTAGCAAACTTATGTAAATTGAGCATTTGCAACAGTACAGTAAAACAAAAAACTAAAGCACCCCTGTAACTGGGTTTTAAATTATTTCTATTTCAGTAAAGTAGCCCGTGCTATTGCACATATAGTACACAAAATTATAAAAAATATACAAAAAACAATAAAGCCATATAGTAGTGCATTAATCAATAATCAGAGAATCATTTTTTGAGAAGTAAGCTGAAAAGTCTCATTTTCATTTTTACAAAGCAGTCAATCAGTGTCGGCTATAAGAGTAGGCTATCTTTAAGTCTTTACCAAAACTGTATACTCTCCTTTGTTATCCTCAGTGTCTCATAACCAAAGTACTCGATGAGCCCGATTCTCTGTTCATACAGAACCCATGAATTGACGTGAAATAGCTTGTATATGCTCATCAAGCATCGATAGCAATATCCAGAAACCGAGTTGACAGTACTAGGCTAACCATTAGAAATCAACGTTATTCCTAGGATGAGCCAGTTAGCTATAAGGCAGCAGCTAACATCTGCACTAGGCTACTTCAATTTACAACCAGAGCTAGCTGGCAAGACAGCAGCTGAAAGTTTAAGCAAAGTTGTGACATTTAAATTCCCATGGAAATGGCGACACAGAGGAGAAAACAAACAATAAGTACAGGCAGTTGCCCAGCACTAACCTGAAGACAGGTGGAAAGAATGACGGCGAGAGCAGTCAGCACTGACAGACACAGTTGTGTGTGTGACCTCGTGTTCTGAAGTTCTGAAGTGAGCACTAGCCGAATCGCAGCCAAAGCCACGTGAATATTAAGTAGCCACATGCCATTGTGTACTATACGGAGAGAAGTGAGTAAAGTAGCAATGAGTTTCAGTTATCATATTTAGTAGTTGTGTGCCTATGCACTTTCTGTAACTGTAGATTCTCTTACTGTAGATTATGCGGAGATGTAGACTTAAAATGTGATTTTTTTTTTTTTATCCCCTGAGGAAAATTAGACTGGGGCACAGCAGACCAATACTGGGGCCCGTGCCCCAGTGAAATATGTCTGGTTCCGCTGATGTCCCAGACTGAACATTTTAACTCTCATACAACAATCACTACTGATATTGGAAAACAATGAGGTTCATGGACACAGATTTAAAATGTCATTGAAAATTAAAAAACAAAAAAAAAACACATACTCTTGAATGGGTCAAGATATGCGAATAATAACAGATGTGGAAGCGCATCATCCCTTCGATGCGTTCTCTCGCTTCTACACCACTCCTTCTGTCTGTTTCTTTGCTTTGGCTCCTGGAAGAGCTCCAGACAACATAAAGGTGCCAAGGGACTACTGTCTCTCTGAGTGTACACAGCATAATCAATGTGACTCATTTTTAAGCCTTGGCCGTCTCTAATATCCGACATTTTTTCCTTTTCCTCCCACATTAAAAATAGCCTCCATCTTGCGTGCTCAAACATTCTCTTAACAGCACGTCATGACCGCAAATGCATGCACACATGAACAACAAGTGTAAATGAACGAATAGTGATGAGCTCATTCTTTAGCTGTGCTTTATTCTTTGGCATCTATCAGTGGTGATAATCGCTTTTAAGGCGGAATGTGCCATTTAAATATTCTCACGCATATTCTCTCGTCAACAGAGTGAATATGGGAAAACATGTCATGCAAAGATATGAGTAAAACACTTGGTGAGTGGCAAGTGGCAGCTTTTATCGACGAAATAGCCAAGGCACCAACTTGAATAGATTTCCCTGGCTGCAGGAGTTAAAAGGTGAAAGGGTCAGTTTTTGTAGAAGAAACCATCAAAATGGCTGCTCGTATCGACAGAACAGTCAAAGAGGCATCATTCACAATTGAAACGCTGAAACGAAGTGACCGTTTTTGTTGATGAAATAGCTACAGGTAAATCATCTCTTTTCATAGATAACATGCAGTAAAAGGGCGTGGTTTTTTGTTGTTAAAACATGGTCAAAGTGGCAGTTTTTATTGATGAATCAGAGACTTGGTGGCTGACTTTAAGAAGTGACAGACGCAGTGTCAGTGTTTATAGAAGAGACAGTGAAAGTGGCCAATTTTAGAGATACAGTAAAGCAGTCAGAGGAACAATTTTTATATCCAGTATGAAACTCAGTTAAAGCGTCAGTTTTCTTTTGCGGAGCATCTGAACCTGGCTTCTGAGGAATCTTAATACCCATCCTTCTTTGGGCTGACTGGCAAGTCATCAAGCTTCAATAGCGGGTTTCACGGTCTAATTCACCCCAAAAATAAAATGTTTGTGATTGCTTTTTGGCCATTTCTGCAATATTATTTCTTAAAAGAAACAAACTAAGTAGGAATAATGAACACAAGAATTCAAAAAAAGTAAAAACAAGCACAGTGATTTCGAATTTGTTAGTCAGACCAGCAATTGAATATTGTAGGCATTTAAAACTTAAGTACAGTGATACTCTGATTTTAAAAAAAGGTGTTTTCTTGATCATTGAAAATGAGTTTTGTGTCTTTCAATCCAAACTCCGGTGGCAGCTGGAACTCAGATACGGAAGCAGTTCACATTGGACAGGCCACATTGCTACCATTCCAGTTTCGCATGCAAATCCTTTCCCCTATGGCTGTAGATCAAGAGTGGAACACTTTGACATTTCAGCAATAAAACACAGGTTGACCATCTGTTTTTTTTTTTTTTTTGGAGTAGAGCTGTGGACATATGGAGAATGTTTATGGTTGTTGTTTTCAAAGAGTGAAACTCCTCGCGCTCCCATTAGCACCAAAGTGTATGAATCAGAATTATGAGGAAATGGGTCTGTGACAGTTATGAGGAAATGAAACTAATTATTGCTGCTAATGCTCTTCCTAAATGCTCCGCTTGAATGATCAAGTATTTGGCACCAGGAACTTTATCAGACACCCCCAAAGTTTAGAGCATTTTACGGTAAATTTGCCAGATTTCTTTCTGGACTCACCCGTCAGTTATATAACCTTTACAAACAACTTTTCATTGGCTGTCTACCCATTGCTAACTTTAAACTCACCACATTTAAGTTAATTCTCAAACCTTCGCAATAGTATTTCTGAAGTGGAAGGACTGAAAGTTGCTCACAATGCTATTAAAATTAAGGTTGGATTCCCTTCGCATAGAGTATGGCAGAAAGAATTTCTCATCACAAACAAATGGGCTCTTACACACAAGTGTGCAACAAATGGCCGCCAAAAATACTGTACATTTCATAGTTCCATCATTTTATGCTCAATTTAGGCAAAAGCTGATCCTTTCTCATGAGAACCTAGGACAAAGAGAGGAAACACAAGAGAAAAAAACATTCTCTGCATCACTGTCAGGACTGTTTTGACATGAGCATATCCTCTTTAAACAACCAAAGCTTTTTAAAACACGCAGTGTGCTATTGTCGCCCCCTGTGTTCTTGTTTCTATTTTTTTGAGAATTAAACAACCGAGTTTTTGGTCCAGAGTCCCAGACCCAGCTTGTGGCCAGTGTAAACATGGTTTGGAGCCAGAGGGGGTCAGTATTGCTGGGGCGGAGGGCACGAGGTCGGGAAAGAAGTGCTAGCTTTAACTCGCTCAGCCGCCTCCGTGTTTTTCAGTCAGAGACGATGGTGCGTCCTCGCTACCCTGCCGCTATATTCTCTCAGGATGAACTGTTGCGCCTCCATTTTGGGCTGATAAATCCCACCAGAGACAGTTCGGCCAAGACAACCAAGATGGCTGCCATGTATTTCATATCTTACAAAAAACAAAATGTTGGCAAGGGGCCAAAGGTTGATTCCGAAAAGATGGCGAATCAAAATGGAGGAGGCGGTGATTTTGATGTTTTATAGCATGTGCGCTTTCTCGATTAACATTTACATTATTTACGCCCTTGTCCACTCAGCTCATTCGAGCCGATTTACGACACAAACACAAATTTCTCACTAAAGTTTTCCATTGAGTAATTTTACTGTCAGAAAATTTTTTTCAAATTGTTGGATGATCTCTCTCACATATTCTGTCCCTGCTGGTTGCAGCGCTTCTCTGAAGCGACATCACACTTATACTGAGTGAAATATGCAAACCCAGGACGCCATGTTTTCATAGCCACAGCATTACATCAAATGGAAAATACCAAGATATTGTATGCCATTTTATTCACATTTGCTTGTAATTTACAAGGACATACTTGGACTCATTGGAAACCTTTGGCTTGGCGCTAGAATCTAAAATAGGCCTGAAGACCCACAGGTTTGCAAACAGCAGTTGCATTTGATGGACCTGTGCATGGGTCTGTAGGTTTCATGGGGTTTATTACCATAAACATATGTTTGGGTGTCTTGGTGGGAATCCTGCAGAGCACTATCCACATGCTCATTACATACAAGTCACGACGTTGATGGTTTAAATCTGGCCATCGAACTTCACCCTATTTCCCCTCTCTCCCTCACTCTCCACTCTTCCTTTCTTTCTATACTGTCTGGACAAATATAGCTGGAAAAAGCCCTAAAAAAATAAATACAACAATAAATGTGTGTTCAAAATTCATGGCAGGGGTGGGAGGTCAGGAGATGGAATGTGGATGAAAGTTCGGAGTCCATGAAAGCCGCAAACATACAACTTAGCTGAGGTCCGCCCATAACAGGAAGATGAGGTCGCAGTGAGAACATGAACTCCAATACTGGGGTGAACTCGGCTGAAAAAGGGTCAAACTGTTACAGGGTGATCGAGTACCACATTTGGTGCCAGCACAATTTGGGACTAATGCCCTGGTCCACAAATCACGGTCCTCGAGGTTTGAGAACTGCTGGTTTTCCACCCTCCCTGGACCTGAGAGTCAGGTGTGAGGACAGTCTGGCCAATCAGAGGCGCTAAAAGTTCATTTAATTACCTGGAAAAGAAAACCTGGACTGCATTCGGATTTGAGGTCCAGATACGCACCTGATTTGACTAATCAACCCTGAGAGCCTTTGCTAAAGAGCTCGGTCAGGAGTGTTGCTGGCTGGTTGAAATGAAAGCCTGCATCTACACCAGCCCTTCCTTGAAAAGACTGACAACCCCCTGATGTATAGGATGACAGACAGGGTACAGTCAGAACCTTCTGTAAGCAGTCTGGGGCCGGGAGATGGCAAACAGACCCAGGACAGGACAGACATTAAATGCTGCCCCCCCCCCCCCCCCCAACCACCACAGCCACCACCGCCCCCACTGCTCTAAAAGCCTGCCACAAAACCCACTCTCATAAATGGACCTGATAAATAGCCCTCTTTTTTCTTTAGCTGGGAAAAAAACAGAGCAAGAGATCAAGGGCTGACTGCACTACATGAATACACCCCCCCCCCCACCAAAGCTCTGGGACCAGCTGACTCACCACAAGCGAAACATCACAAATATTTACAGTTGCAGAACCAGATCTAAGACCTGGTAGCTCTGTTAGTATTAGCGCTCTACTATAGCCCTCAGCCATGTTCCAGAATGTTATGACCCCAGAAGCCTCTCAGGAAATACTGCACATTCGAACCGACAATAAATCCTGTCAATGCAAACATTGCAGCCGGGCCGCCATTTGTCAGCATTCTCACAGATAGATTGCCCTTTGATGGCTCGCATGATTTGCTGAATGCATTTTATAAAGTAAAAGTGATTTATGGGCATTGTTTGTGAACAATTAAATTTAAACACCTCGGTATCCATGCTCCATAGTTGTTAGTAGGGCTCCGACCAAAGAAGCTAAAACTACATTAAAGGAAGTGTCATTAAATTTAGCAACACCTTTGGACTGTATTTCTCAGAAATTACCTTCCTTCACTTTTTGCTGCAAAGTTCAGCTACCGCAATCTATCTATCTATCTATCTATCTATCTATCTATCTATCTATCTATCTATCTATCTATCTATCTATCTATCTATCGCAAATTCTAAGATTTTTTTATTCTCATAATCATTCCCAGCAGAAGCCATCAGTTCTATGATGTTACGAACGCTTGGCCCGGAACATTCCAGTTGGTGACTCCCTCCTCTTCAAGACTGCACCAGCCCTTGACCCCCACCCCCCTCCCCATGTTAAAATCCTCAAACTGAATGGTACACATTGCATACAGTAAGAGAACCCCCTCCCCCCATTGAAGTACTGTAAAGCACTATACGATAATGTTGTGAACAGTGTGGTGACAGTCTGTAATGATGATGACACATCATTAGTAATGAGAAACAACAACAGAAATATCAATACGAAATGAGTCATATCGTTCAGGCAGTATGTTCCTGAGTGGAGCCCGTGGTTATCCTGCATGCTCAGTGCAACACTCGCTAGAGCTCATCTCTTTAAGTGCTACATCAGTCCTTGGCTGCTCTCCCCTGTGATATGAATATGCTGCCGTGGCTTTAATTTCTATCTTTCAACAGGCTTGCATGGAGGCAGGCAGTGATGAGAGATGGGTTTTACGAATAAATTGTCAAGTCGCCAGGCATCAGTCATGTAAACCAAAGCTTGTGGGTTTGAATCCCACCTGTGTTTAAAGCACAACTGTGAGTGAGTTTCTGTGTTCCATTGCCTCCTGTCACTCCGATGGCCCATCCACAGAAGTTTAAAACAAGAACAGCTTTCAATTTACTTTGGGTATGCCTTGGATAGGCATTTTAGGTAAATGTTACCAGAGTGAGAAGGGGTTAAATTGCTGTAATAGTAATTGGGGGCAGATAGCCAATAAACTAGTGGCCACCACAGTTGACTGGGTCGTAGAAGATTATTGGTTCAAGCCCTTTTGTCAACATAGCACAATCAGTGCAGCTGATCTAAAGGTTAAAATCAGAGTTGTTACCACTCCAACATACAGCTGTGATAGTTACATCTGCTCTGGATGCAGCCAGCTAAGAACGTGCCAATCACAAACAACTCACCCCAACCTTTAACGGTTCAACTGAGTGACGCTTCCTTTTTCATATCAAGCTGCTTTACCGACGATAAAAAGAGCATGAGTCTATGCAAATTAACTGCCACGGTCAATCAGCTCATGGACAATAGTGTTTCTCCTTCTTCAGCGATAAAAAAGCGCTGCTGATTGAGTTCACTGATAATGCGACGTGACTAAGAATTATCAAGACAGCATCCATTACATATTACTCTCTAAATTTTTTTTGCTCCAAGAGGGCGCAAATGCACTTATTGAAAGGGAAATTTACAATATCATGCAATTCAGTAGTGATGTCATTGGACAATATGCTACTGTGCCCATATCCAGTTTGCTAACCATACTGCTTTGACTCTTTGTGATAGATATGATGCAGTATCACTAAGGCAGAGGGGTAAAATCTTCAGAAAGTGTGATTCCCCCTTGATACTTCAAGTTAATGAGCAGGATTTGCTAATTATTTCCCTGTTTCAGACAGAAGACACGACACTCTAGTGTAACCAGCTGGTCAATTTTATGATCAAAAGAAAGACATGGCAGCAATTTCACTTTCCGGTGACTAGACAATTTGGCGTCAAATAATGCCTGTATTTGGCACGCAGATTAAGAATATTTGACAGATGGCAAGCAAACAAGTTTTCATGAGCAGTAGAAAAACTGATCTGAAGAAGACAGACCACATCTGGGGGATTAAATTAATAAAGCTTCTTGGAAATGTCGCTAGACAAGTCAGAGTTGGCTTGTGTACAACACAATATTTTAGGTCGTTATCGCCACTTTTGATCATAAAACCAGAAACATACGGCATATTGAGCCATAAATATATAAATATGCGCCAATACTTCCGTAAAAATATACAAAAGCCACTATGGACAAACATTTTAAATAAGAACGAAGTGAAATGGGGCTTGGGGAATTCAGGAACAAACAGGCAAACAAAAAAAAAAAACATTGAAAAATAAGGTTATAAAAATAAGGTGAAATCAGGGATTACAGGATGCATGAGATCAAAGCCAGAGGAAGAAGTAACAGCGGGGACTCGGTGTGGATTCGGATGGGAACAGGACACCAGCTGGATGTGAGAAAAGCACAATCCAGAGGCCGTAACAAAGGTCTGCGTCTGAGTGAGGAGCTGCCAGTAAACAGGTCTAATTTTAGAGTCATAACAGATCAACAAACCACGGCGAAATACATCTGGGTCTCAAACAAGGATGAATACCAGCGATAATTCAGGGAAGAGCGAACTTGGGGCGAAAAATCAATGGAACGATATTGCTATAGAAGTGCATAGACATATAAACACAAGAATTATGCTTTTTTTGTCTCATAAATCTTATTAACAGTTGATATATCGCACACATTACCAAACACTAAATTTACATGTTGCACATTTATTTTAAAGAAGTTCAGGCAGCCCTCAAACATTAACAAACTGCAATATATTTCCGAATCACTGCACCTACTGCTGATAGCATCGATTTTACAAAATTCATGCGGACGGCCTGTGTTTGGCTCCAGCAGGTAATTTTATCAGCATGAACAGTCTAATTGTGCAATTCCAAGGCAGGGATAAAGAATCCGATTGCATCCAGTCCTCAGTTGTCATTCTTACATCATCATTAGAATGTAAAGCCAAGAACATTCCAATTGCACTTTGGTGATCTTTAAATGGATAAACGAAGAATTAAAGCAGGTCTGCATCTGCTGCTTGCAACCCTATGAGTAATGTCTGATCTACTAAATGACCAGGCCAATTAAAAAATTAAGAGTAGAAGTTGATCTGAAGTTTAAACCAGGATCAGCCTTCATTGTCCAACCCTGCTTTTACTGCGATCAAAAATCTAATGAAGAAGAGGTTTAAGTTTTTTTCCAGATGAGCAAAACTGCTAATCGAGGTGGAAGATGCAGGTTCAGTAAATAGATGTCCCCTGCATTCCCTGCATTATGCTCCAAAGATCTCTGAACTAGCTCAACTCTTCATCTAAGAGGTACAGCTAATTAGTGAGATTAACTGGTTGGGTTTATGGGTTAAAGCAAAATGGCAGTACTTCCCCCAAGGCTATGCTTGCTGGATAGACTGAAACTCATTTTTCTAGCAACATCTTACACATTTGTGTCTATTCATCTTCATCAGCATATTTTAATGTGTTTTCATGCAGCTGAAATCTTGATGAATGTGAAGAGAGGGGGGATATCAACCGGGATGGACCAGGAGAATATCCCAGCATGCAATGGGTGAGAGGCAGGAACACGTACTACGAACAGTTCCCTAATCCATTGCGGAGATTAAAGAAAAAAAAAACAGAAAGATAAACAAATTGAAAACTCCAGGACCGTCCTCTGCCAGAGAAGAATTCGACTCAAAACCCACAAGAATCAAAATAATTTTCACAAGGATGTTCTGCGACGTTTAATTTTGTGACTAGTGTTACCCTTACCTCGAGTTCACCAAACATGTATGTTGGGTATGTAGAGAATGGACTTCCCAGGTAGAACAGGACAATGCATCCAGTCAGAAGGTAAATTGCCAGCCTTGCTGCTCTCAGCTGATGTCATTCATCACTATTACATAAAGAGAGTGAGTGAAATCCCCTCAGTAGGTACTTCGCCACGAAGGCCTATTACTGTAGTGCCAGTTAAGATCCCTCTCATTCCTCATATTGCCCAAAACAACACTGTGCTAAAAGCCTTTATTGCGATCCAATCCATACAGACACTGTGCCATAGCACAGCTCCAGAAGAGTCTCCTCCTCCACCTCATTTAGAGGTTACTCTGTTGGACTGATATCTCAGGGCTGTACAGGGCCGACACTGGAGGAAACAGAAGTCACTGACACTCTTGTACATTTTGACATAGTGCATTATCTCTCTCTGGAGCCAACCATTAAAAAAAAAGAGCCGGCTGCAACCAAAAATGAATTCACATTGTCGGCAACAAAGCTAGGTGTGCTGTATGGCTCTCTAATGATTCCACATCATCATACTAGAAAGCAAAAATTCTCTGTGTGTATGTATGTTTGTTCTTTGCACATCCCTACAGCCGTTCATCAGATGGACTTAAAACTTGCAGGGTGTATCGCTAAGGACCCAGGGAAGTGCAGTGTCAAGTTTGAAGGAGTTTGGCCACGCAGTTCTTACGAAATCTAGAAATCAGCAAGCAGCAACATCGCTCAAGCAGCAAATTAACAGACTCTGCACTATATTGCACAAGAAGCGACGGAAGAGGCACTGCACCAGTTGAAATTAAGCTCTTTCACCATGTCAGTTCACAATAATAGCACTTGAAGAGGAAGCTTTTTCAACTAAACTTTTCAATTCCACTGTTACAATCACAAGGAATTGCTGAAAGCAACAGAGTTTTTTAACACTGACACAGAATTATAAGGGTTTAAAGTGGGAGTGAGAATAGTTTTCACAGACCCACTTAAACCTGACATTCGCCCGTCAGATTAGGTCAGTCCTCTCGTTGAGTCATCACGGAGATTGATCCTCCCCCATAAAAACCAAAGTCTTTCGCTGCAGACAGTTCATTATGTCACGCGGCTGCCATTAGGGCAAGATGCGTTGCTATTAAATGATCATCATCGATTTAGAGTGAGGGGAGCGCTCCTGCACCGCATCGAAGTTTCACTTTTCCTCACTCAGCTCACGCTTCTAAAACATCGCCCCTTCTCTGCCGGGAATTCAACCGCTGAGCAATTACATGGGTTCAGTTGGCCATGTGACCAATGAGCATTCAGGGCCAATGTGAGTAATCGCTCCTACTTGTTGGAAAGGTTTCTCAGACAGGTGGTTTTGGTTAATGGTGGTGGGGGTGCACTTGGAGGTGGTGGGGGGGGCAGCTAATGGATCCAGGAAAATGCTATTAGCATCCTTTATCGTTGTATTAAAGTAGCGAAAACCGGGACATGCAAAAACAGCGTTACAGAAGCCAGTGGGAGAGGCAGGGCACTGAGGGTTGACTCACACCAATATAATGTCATGACTTTCTCTGCCCTGACCTCGTCATTCACTCAGTGATTGGTCCTGATCATTGGCCTGAAGCTACTTCGTTAACAGTGAAAAGTGTATCCGTTAGCGATCGGAATAATGGCTTTGTGAGGGGCCTAATGAAAACAGGTTGCATTTGGCCATAAAATGCTTAAAGACGTTTTATTTTTAAAATTAAAAGGTACCTAATTCTTCGGGGAAAATAAAACCGTAAAGAGTTCTGAGATGCACCACTATAAAATACCCAGTTACTCTGCATCACTTAATTTGATGCTTGAAATTGCATTCCAGTTCACTCATGAATGGATGATATCAGGCCAGAGGCACGGCTCAGTTCTGCATAGACTCTGTAAAACTGAAGCTCACTACAGCCTCCTCAAGAAATGGAAAAGATGCAGAAGAACTAGGCGCACTCAGAGTGCAAACCTCCACCAAGGCAGCTGTCGAAATCTTGCTGAGTGAACATGAGTCATAAGAAATGTAAGGGTAGGTTCCGTCCCTGATGCGAGAACAATCAACCAACAAAATATGAGTGATATAACTGGGAGCGAAGTTCAGTAATCGTGAGTCATAGGATTTCAAGATGGCTGCTGTGGCGGCCATATTATTTGACTGATCTTGGTCAAAATCAATTGGGTCTATTCCTGATGTAATCGCAACCCAGCCACAAAATTTCAGAGATATTCGTTTATTACTTTTTGGGTTATCTCGTACACAACAAGCAGACAGACAAACAGGCAATCACACAGACATGCAAACCAACACCAGCAAAAATATAATCTCCTCGGCGGAGGTAAATATGGCTGTTTACAAGCCCTGAATAAAAAAAAGCATATTTTCTATTTCTCTGTATCTATGCAGTTTTATATTCGATAGTAAGCTTGAGCTCAATCTCTCATTCTTTATCTCATGTATTTATCAGTGTTTCAGGCACAGATGCATTTCGCAGTGGTTTGTGGGTCTGATGCGGCTCTAAAATTAGACCTGTTTTCCGGCAGCCCCCCCTCAGATGCAGATCTTTGTTACAGCCTCTGGATCGTGCTTTTCTGGTGTCCAGCTGGTGTCCTGTTCCTGTCCGAATCCACAGCGAGTCCCCGCTGTGCCTTCTTCCTCTGGCTCTCATCCCATTTATCCTGTAATTGATCCTTTCACCTTTTTAAACCACCTTGCCTGTTTGTTTCTGAAGACTCTAATGGTCCATTTCACTTTTTTTTTTTTGAATGTTCATTTGAAGTGACGGTTGTGTTGTTTCAAGCAAGCAAGGCAAAAAATTTGTATTTATTTTCTAAGTGTTGTCGGAAAGTAGATGCAGGCTTCAATTAAACCAAACGACAGCAAGAGTTCAGTGAGACGGATAATATAGCATCGGGAGACTGGGGATGTAAATTTGTGAAATAATTTCTTCAGTTCTGAATTTATGTATTTATCTGTTAAATTGACTCACTCTTTACGTATTACAAAACCCAATACCAGTGAAGTTGGCACGTTGCGTAAATCGTAAATAAAAACAGAATACAATGATTTGCAAATCCTTTTCAACCTATATTCAATTGAATACACTGCGAAGACAAGTTACTTAATGTTCGAACAGGTAAACTTTGTAATTTTTTGCAAATATTAGCTCATTTGGAATTTGATGCCTGCAACATGTTTCAAAAAAGCTGGCACAAGTGGCAAAAGAGACTGAGAGAGTTGAGGAATGCGCATCAAACACTTATTTGGAACATCCCACAGGTGAACAGGCTAATTGGGAACAGGTGGGTGCCATGATTGGGTATAAAAGCAGCTTCCCTGAAATGCTCAGTCATTCACAAACAAGGATGGGGTGAGGGTCACCACTTAGTGAACAAATGCGTGAGCTGATTGTCGAACAGTTTAAAAACAACATTCCTCAACGAGCTATTGCAAGAAATTTAGGGATTTCATCATCTACGGCCCGTAATATCGTCAAAAGGTTCAGAGAATCTGGAGACTACACGTAAGCGACAAGGCCGAAAACCAACATTGAATGCCCGTGACCTTCGATCCCTCAGGCGGTACTGCATCAAAAACTGCATCATGGGCTCAGGAACACTTCAGAAAAACACTGTCAGTAACTACAGTTTGTCGCTACATCTGCAAGTGCAAGTTAAAACTCTACAATGCAAAGCAAAAGCCATTTATCAACAGCACCCAGAAACACCGCCGGCTTCGCTGGGCCCAAGCTCATCTAAGATGGACTGATGCAAAGCGGAAAAGTGTTCTGTGGTCTGACGAGTCTACATTTCAAATTGTTTTTGGAAACAATGGAAACAATGGAAACACTCTGGTTAAGATAGGTTCTTTCGCTTCTAATAAATTCAGTTTTTTTCTAAATAATATAGGACCACAATGAAAAAAAGAGGAAAAGTCAACCTTTTATTCAAGTGCATTTGTTCAGTGGGAAAAAAATCCCTCATTAAGAAATAATTCTTTTACATCAACTCATGTGTGCCACAATTATTAGCACCCCTGATGTTAATACTTTGTACAACCCCCTTTTGCCATCAAAACAGCAACTGATCTTCTATAATGTTTCACAAGATGAGAGAAAACAGAAAGAGCGATCTTTGACCATTCCTCTTTGCACAATCTCTCTAAATCATCCAGCGACCTGAGTCCTCTCCTCTGCACTCTCCTCTTCAGCTCACTCCACAGGTTTTCAATGGGCTTGAGGTCTGACTGAGATGGCCATGGGAGGAGCTTGATTCTATGTCTCTTGAACCATTTTTGAGTAGATTTAGCCAGATTTTTAGGGTCATTATCTTGCTGAAAGACCCAGTGACGACCCATCTTCAGCTTTGGGCAGAGGCCCCCAGATTTTGATTTAAAATGTCCTGGTATTTCAAAGCGTTCATGATGCCATGCACCCTAACAAGGTTCCCAGGAGCTCTGGAAGAGTAACAGGCCCACAGCATCACCGATCCTCCCCCATACTTCAAAGTGGGCATGAGCTGCTTTTCTACATACTCATCTTTTGTGTTCCACCAGACCCACTTATAGTGTTTGTTGCCACAAAGCTCTATCTGGGTCTCATCTGACCAAACCACACGGTCCCAGTTGAAGTCCCAGTACCGCTTAGTGAACTCCAGAGATTTGCATTTATGATTGCGAGTGAGAAAAGGTTTTTTCCGTGCATACCTCCCAAACAGCTTGTTGGCAGGTAGATAGCGCCTGATGGTTGTTTTGGGGACTTTGTGACCCCAAGATTCTACCATTTGTTGCAATTCTTTAACAGTGAGCTTTTGAGAACTTTTTATTTCTCTTACCATCCTCCTCACTGTGCGTGGCAGCAAAATTACCTTGCGTTCTCGTCCAGGCTTGTTTACTACTGTTCCAGTTGTTTTAAAATTCTTAATGATTCCTCTGACAATAGATATGGGCAGGTGCAGGTGAGTGGGTATTTTCTTATAGCCATTATCTGACTTGTGAAGGTCGACACACATCTGCCTTACTTGAATGGTGTGTTCCTTCGTCTTTTCCATGTTGAAGAGTGGATAAGAGAAATGGCCTCTGTGTGACGTCATATTTATACCCCAGGGAAACAGGAAGTGATGAATTACTAATTAAATGTTCCTAGATACTCTGATCAACTTTGTAAACTACTGTAGAAATGACAGAAATACTTCAATTACACTTATTTCCTAGAAATTGTTAGGGGTGCCAATAATTGTGGAACACGTGATTTTGTGAAAAATAATTATTTCTTTGTCAGGGATTTTTTTCCCCCTTAAAATTCACTTGAGTTGAAGGTTGCATATTTCTACAATTTTCAGTGAGAGAGTATGCTTCTGCAATAAAAATTTAATTTATTTTAAGGCTTTTAACACATCTTAACCCCAATAATTATTGAGGGTGCTGTATATGGGTCTGTCTCAGAAACTGGGCCCATCAGTGGGTACCCCTCTAGAAATACTTGTAGTTAAGAAAATATTTCATTTTGAATGGTGGCGTTTGTTTTTATTTGAAATATGATAATCAAATAAAAAGTAAACCGAAAAGTGGGTAGTTTAAGTGAATATTACATTCTGTGATTGGAAAAAAATTTGTTGCAAAATGGCTGCTTGTACCATGATGAAGAAGAGAATGGATAAAATCTCTGTTGACTGAAATATTTGTGGTCCACTATAACATTCACAGTTTTCATATACTTTGTAAGTTATCTTATTTAATTACTTAATTATTAACGTTAATTATTATCGTTTCCACATAATCATGTGAGTAATGTTAAAACCTTCGACGTAACATTTGATCACTTTCATAACATCTTTTTTCCGACCAGTCTTACCCCAGGAATGTGAATTTATTTACTCAAACGAGAAGCCTCGATGTCATATTATATACGTCATCCAAATTGTAATTGTAAATCACTAGACTTCATGCAATTTAAGTTATACTCACGCAATTTTGTCTTTCATAGCAGGTGCTGGAAGTATGTGTTTTGTGTATGTTTCCTAGATATCATGTTACCACAGTAGACCATCTTTATTAAAAAGGATATATAATTATTAGGTGATATTTTCTCACTGTAAGGTGTTTTTTTGCGCGGAAGGAAAGCAATTAACATTCTGTGTTTCTACACTGGAATTTCTCCTCGCGAGAGGTCATGTTTGTATATGTTTCCGCATGTGAGGTGGCTGCTACGCGAGTGATATTGGCGGTTATCAAGTTGGTCTGCGATAATATTCACACGTTAAAGGTGAGTTTTTCACTTGTTATTTTTAAATTTCCACTATACATAAGGAACAACAGTGCTGATTTTTTTCCATTTTGCTTCCATGTTTGTATTGTTTACTTATTTATATCCGAAATAAAAGCGTATTCGACTAGACTGTCAAAACTATCGAGCTGTTTGTTTTATGTCAGTGTCAGATTGATTTTGAGATCACTGGCTATTAAATTGAGTACATGTTGAATAATATAAGCCTTAATGAATATTGTTTAACAACCATAAGACCTACCTATGAGTAACATGTTGATGATGTTTCTTTGCTACGTCAGTGATGACAAAGTATATTGCTCAATAATTAACATAGGCTTTACATAATGATTTCAAATATACATGTTTATGTATCAATATCGTTATGACTTATAATCTAGTGCAGAAAAAGGTTATCCCTCTTGGACCATTTGCACACACAAAAAATAATCCCGAGAAAAAAGATGAATATTGATGGACCTCTGAACTTATGATTAAATTTAAAGAGAATAATGATAATAATGTTAAGTATATATTTTACTTTAATGTCTGCTACCAACGTAACAAAAATATGTACAAAAAAATTATATCATCGTTATTAAATAGACTTTTTCATTCCATTTTCGTTTCATTGTTACGCGAGTGATCTGCTAACATGTTATTAATGTTTTCCACGTTGCTGGTCATATAAAACAAGATGCTATGTTTTTCTCATTAAATATGAACGAAGACCCCTAGAGGTATTTATAAATACCTAAAAACACTGTTTTTTAAAATAATTTAAAAAAAAATAATGTCACAATTGAGATTCCAGATTCTGAGACGGACCCATATAAGAGATTCAGCTGAAAGAACATTTGGCAAGTAATTAAGTAAACTGGCATCAGGTGTGTAACATGATTGGCTATAAAAGGGATGTCTTAGAGAGGCTGAGTCTCTCAGAAGTAAAGATGGCCAGAGGCTCTCCAACCTGTGAAGGTTTGCGTAAAGAAATTGTGGAATACCTAAAAAACAATGTTCCTTCATGTCAAATTGCAAAGGCTTTGAAGTACATAACATCATCAAAAGATTCAGAGAAACTGGAAAATTCTCTGTGCGTAAGGGACAAAGCCAAAGACCTATACTGGATGCCCGTGATCTTCGGGCTCTCAGACGCCACTGCATCTGCAAAAGGAAGCCATTGTTGAGCATGATCCAGAGGCGCCGCCGTGTTCTGTAGGCCAAGGCTCACTTAAAATGGACTGTAGCAAAGTAGCCAAGTGTCCTGTGATCAGACGAGTCCAAATTTTTGCTGGAAATCATGGGCGTCGTGAACTCTGGGCTAAAGAGGAAAAAGACCACCTCTCCTGTTATTCAGTTCAGTTCAAAAGCCAGCATCTCTGATGTTATGGGGATGCATTAGTGCATATGGTGTGGGACACTAGCATGTTTTAAAAAGCACCATGAATGCTGAAAGGCATATAAAGGTTTTAGAGCAACATACCTGTATGCTCCCCTCCAGATGGCATCTATTCCTGGGAAAGCCTTGTGTATTTCAGCAGGACAATGCAAAACCACATACTGCAGCTATTACAACAGCATGGCTACGTATTAGAAGAGTCCATGTGCTGAACTGGCCTGCATGCAGTCCTGATCTTTCACCAATTGAGAACATTTGGCGCATAATTAAACGAGTCCGTCAAAGGAGACCCAGAACTCTCCAGAAGCTGGAAGCCTGTATTAAACAGGAGTGGGATTGGGTGCCCTGGTGGCTCATCGGTCTAAGCGCGAGTACCTTGAAGGCTGTGTCCTTCCGGCAGCGACCTGGGTTTGATTCTGGTGAGGGTCATTTGCTGCATGTCTTCCCCCATTCTTCTCCCCAACCCTCCTGTCTCTCTACACTGTATTACTATCAAATAAAGGAAAAATTCCCCCAAAAAATAATCCAGTGGTTAAACTCAAGAAATTTGTCTCGTCAATGCCCAGACGCCTCCTCTCTGTGTTAAAAAGAAGAGGGGATGGTAAACAGGCCCCAGTCCCAACTTTTTTGAGACCTGTAGCAGCCATCAAATTTGAAATGAGCTCATTTTGTGGATAAAATTGTAGAATTTCTCAGTTTCAACATTTGCTATGTTATCTCTTTTCAATTGTGAATAAAATACTGGCTGGTGTGATTTGAATGTCATAGCATTTTGATTTTATTCACAATTTACACTTTGTCCCAACTATTTCGTGATTGCGGTTGTACTTTCAAGCACATTACCCGACCATCTGGAGTGTTCAATTTATATAGTGGTTCGGTTTTTCAGTATTTCTGAGAATTCTGGCGCTTGTACACATATGATATGAAGAAAATATTACGTTCAGCTTCCAGGGTCAAAAATGACTCAGTGCTCCAGTAGGACTCTTCACTGTGTTTAATTAGGGCTGTTAGAATACTGCTGCTCTCGAACGTCAGCCATAAAAATGTGACAATGCGGCATAAAATGTTCCTCACCATTCTCAGGAACTGACTCAGTTCTGAGCAGGGTGTTCAGCCGCAATTTTAGATTTGCCAAAGAAGAGTTATCTCAGTAACATTGTTTCTCAATTGTCCTGTCTAAATATGAATATTAAAATATTAATTTTAACCTTTGTCCCTGCCAGGATATTTAACCAAAAGCACCTTCCTTCATGGGTGGGAAGAAACCAGCATATCGACCAGATCTTTCTGTGTAAGACTGGACTACCAAAGAATCTCTCTTACCCATTCACAAGATTTGACCGAAACCATGAACACAACGCATGCAATGTCAGTATCTCAGTGTATCTCATTTGTAAAACAGCCAAACTCATTTCAGTCAGGTCCACTTTGTCAAAAACTTTAATTATCATTGCAGCAAATTTATTTTGCAATATTTGAAATTTGGCGGCATGGCTCTGTTCTGGGGCTTCCCCGCCCTATCATGCGTATGCATGGAAAGCCAGTTGGCAGGGAGAGCCAAAAACCTGCCTTTCCAGAACAGTACAGAACAGAGCGCAAGCATCAACGACCGCACAGTCTACGAATAAAGCCGCTTTCACACCGGACGCGAAACAAGTTTTTCGCACGACAGATTACATTCAAAGTCAATGCAAAGACGAGAATACACGCGTTTTGTATTCGCGTCTTTGCATTGGCTTTGAATGTAATCTGTCGTGCGAAAAATTTGTTTTGTATCCGCTGTGAAAGCAGCTTTAGTCAGAACACGCAAGAGGAGGAGATGAGGATGGAGGTGGGTCACGATTGCGTAGAGGAAGCAGCAACAGAGGGCAAGCTAGCGCCTTTAAATAGGGCGCCTTATTAGACTTGCCAATCGAGTGCCTGGAGGGAATGTGGGCTTGGCGTACAATTGAATCATCATTAGTGAAGGTAGGCTTGCGAACTAGGCGTGACTCCGTGGCCTGCCTGCCTGAACTACCGCTGTGCTCAACACTGCGTCTCATCTGGCCTACATTTTGTGGTTTGGTTTTCCGTATTCAATTATTGTATGTTGTTTTGGACTCAAGTGTCAGCCACGTAAGGGTGAATTCAGTCTTTGCTTTGTGTTCTAATTTCTAAACCTTACAGTCTATTTTCTGTGTAATTCCTCTGAACGGTTCCGTTCAGTCACGAGAAAGAGTATCCATGAAGGAGAGAATTCCTCACAAACAAGCAACACACGCGACAGGCACTGATTATGATTTCGGAAAGTCTCTCCGGTTTTATTGGAAGATTGATTGTTTTAATAAAGAAGGACGTGACGAAGAGGAAAGTTCCATATTTTCATCTTTGACTGAGCCCCTGATGATGCTCTATAACGTTGGTCTTGGGACGTCTCAGAAGCCAATGTTGTCTATCAGCGTTGACCAAACAAAGCAATCGGTTGCAACTCACTAACTCCAAGCCCTCAGTCACATATCTAATTAAAGACACCATTTGATGAGGGCATGTCCACCAAAAGGGTCAGTTTAAGGCAAACACCAACAAGAGAAAAACATACAGCACTACAATATATTCACAAAGTCGGGCCCACTTCCGGTGCAGGGTGACTCAACTCTACCGCTTTTGGCAGTAGACTATCGCTTTCGGGGTGTTTCATTCTGGAAAAAAACGCCCCAAAAGCAGTAGAGTTGGCATGTATTTGGCAGCAAGTGAGAGCTGTCAGCTCATGCAGTGCTGTGTGGGAAGCATTTAATCGGAGGTGAATTAGTAAATAGCTAAATATTTTGTTTGCTGGAGATTAACTGGGAATTACTTTTGCCATTTGCTGTCATGCTTTTAATTTACAACTCTAAGTACCTGCAATATTTAGTGTCTGTGACACAATGATGATCAAAATACTCAAATGACATCTCTAGTACCTTATAATAACTCCTACACGCTGTATTTACTCGCAGAAAAGAAAATTGTAGATACAAATTCTAATAAGGTGGATGACAAATTGACATTTGTTGATTAGGCAACACGAAGAGGAACGCACAAGGTTAATTGTTTTCACCGAGTGCCTAATTGGGCCAGTCGGAAGTGACCACACCGCGCCTTTGAGAATAGGCTGCCCACTTAGACCCATTATATTAATATATTATCCCTGGGCCATTGAAAGTATTATTGACTGCATGCTTAGAGACCCTTGGGCTCAATCACTCCCCTCCAGGCTCCAGGACAGCGTAACCTCCCACTCCCTCCCCACAAAATGGCCGCCCGGGAGGTGAGCCAAAGTAGCAGTGAATCACCTTCCAGCCTGGTCCTCCCCAATGTTATCCTCTCCAAAGACTTAAGAACAAACGAAGATGCAGTTGACCTGCTAGCTTCTATTGCAGTACAAATAAACAAGTCAACAGGATGTTGTTCTAAGTAGCAAACAGTATAGAGCATGGCGAAGGAAGCAATATTGATTTATGAATAAATATTTAATACAAATTGAAGGAGATTATACTGATGTAATGTTCCGCTTTTGTCGGAACTAATTTTAAAGTACTGAGTCTGTTTCCCAGCATCATCGTTTAAGATGATTGCAGGAGGTCTTGATGTAAGTACACGGAAGGGAAAACAGTTTTCCTGGCATGGCAGTCACAAAAAATACCAAAATGATATGCACACCTTATCAAAAAGTATGTTCCCCAAACCCAAAGCTCAGCTGTGAAATCACGCTGTTAAGCACATTGGGATGGGGCAACTGTGTATGGACCTGATTTCTGGGTTATTCCAGGGGTTAAAGCCCTGATGTTTTCCAACCAACAATAGCTTATAAATTAATGCCAGTGCAGCTCTGATTCCACAACACCTAATCCGATATAAATATAGAATAATGCTCTTAATTATGAGTGAATTTGACAATGTAAAAATTTCATGATCAGAGATCTTTCCAATACCATTATGTGTGGTTCTATTTTGTACCGAGGGGAACCTGTCCCTGGCCCCATATGATACTAACTGTGCTGTCCACGCAGAGTTCTGTACCAAACACACGGATTGGAAATTCCACAGTTGCAGGGAGACCTAAAGTACATTTGTTCACACCGCAGTATTGGCCGCTATCTCCCAGTTTGCACACTTGGGATTGAAAGTCCACAATTTGGGGAAAACCTGGACCGAGGCTGCATGTGATTTATGGTAACAATGCCTTCGCAAGAGCACAGGCCGCAACAGACGCCCTGGAGTCCAGACGTCTTCTGTTTCGCAGCATGGCATGAGTGTCAGAGTTGTGCTTCCTGTAATCTGGTTTTTATCGATTTACAATTGGATTTGTAATCATTGGCAACAGCTAGTGTGTGTAAGTTCTCGTCCCTGATGCTTGGGGGAGGGGGGGATTGAAGTGTTTGTGAAATTGTGCAAAAAGTAGCGAGGGGTGAGGTCAGATGGGGAGGGGTGGGGGGGTGGGGGTTGTGCTTTGTTATCAGTTTAAAAACACTCCTCCAGTCATCTCTTTCTCCATCTCTCATCCCTCCTTCCCCGATCCCCCTCTTCCTCTCTCCGTGTGTAGTCATCCTGAAGGCTGTTCTTGCAGGCATGTGTTGTGCACACACGGACACGCACACACATACTCCGCACTGCAGCTCAGCCCTGCTAGAATGGTCTGCTTTGTTCTAGAATGTGTTTGAAGGAAAACGAGATGCAGTGGACGTGTAGATAAAAGAGAGCAAGAGAGAGAGGGTGAGCTGTCAGGGGCCTCGGCGAGGAGAAATCAACAACCTACTGCACCGTCTCCTGAAACGCACTGCTTATCAACAAAGCTTATTTCCATTTATGTCACATGATGACTGCAGCGATGCTGGTTGTGTTTTTAAGTTCCATTCCGCTGTTGAATACTGGTCAGGATGAACGGCCCTGTCCTCATGATAGGCTGGATGAAGGGTGAGACATATCCTGTGAATAAAGTGTCTTGGTTTTTGCTGAATCCAGTTGACTGGCCAATGCTCTAAGCAACCAGATATTCATTGTCCATGTAAAAGAACAGTGTTTTCCGTATTTGGCATGAAATAATAATAATGCATCAATTTTATATAGCACTTTTCTGCTTTCTGGGCACTCAAAGACGCTTCGCAAGGATACATTATTCATTCACTCACACATTCATGCTCTGATGGTGGTAAACTACGTTTTCGTAGCCACAGCTGCCCTAGGGCAGACTGACGGAAGCGTGGCTGCCAGTATGCGCCTACGGCCCCTCCGACCACCACCAAACATTCACACACAGCCATACAGTGTTCCTATATTGCATGTTAACCGGAGAAATCGGAGTACCCAGGTACGAAAGGCCCCAGGTCGGATTAGAACCCGCAACCCTCTTACTGTGAGGCAGTAGTGCTAACCACTGTGCCACCGTGCCGCCCCAGGTTGAAAGCCTAGGTTGCGCTGACACGCATTGATGTACTCAGTGTGGGGTTTCACTAACATGTCTCAGTGGTTTCACTATTACATGTGTGAGTCGTTTAACTATTATATGAGCGTGTGGTTACACAATTATGCTGGAGTGGTGTAGAATCTGGAAATATAAATGAACAAATGGCTGATTAGCTCAATCCTTAGCCAGGTCAAATAGCAGTAAAACTTCTATAACCTTCCCCCTAGGATGTTCGCTCAGCCTGCCTGTGGAAGGTGTCAGTAATCTTTCTGTTACTCTCTGCGGGGGGCGTAGTCGCAATGCTCTTGTGGGAGTCATATCACTGTCCCCAATGAAGTTAAAGTCCAGTTATATTAATCTTTTTAAAATAATCTAAATCTCTGGGAACTTAATAATATGTTGACATGTTCAATATCCTGTGAAGAAACCACTTATATACTTAGAAGACAATTAAACTATGTAATAATTCATCTTAAGGATTTTCATGACAACTGCATCATATTAGTACATATTCATATCATGTTTGGTCTTGTTATTCTCGGGGGAATGCAAGGAGCTGAATGGAATATGTTGCATTTCCATTGAAATTATGGTTCAGTCCCTTTGGGAAACTCCTGAAAAAAATTGGTTAGAATTCACTCGGATAATTATTCTAGTCTCCTCTCTATGCTAGATGGTTTTACTACTCCAAATGGTGGAAGCCCAAAACCCAGATTCAACCCCCCTTCTAGGGCGTTTACGGCCATGCCGCCTGGATCAAAGGGACTTTGCATTTGAGGAGAATCGTATTTAGATCTCCCCGCGTGTGGAAGGACGTGAGCAGTCTTTTAATTATGGAGAATCGCATCCCAGCTCGCTCCGCCTGCCTGGGTCTGTGTGTAAGTAGCCAATCTAGGTAGTCGGGGGGAATGGAATCTGAGTTCTCCCCATGCACTTGATCCGATCCCCCCACGTGCGTCTGAATCCTTTTCCTCCAGGTATGACTTTATTCTCTCTTTCTAAATTGTGTGTAACTTGTAATTGGCTTAACGTTGATTTGTTTGATCTAAGTTTGTGCCTACCTGGTGATTAAATTATTGTTATTCCTTTCAGCTTGTGTGGTCTCCGTGACTCTTAACACTTGTACATTCTTTCTAGCCATGTTACGACCGGTACTTAGGGGGCGATTCCTTACCATTCCAGACTAGCTAGCTGATGTTGTAGGTACTGAGGGGTTTTAAGTTGGATTGCAGATTACAGTCTACCCCTAAAGGGTTTATGTAGTACCGGTCCCGGATATTCTGTCTTAAGGGTACTCCTGGGCTGATAAACTGGCACCTGATTGATCTCCTTAAGGGGCCCTTTGGTGCACATAAACCTGGGTTCGTGATATGTTTATGCTCAGTGCTACTTTGTTTGTGCCTCGATGCTACTATCGTGGTAATTTCTTCCATCCTCCAGAACTATCATCGAACTAAGGTCCGGCAGCTGCGTTTATCACCTGGGAACGTCGCTAAGTAACACTGGTTTTCACAGACAAGTCTGATAGCGTAGCTGTCCCGAGATTCATGCATGCTCTCCCCAAACTATACATTCTAGTTCTAATTTGGACTCAGATATTTAACGAGGATATAACTAAATTTGGTATTCTAAATGTATTATGGAGTCAGATTAATTGTAACCGTTGTGCTCTTGGGCCCCGTTCTTCAAATGGAGAAAATATACCCATTTAATTGTGATTCACACCAGCCAGGAAATCGTGCGACTCAACGCCAGTGGTGTCAATCGTGCCCCTCAAAAGAACACGTAAAAACCGCCCCCTGCAATGTCCGGATTTGGTTTTGTTTTGTGTAGTTCTACAGTGGTTTCACTGTTATGCATGTGTGCGTGTGTGTGTGTGTGTGTGTGTGTGTGTGAGGTTCCACTTTTATTTGTGTGTGTGGTGTCACTATTATATGTGTGCAGTCTCGCTATTGGTGTGCGTGTGGTTTCATTATTATACGTGCATGTGTGTGTATGTATCATGGATTTGGCCCCCGCCGGCTGAAGACAAGAAGAGGGCGGGCACTGGGACCATGTAACCAAAAGCAGGACCAGTGACCGAAACGCACAGGCTGAGTATAAATATAAAAATCTTTAATTTAAATAACATAAAACCCCGGAGGAGAGCAGCAGCACACATAATCACATAAGTAGGGCTCCAGAATACTGCTGCACTGAACTGAGGTGCAGCCAGCCCTTAAATAACAACCCTTCACCTCCACCTTAACGAGCCACACCTGTTGCCCATTAAGGTGGAGGCGAAGAATGCAGCAGGGGGAGGGTCCTGCAGGGCGGGACCATCACAGTATGTGGTTTCGCCCTAAATTGCATCTGGTCCCACGATTATTTGAGTGTGTGGTTTCACTGTAATTTGTGTGATTCCACTTTTAGATGTGTGTGTGGTTTCACAAGTATAAGCCAGGTTTAGCCTGAATGTTCAGCTGTTTCATGGTGAGAGTTAAAGTCTGAATTATGTCCCATGTGGCATCTTATTCCTTCCCGCTTCCACTCTGCCAGCTATATTAGCTCCGGAGCCAAATTCTTTTGGATTGGTTTCAACAAAAAGCACTTGCTCACATCTATCGCTAAAATTGCAGCCTCTTCTCCAACGTATTTATAGCCCACACATCTTTCACAATACAAACTATATTTAATGGATCATTAAGCAATGAATTATTTTATGCGACAGAGTATTTCCAGCATTGCTACGAATTTAGGTTTCATCGCTTTTTTACGAATTACATAAAAAGTGCATTTTTACTTGATGAGTGATGAGAAAAAAGGAGATGGAATTTTGGCAGAGGGAGGGGTGGTGGGATTTGGGCTTCTGACTGGCGCTTTGAACTCCCTTAATAGCTGGGCATAAATTCTTTATTCTTTGGAAACCCGGGAATAACTTTCTGATGAAGCTTGTTCAAAAATTCGAAATGGCCTTTAAGAATATCTTTCCCGTCTGCCCATCAATTCAGCATTGGTGACTAGGGCAGAGGAGCTATTCGCTGCTAAAACTGTCAATCTGGGCATGCATGTTTGTCATTATCTTACTTTAAAATCAAATTTCTGTTATGGTTTTGCTGCATGGGGCACTAAACAGCCATTGATGTGAGGCAGTTTGACTCCAGCAGTGAGTTTGACGGTTTGACTTAAATATTTGCCAATAGGATTCGATAGATCAGGAGAGAATTTTCACGAAGCAATTCACACTCGCCATCCTGCCTGTTGAGTTATCAGGTGCCAGGCAGTGAAGCCTGTCTCTTCGATGTACATGGTGCTAAAAGCACATTCGTTCTCTTTGGCTGCGGGAACACAGAACAAGAACGGAACTAAATCCAGCAGAAATTCTCTAGAGATACCAATGTCTAAAGTTTACATTGTAGGGGGATATTTTTTTAATGAAGATATGACTCATGACTTATTTGTTCTTGGGCTTTGGGGCAGCATGTTTTTGTTTTAGGGGGTATAACTGAGGTATTGAGTCTTATTTCCATTGGTTTTGTATCGTTCTGTGGGCTAATTTACACAATGTGCGCATGGCACCATTGCATGTCCTGTAATTATATAGACAGCTGTTGGCAGACGCTGGCTTATCACAAGCTGATGACATCCCAGCTCTTGGAAATTCTTCAAATCTATCCCCAGAATGCATACGAAGCATAAAATTCAGAAGCGTTTTGATCTTGCTGTACTGTCGGGATTTTTCTTAATTCTAAAAACAAAACAAAAAAATTTTAATAAAAAGGAGAATTTTAATAAAAAGTACTGGATATTTTTGCACAGGTGCACAAAGTTGCAAAGGTCAGGAAGACTCCTGCTGGGCGCACTGATCTTCAGAAAGTGATACATTTTAAATTAAACTTTGAATTGAAAAAGCTTAAGACAGTCATGAATTTTTCCTTTCTTTTTTATGGCGATGTTTGTTTTTTTTCCCCTCAAACTGACACATTTGTCAGTTATTGCAGTCTGTGTGCTCTGATGCCTTTTAAAGCGCACTGTCTGGCATTTAACGGAGGTGTGAAGTGTGCACTTCTCAGGGGGTAAATGATTTTTGGTTTCACTGCTGGCTTTCCAAAGGCCCAGCCAATTTTAATGCGTGACGAAGGACGCTCCTATTTAAAACTCTTCAGAAATCAGTTTCACATCGGCATGTCCGAGAGGTAACAGGTTGTTTTGTCACTTTGGCATTTTGCTGCTGTACTTTTGCTTCTGCGCACAGTACTTTTGCCGCTGTGTCCAAGTCCATTTGTAACTATAATCAAATCGATCGAAGATTGCGAAGTAAGGGAGACCGGGGTTACGATAAGATACACTTTATTGAACCCCGTGGGGTAATTTGTCCTCTGCATTAATCCCATCCTATATTTATGAGCAGTGGGCAGCCACAGAGCAGCACCCAGGGACCAACTCCAGCTCTAAAGCCAGTACCTTGGTCAGGGGTACTGGTTGGAGTGTTCCAATGATGCATGTTTTTGTGGGTGGAGTACCTAGAGGAAACCCATGCAAACATTGGGAGAACATGCAAACTCCACACAGAAAGGCCCCAGGCCGGAATCAAACCCACGACCTTCTTGCTGTGAGGCAACAGTGCTAACCCCATGCCACCCGGACGCCCTTCAGCCACGGAGTTAGGTTTGTCACCCCAGTTTTTTTCATTGCAAACGCATTGACGGGAAAACGGAAATATACAAATTATGTGACATCCCAGCGACGTCATCTCTTGGAAAGAAGAAGGACTTAGTAGTGTCACGTTAGTGTTTTCTGCCAAAATAACTGAATTTTGACCCAAATTGTAAACTTTAAGTTTCTGAAAGAAATGCGTCTAGCTTCTTTGAAGACAAAGATTTCTATGGTGTTAATGGACTCTAATTTCGTAGACCAGGCGCAGGCGCGGCGAATGGGAGTTGCGCCGCGCCAATGGGGTGTGTCCAGGCGTATGTTGCAATTTCGTGCCCGGCGTAGCCTGGCCCAAGTACTCCACTGTCCCGCCTCTGTCCCTCCTTCCAGTGCAAGTTGGTAAAGGCGGCGTATTTGGGTATAACACAGCCGAGTCAAATATTGCTCATTGGGAAGAGAAACGATGGATTGCGTGTTCCTATTATTGCAGCCTGTTGCTGCTTAAAGTTTTGGGATTAACATGCATGGACAACAATGCAAGATACGTTACACATTTATTTTCAATAAGTGATCTTAACTCAGTACGAGATCATAGCAATCAGGCTGTATTCCTTTCCCCCGCTTAAAACGATAAAACCTAAGTGACAATAATAGTAGCCTACTATTAAGCCGCTTGCACACTGGACGCGAAACGAATTTTTCGCTCGACAGATTGCGTTGAAAGCAGTGTCTTGTGTCCGAAAGTCTGACAGGGTTTTAATAAATCTCCGTGTCCGACAGTCTATAATAGTTTTTAATTTCTTCAAATCTGCTGACTCTTTTAGATATTAAACGTGAATGTTTTGATAAGAGGGCTCAGTTCTTCAAGATGAGTACCGAGAATTTCAATCAATGTTTCTGCTTAAGCTCTGCTCAATAAAGTGAGTCGACATTGGCGCGAGACAATGTACAATGCCTCCGTCTGACAAAAAAAAAAAAAGAGGACAATTAGAACAGATTGATAACGAAATAAAGAATAAAAAGAAACATTTCAACAACATAACATCCAACGAACACTGCGATTAATTTATTTGCGGGTCATCTTTTTTGGATGTTCTGTTGGTTGGTGATGTATATGTATTTTTATTCTTTATTCCGTTATAAATCTGTTCTCATATCAATACTTTTACTTTTTGCTGGGTGCCGGACATGGAGTATTTTGCATTTCGCATTGGACAATCTTGATCGTGCATGCGATAATTTAATCTCACTGTCAATGGTCATGGAATTGATTTGCTCTCTGATTGCAAGCACTGTTTTATCTCTGCTGTGGAAATAAAGCGTGAATCTGTTCGATCCATCTGACTAATTTTCAAAAGAAAGACCGAATAAAGACTGTTATCTATCTTCAAAGGAAGAAAACAGACGAATAAGAAGACCAAGAAAAGTCGATAGCTCTTTGCATTGACTTTGACTGTAATCAGTCGTGTGAAAAATTTGTTTCGCGTCCAGTGTGCAACCGGCTTTACCGAGCATAGAACGCAAGCATTATACACGTATTGCCTGATTCAGAGGCAGTTGTGGTTGGCTGAGAAAGATGTGAAGTCGTTAATTTGCATCATTGATTCAGTTGCGTTGATTAAGTCAGATCGAGTTTCCATAACGCGTGCCAACCGCCTTCGATCTGACATCAGGAATCAGATAGCAACATTAAACAGTGGTTGCTGTAATTATTTACTGTATTGAAATGTGCCTGACACTCTGGAAACCTGCCTGTGAGGTTTCGGTGACGTGCACACTGCGCGCGGTCAGCCAAATTACCACTGCACAGAAAGTGAACCAGGTTGGAGGTGGCGAGCTTTCTGCGCAACTGCAGCGAAGACTTTTTCCACGAAACTGTCACTGCGTCTTGATGAATATGTGACACCTCCCCGTACTACGCCGCCACACCCATCTCGGCGCACATTTGTCTGCGCACGGTGTTGCACCTCACGAAATTACCACTGCGCGGGCTGCGCCGGACCATATTACCACTGCGTTGGCTGCGCCACGCTACGCCACCTGCGCTGCACCAGGAAATTAGAGCCCAATGTGAGGTTTTAGGAAATTAGCCAATAGTGATAACCTGTAAAATACAAAAAGGACGCTTTATTTCTGAAGGGGGAAACCAGAGTTGTAAACAGGGCACCAATCACAAAAATTGAAGTCAGACAAAAATGGGTCAATACACAAGAAAGCTTCGAAGTACAGGGAGAAGGCAAAGCTCGTGGTATAGGACGGTCCAGTCAGAAAGATAATCACAGGGATACAAGGCGAGAGAAGCGTGGCACAGGTAAGCAACGGAGAACAATCTGACAAGGAAGTGCTACAAACAGACATCTAATATACATTTCCGGAAGGTCACATGACAATGGAACACAGGTGCAATCAATGGGACTGACAACAAGGGAGAAACATTGGGAGGAAACTAATTACATGAAATTAGCCGTAGCCAAAACGCTGACAAGGATCACAGGATACACTTATGGACAGATAAACAGCTCCAGTCACGGAGTTCTAAAGTGCATAGATAATGAGAGAGAAAAGAGCACGAAGGAGTTTGTGGAAGACCCACAGAAACGCAGGAGAGATAATTAGGGAGAGACAAGAGGCGGAGACTAGAATAGGGTGGGTGCTGAGAAATCGTTAGTCAATTAGTAAGTGCAGCTATACAATACCGAGTGCTCGTTAGTAAGTTAGTCAAATATACAATGTTAGTGTTGGTTAGTAATTAGCAAAAATAACAAACTGTTGGTATGTGTTAGTAAAATAGCAAAAGAAGGAGGAAGGAAGAACACGAGATAATGAAGGAAGATTGAAACCCAGAAACCAATAAATCACCCGAAGGAGTGACACGCTATACAAGGGACTGAGAGCAAAGACAACTCTCATGACAAGACGGGGGAGACGAAGTGCAATGCATGGGACTGAAAACATGGCAGGGAATAAAACTGACACTAAAACATGGAAAATAATAGAACATGGAATCTGAATATCAAAACAGAATACATGATCCTAAGCATAGTCAGACAGAAATTCACAAACACAGAGGTCAGTTAGAACATGGTACATGGCCAGGCAGAAAACTTGATACATGGCATGACAAATACAGAATAACAACAGTTTTTACTGTTTCCTAAATGTATGTAACTAGAGTTATTAACAACACATAAGATACAGTCCTGCTGCGATCATGAGATGGGAAATGCGGCCTGATTTCCAAAATGGGAGCACGGGGCTCGACTGGCCAAGCAGCATGGGGTTAGTTTGTCAGGGTGCTGATGTTGCCCTGCTTGTAGGTCCTGTGTTAGGCCTATATTAAAATATTCCAAAGTCAAATATAAGAGTTGATTTATTGTTTTTCAGACACCTATATTGTCTTTATAATTCTAATATTTGCATTTATCTTATGTTTATGATAGAGGACCTATTGGGGCCTTTGTTTGGAGGACACAAGTATGAATGTGTGAGGGTTTGCTGCTTGCAGCCCCTCCCCTTTCTCATTCTTTTCACCTCAGTTTTCACGAGTTCGAGTTGCATATTTCATTTTCATTTCTGCAGTGGATCTCTGTCAATTAAAAAAATACATCAAATCATGTCAATCAATCAATTAGCGAACGGACTCTCGTGCGCAAGTGTTTGTTGCCAATTCAATCTTTGTTTGATTGACTGTATTGAGGCAGGACCCGAAAAATTATTCTCAGCTCTAATGCGAATGGTTTTTTTAAAGTTTTTCTACTAATTCTTCAGTAATATTTATGTTATTTTCTTGCATTTATCTTGCATTTATTCAATCTGATCTTTGTTTGATTATAGCACAAAACACACTTGTTCATAGTAGCGAAAGTACAATGTCCAATAGCGAAAGTACAGTAGCGAAAAGCTAAAGTAGCGAAACCACCGTAAATCGTCCAAGAACATCTTGGTGTTTGGCGACTCGAGCAAGAAAGCACATTGTCAGCAACTAAGAATGTTATAAGGTTAATTTTATAACGCTATTTCACATTTAGATTGTAATAGTCACACAGAGGTATCACCAGAGATTTATTGGTTGGGGGGTTAAGTCTTGACAAACAGGGTCTGGTGTGGCACGCTCTCCCCAAACTACTGATGATTAAAACTAATAATTCACATTTTTTGGAGGCCAAAGAGCATTTCAAGGATGCTACAGACCCTCAAAAGTTGGCTGAGCGGTGCTCCGACTGTCACATATTGGAATTTCCATTACAATTCCCTTAAGGAAAATAGAAATGATACACAAAACCAATTTATGGGAATCTCATGAACTATCACCTCTGGAGTAGAGTTTGCAAAATATCAATTCATTGTACAGCGACACGTCATTGTAGTGGGTAATACTTTTTAAAAAGGACTAAAACACAATTCATGATGTGTGACAAAGGTTCAGCTATTAAGCCCAACATTCTGCTGAGTAAGAGCCAATTTCCCCCCTGACAGAGATTCAAAATTGACAAATCACCTGCGTGATCATAGTGCTGTACTTCTAGGGATCTTTGGACAATACGCGTCTCAGTGATTCAGTCATTGATTGACAGGCAAGAACAAGCTGTTTGGCAGTGGTGAGAGGGTACACAATGTGCTTCAGCATTCGCTAGGTTTAACGTATCAGGGTGTCTGCAACACACACTGAATTGTGATGCGATTCTGTTTCCTTGACACGCAACCCTTTAGGTAGCCTTAAGCCTTTCCTGTCTTCCTCTTTTGGGCATACAAGGTAAATCTAAAAAGCAGCCAGACTGAAAAAAAAAGAATTCCAACATCTGTTGCGGTTGGTATAAAGAAGCAGACCGGAAAGTATTCCTCTCTGAAAGACATTAGCATAATCCTCTTTCAGTGTTACTTGTCCTGATGTATTTTCACTGGAGTAGAGCAAGCGGTTAGATCACAATGACCTGCACAAGGCTTAGAATGTTCCGGGCCGCATTGTGATGTCACAGCATGGAATGAGCCGAGGGCTCCAGAACTTGACGGAGCATTCCTGCAAGGAGGACGGGCCAGAAATTAAGTGATTGAGATGGGCAATTTTTGAAAGCGAGCAGAAAGCTCTCTCTTGTCTATGCTGCTGGGAAACAGCAGCTGGAAACACCACGGTCAATATCTTGCGAGAGAAAGTGAAAGAGCTGACAGATTCTCGGATTAGATGATGCATTTTTTGCGGGGGAAAGGTGGAGGGGGGGGGGATAGGGAGGCAGTGCACAAAATGTCTGTAAATAACTGAGATCTCGGACATTCCAGCAGAGTTCTCCTGTTCTCAGTCGGGATTTGGTCAAAGAGCACGAACAGCTTTGGTTTCTTGGTTGTCTCGTCCAGCGAAATGGAAATGTACTGATGGATGTTTTCGATGTCGTGAAAGAGAGTGACTGCATGCTTTGAAGAGTCTCATACCACCTGTCGAAAAACCTTGTTACAATTCAGTCTACTGTAAAATTTTTTTAGTTAACTGAACCTATGAAGGCCAGTTGTCTTTACAATAGTGTAAACAATGTGTACTTTCTGGAGTTCACTTAAAAACAGTACTGTGCAAAAGTTTTAGGCACATTCAACGCAGTTCCGTGAGGTGATACCTGCAAAAATGAAAGGTTTCTGAATATTGAAAAAGGAACCGCAAAGTTCTGTGAACTATAAAAACCAAACTGAAATAAATATTTCGTCTGAATACCCTTTGCCTAAAAATTTGGGATGCTGGTATGCAGTTTTGAAGTTTTATAACATTACTGACTGTTCGGTTGTTCTTAGCACACTGGAGACCTCTGCAGACTCACAGTCTCACTTGAGTCCGTCTCCCCAGGTATTTACAGACACCGTCGATCATGCTGAGGTCAGAGCTCTGTCATGGCGTATTATTTGAGTCAACTGTATTTAGTGAAATACAAAGTTCTTTTGAAAATGTTATAATTTTTTTTTAAATAAATACGTAGTGCTTCAAATGTGAATTTTATCTACAGCACCTCTAATATGGAAAACAAAATGTAACGTACAACATCAAATTCAAATAACAGTAAATTAGGGTGCGGTACTGTATGTTAAGGCAGCGAGGATGGACATTAAAGGCCTTTTCCCAGCTGGTCCTCTCTGTTCTCGCAAAGTCAACTGAAGGAAGTCAGGAAATGAAGTGAATATGGGGACTCGCAGGAAGGTGAACTCATGAAATGGGACATCCCTGCGCCTTCAAATTTCAGCTTGAGCAAAATCAGACAGAAAGTATCAGATGGCGTGAATTAGACCCAGTGGTCAATCATTCATGCGAACTTGAAAAGGATGGTCTCGTCATTCTAAACTCACGAGGCCTTCGAGACTTCAAATTCTTACTTTCTATCTCAATCCATGGGCTAGAATCTTGTAAACGATGATGGACTTAATTGATTTGTGGGAAAAGTACTTGGTTGGATGTAGTAAAAAAAGAAGTGATTTTTAAGAGCTCTGTCTTTTTTCCAGCTGAAACAATTTCACAGACAATTTTTAGCATCTCACTGTGCAGATTAAGTGTGCTTGTGATCTTACACAGAGGAGAGGAACTTAACCAGTTCCACCAGAAACAATAGAATTCTTGTGTGAAGATTACAAAAAAAAAGATTACATTTTAAATTTACTGCCAATTGCATCTGTAGTCTAATTCATATCTTTTAAGTGTAATATGACAGCTTTTATCATTTGTTGATTTTCATATCCGAGTGGCTGTTATTTCACAGCCTCTCGCGCGAGGTGATGGCCCTGGTGTTCAGTATTACAGAGCGCGTAATGGACGAGGCCACTTCTGACCTCACAAGCTGCCCTGTGAAAGCCAGAAGCATTGTTTACTGGCGAAAGGCCGTCCTCTCGATCTTAGCCAGCGCTACTGTTTATTTAAGGTCTCATCATACCATGAGCCCCACTGTAGTCCGCCCTTCGATGCTTATTTTTTCTTCTTTTAATGTTTGTTCCTGTGGGTATAAACAACATTTTTGATACTGTCCAATTTTTTTTTGGACATCTGAAATGCTGCTAAGCTTAGCAGCTGTTCTCGGTAACAACGCAGACTAGTGTCCCCATGGGACGGACGCTGGAAGTGGAACTGTTGCGCAAATAACTGTCTTGAAGGAGAGAGGATATCCATGGTGGTTTGATGAAGAGCGTCCATTTTGATAAACAGCTGACGATGGAGGCGACAGTCCACGAATGTCAGCAGCGGACAGAATTGCGCTAGCTTTAGCGCACGCAATGCATGAACTCTGCGTCTTGGGTAAATCTAGCCTATGGGCCATTAGTTCAGCTGGCAAACACTTTTTATGACACTGCATCATGTGACCAAATATACATTTGAGGATCAGTGATTATATGCGGCACAGCTTGGGAATTTTAAAATTAGCAATAGAACAGTTTGAAACTCTGGCAAAGAGTTTCCCGGGGAAGTGGGTAAACTCTATTAAGTAGATGGGAGGATGACTCAGAATGCGTATACTCGCCTACGTATTTCAATGGCTTAACTCAGTAATAAACTGGCTTCATCAAGCTAGATCATTGCATAAGATTTACAGATTGGCTGTCTGCTTCCTCATCCGTACAAAGACTGAAATATTAAGTTATGGAACTCTTACTTCTTATGGTGTAAAGTTTTAACTAATTTAGCTGACGCAGAGGGTCTGGCTAAACCAAGTGGCTGTTTCTGAGTGCATGCCGTTCATTATGCAACGCTCCGAAGTAGCACAGGGAGGAGGTGTACTGTCGCTCTTTTACACCCACAGTTTACTCCCAGGGATAAAAGTCTGGCCACAAAGGCTACAGTCCGTCAGCACGGAATTTATGTAGCTGCAGGCTTACCTTTTAACACACACTGACAGCCTGTTGAGCTCTGAGACTCGGAGAGTTGTGAAACGCGTTTGGGGTCCTGTTTTCGAGTGTAGGGGTGTAGACCGGTGGGGAGTCACATCTGTTTTGGGTTCAGGATGTCCCAGAGAGCAGGGAACAGCTGCCAGGGAAGCCCTGGTACCTGATGAATTGGGCTATTATTGGAGTCCAGGACTGGAAAAACACACATATGTACAGTACACATATACTGGACAGCACTCACGTACAGGACAACGCAAACATACAAACATGTAGGAAAAAAACATGCACACAGGACGCCACACAGGTACACTTATGCAGGAGTTACACACCATAGACACACACACCGGACAATACACATATACAGGACAACAGACATTCGAACACATAAAGGATAACACACACATATATGGGACAAGCACTCATACACACATACACACTCTCCGGACAAACACACAAACACACACATGCAGTGCAACATGTACACGCACATATGCAGTGCAACACACACATATAGGATAACACACACATACTGTGCAGAATGACACACGCACATTCAGGAGAACTCGCGTGTGCAAAGCAAATTCAACACATGACCAATATGCGCAGCACACGCACAGATGTTCGGTCTCGGGCTTTGGCAACATGCTCATATGTGCACACACACTCCTGGAGTACATTATCAACGCATACTTACACATTCAGGCACACGCACATACATAGATATACACACTCCACACACATGCGCAAATAAATACACACGCAGACATACTCAAATAAATCATGAAGTTATATTCACCAGATGCGTCCACACTTTGTGACAAGCCTGTATTTTTCCCCAGAATGCCTGCGCTTGTGTTATATATAAGTGTTTATTTACGGGTGAATTTCCATACTTTTATAAGAAAATTCTTTGTCTGAAAATCTTAAGCATCATATTCAATAGCTTAGAGGAGCAGCAGGACCCATTACTGTTATGGGCGTAAACACATACACAACAGGTACTAGAGGAGCCAAACCAGTCAAAAGTTTTAATATAATTCACGTGGGTTCTAGTTTTATGCATTTTCACAAAATAACCTCAAACTGGACCAGGTAAGACGTCAACAGTCAAACGTTAAAACAGGCGAATTTCACAGGATTGTGTCCAAAATTGTTGGAGTTCATTTCTTGAAAGCCGCCATCGCGACTGCACAAACCCATAACGTCGGTCTATGTATATTATTGCAGTTACAGTTAGCAAATTACAGTCTATGCAGTGTTGCACACCTGGAACCCCTCCCCCAGAATGAATGGACCAATAGGGCTCCAAGAATCACAAAGAGAAGAGTTTGTTTGTGGAAACGGAATAGACGGCGGTTCACAGGAATACAATGTACCGTACAGAACTGAGTGGCTTACCACATCTCTGTAGCTAACTCTCATGGGACTTGGGACTTATTCAGATGCTGGCAAGGTAAAAAAAATTCCCCTTTTGTACTGAGAAAGAAGTTCTTATGTTTCCCTAAATCCCACGGTTATCTGTCTCTCCAAATCTCTCCCCACCTCTGCTCCCAGCACAGGTATCATTTTACACATTATACCTGTGTGTGTGTGTGTGTGTGTGCGTGTGTGTGTGTGTGTGTGCGCGTGCGTGTGTGTGTGTGTGTGTGTGTGTGTGTGTGTGCGTGTGTGTGTGTGTGTGCGTGTGCGCGTGCGTGTGTGTGTGTGTGTGTGTGCGCATGCACACATATAACTTCCCTGTAGGTGCGGCCCTGTCATGGATATCCTTACTTGCGCTTGCATCTGAGCAATATTATCTTATGGACAAACAGAATATGATCAGGATACATCTGCCACAAGCACAAGGTGACATTGTTGCTGTACACTCCAATCCAGAGTGATATTTCAGTTGAGGTGGCCTTCATCCATCTTGTGAAAGGAACTGATTAAACTTAGGTTTTGCCAAGTTTATCCCCAGGATACCATACCCTCAAGACCTATTACTCATCTGCATCATTACTGTCCTTAAGTGCTATCACCCATATGTAGTCCCACTGATGATTTTCTAGCAGAAGATAATCATGGTTTTCAGTGCACAAAAAACTGTTTATTATTTCATTACTTTCTGGTAGCGCCTGGGAGGATTTCGGGCACTGTGGATTTCTAGGGTTGACCCGAATAACTGACTTAACCCCTTAAACTCTGACTTTTTCACTGAAGTTTTTGCAGATACAACATTAAGAAGAGGATGCCCACAGCATAAATCTCCACAAAAAACCTCATATAATGCCATGGACCACTTGATTCCCAGCGCCTCTAAACTATAGAATAATCTCATCACATATTTAAATCTTCCATTTAGACTCCTGCTTTTTTTGTATTATAATGATTTTCTTTACAGGACAAGAACAATTTTGCCAACGAGGTGAGACAATTTGACTCATTTCCACATTTACCAGAAGGGTAAAGAAAATGTGTCCTGTCAAGCAGCGAGCAAATTAAAATCAGCTAATATTTTCAACAAAGAGAATAAAAACTCCAATTTGAAGTCATTCTAATGCCAAAAGACTTATTAAGACTGATTTTTTGCGCATTGCAGTTCTAAAAGCACAAGGATGTTTGGCTTGAATCCATACAGACGTGTGTTTTTATTTTCCTCTTTCTTCTTATCTGGTTCATATCTAACATTTTAATCGCCGTGATGCTGTTGTAATTATTCCCATCACCTCCCATGTTATTGCCGAAGTGAATCTTGATGATCTTGCTGGGGTTTGAACTCCAGGGGTCAGAAATGAAAAGTCCGGCTGTGTTTTCCCTCCAACCCTTAATTCAGCCTGATGATTTGGTCTCTACCTGCTGCCTGAGAAATTGTGTCAACTGGCACATCCAAACGGTCAGAACAAAACACTGGAGTGGAATTTGACTTCTTGAACCAGAGTTTTCCGCCTCTGGTGAGCTGCACTGTGGTAACAGGTTAATCTAAGGATAAAGGATTGTACCACTAGTATATTCCTGTTCTTTAGGACAAAAAAAAATGTGAAATGAGTGGAGGACTTGTCGCGTGGTCGGTTAAATGAGGGGCAGAGATTTGAACATAAAGGCGATTGATGTCATGTTAATGATACAAATTCAGGAAATCCAAAAATGGACGCCACGGAACGAAAGTCAATAGTGAGGCCATCAGAAGCGGATTCTCCTTCCCAGCTTTACTGTTTCCTTATTTTAACAATGTTCTCTCCGCAAACACAATGTGCAGTTCCAACTGATGCTACAAACTGGTCCCTCGCCGTAACCTCTGCCCTCCAGCTGGTGCACTGATCCAGGACCAGTGGGAAGTATGCTTGTGCTTTGAGACACAGCTGGGGAATAGTTGAAAGGGGTTGAATTGGGGTCAGCAGGGATCAAGGTTCTTTTTTTTTTTTTTTTATTTGGTCCTGCCGAGAACTGAGTAGAATCGCATATGGACTCAGGCGCAGGCATTACATAATCAAATCAGAACAGACAGACAGATGCCTCCATGATACTGTCGGGGAGATATTTTTAAGGTTCTGTTCAGTGTTTGTTTTAAAATCGAGAGAAGATGGACAGTGACGTATGCGCTTATTTTCAGCCAAATCCAAAGTAGAACAACCATGTAAATGTTGTACATACATGGTGATTATTCTTTCTGGTTTTGGAAAAATAGGCAGACATTTGTGTCTGTCTTTATAGCAATAGCTACGTATAATTGGTTTGGTTTTGTTGCTCCGGAGAGAGACAAGTTAGGGGCAATTGCAGAATATCAGACATCATTGTGTCCAATAGAAGATGCTCAATCATTTTGTTGATTTAATTATTGTATTCAGAGGGTCACAGGCTCCATTGATACAGAAAATAAATGTAGAGGTGCTGCAAGCGCAAAAGTCTTTAACACATAAAACAATCTTCAGTTTATTCTCCCAAAAAGTAATACAATTAAAAAAGTATATATGGATTTTGTTTGGACTTAAAACCTACTTTGGACTAAACTTGAATTTGAGACTTCGGACGGAAGCTTCATAAAGAGTTCAAAGCCAGCACTTACCCCAAAAGCCTAAGAAACTTTCTTTTTTAGAATGCTCTTCGAGTGGGCTATTTGTGTCAGTGCAAGAAAGAGGTATATCCCATCACGCCAGCGAATGCTTTTGCCAAACGCAAAATAACGCAACATAACAGCGTCACGCGCTAAATTAATTGGTCCTCTCTGTTTTTGCCTGGCTGCAGCAGCCGCTGCATCTGTTGGCTCTCACTCCACGGCGTTTCACTCGTAGCAGGTTGCCGAAGTGCCTTGGCAATGTGCCCAATGGGTGCGAGGATGAGACGGAGCTATAATAACTGCCATTTTCATAATCGCCTCCCTGCAGCGGGTTTAGTGGACGAAAATAAGCTAATTACATTGAATCGAGGCGGTTCAAGTAGGCGTATACAACACCTGCTTTTTTATTTTTTTAAACACACTTACCGTGCGGCTGGAAAAGAAAAATACGGAACACTTTTCCCGCAAGCCTGAAAAAGAGTGCTTTGTTAGATTCTGTATGCGTTCTGGTCAGAGTACTTATCACTTCTTGTTTTTGTTTTCGTTCTAAAAGGTCGGGGAGGTAGGAATATGACATCAGCTGAACCCAGGCTGGGCTTGGCCGTTATTGCTTCGTGTATAGGCTAATTGGGTACGCGAAAATTGGGAAGCCTGACTAAAAGAGCTGGGGGGGTGGGTTGGTCACCTGCCATGGATCAGCATCCCGTTCAGAGAGAGAAGCAATACTCCTAGTCGCTTCATGGTTCAGAAACCAGAAAGAAAGCACCGTCCCGATGAGCCACTTGGCTCAAAGCAGACTTACTCAACCTCATAATACTGTTGGTTGGGATGATTACGGGATCCATTTGTACCATCCTCAGAGGAAAAAATACTAACAGAATAAATATGTTTTCAAAGGAAAGTGCTTAATAATACATCACTAGGTCATATGAGATGGCCGGCATTTTTCCATTTTAGGAATAGATCTGTTGTGAGTACAGAGCCCCACATTTTTGTGTACAGCACACACAGAGTGTATTTATACCACACAGGCATATCTGGAGTAAGTGGGCTCAATTACTCTGGGACTTGGAGACTGCCCTCCACCCTGGGAAGCGGCCGTGCGTAATGGACACGGCGTAATCGCAAAACACGAGCCAGAACCGTGTCTGGGGTCAAGAGCAGGAAATGGCAGGCAGGGCACGATGGGTTTGTGCCAGTTTCCATGTTTTTTATTGCAGGGAATTTGTCCTTGGCTTTGAGGGCAGAGGGAGCAAAATGTTTGTACTGTTTAACCCGCGAACGTCATAAAGCATTGAAGATTTTTTGCCGAAAGTGAACTTTGTTTACCGTTTGAGCCGCAATTAGAAGAAACACTCTCAGGAATTATACTTGATGTTAGTACTTGAATGGCTTGAAGATGCTCTGACAAAATTTCATCTTTGTACATTCACATTTAAGAAAAAAATATATATATAACTTAAAAAGTAAGGCAACCAGCTGCACAGCATTTCTGAATATGCTTGAGGTTTTTAGTTTTGAAAGAACTTAGAACTTGAAGTTGAGCCAACTCAAAAGTGCTTCACGGCCTTACTTTTTTATTGTGAGTCAACTTTTTATGTTTTACAGTGTTAAGCAAAGTGACATCTGGGGGCAGTGTTAGTCAGGTCCCTGATTGCTATTTTTATACATGCTATTTTTATTCCTCAGTCACATGGGGGTTTGGGAGCAAACATTGGGATGGACAAGGAGGAAGTGGGCACTTCAAAAGATAAATCGCATTTTTGCCGTCATTCAGAAATTTGAGGTTGATCAGAGATTAATGAACTAGACATCTTTCTGCCCCCTCTTACCCCAACTACTGGGGACCGTATGGAAAATTTGATTGAGAGAAATAATGTTTTGGTCAAGAGGGCGCGAAAGGTTTGAATGTCTCCATTTTCTTGTGACCCTGCTTATTTTGCTTCATACTTTAATCAAATCAGTTGTTCTAAAACCGGGTTTCGCATCAGTGTGTGTGTGTGTGTGTGTGTGTGTGTGTGTGTGTGTGTATGTGTGTGTGTGTGGGAGAGCTTGCTGTAATCTCAACTTAAAAGCTAATCTTATCTGCAAATTTCCCGAACTCTGAAAGTTGGGGGCCAATCATAACGACCGTAACTGGAGTATGTAATTTTTGGAATTTAGGAAGCTAGACCACAGGGCGTCATTAGATATAAGGACAGCTGTTTTCTATCACACGCTGTACTTTCCAAATGACTGGGGCCTGAATGCAGTGACAAGTTCAATTATGTAATTGATAACATTTAACTCTCTTTGTTGCTTGCTCGCACCAATTTTTCATGCCCAGTTATATTCATCGGTTCTCATTGTCATAAACTCTGGTTTGTATTTGGAGGAGAGATGTCATTGACATCGATACACTGTTTGTGGGACCGGAGCTCAAGGGTAATGCTGCCAAAGCACCGACCAAAGGATGGTCCGAACGCGAGACAAGGCTGCCAGTCCAACCTTCCCTCAATAGGTGGCAAGGGTTTAACATGGCTTAAATACATAGCGATATGCTTGTGAGCACTGCAATAACTTCTCAACATGAAAACAAATATCATAACACCTGCAGCTATAGCCTGTTTGGAAATCCATGAGGTCGTCTAGAGAAGGGGGTCACATTTAATGATGTGGCATGACTGTCATCACAGCTGTAAACCCTTAACAGGCCTTGCATTTTGATTCACTGAACAGTGCGCGAAGGGGCGGCCCGCAAGTAGCCACAGCACAAGGAACAGCTTATCTGCCCTGGAATTCTGGTTACATTAATGTATGTTACAGTTCTCTCCGGGTTGTGAAGTGTTTCCTTCCGGGGCTAGTCCAGGGAATTATTGTTGAGATATGAAAAGGGTCTGCGTTTTACCTCAGGGACCAAAGGGCTTTCCCTTCCGGGAGTCACTGTGACAACCGGCAGAACATTAGAAACTGCTCGACATGAGCTGCCCGCTGCAAAAATAAATCTCGCGCATCCCACCGCGCAAGAAAATTTTTGATCTCCGCAAGCCGCCGCGGAGACCTCCGATCGCGGAGTCCTCCAATCCTGTGTTCGACCCGCGGCCTCACCCCCTGTCTTCAATAAGCAATGGGGCCGTTTCCTCCCTACCCCCGCCAGAAAAGCTAAAAAGAGATTCTTATATCCGTTTAGAATACAAACCGGCAGCGACAGATATGGACACAACAGCGTCTGAGCCGCATGCAATCACTCAATGCGTTTAAGCTTATCTGATACACATCAGAATAAACATTCAAGGCTTATTATAGCCTATATCCACTGCTCTGTCTCTTCAAGCCAAAGATTAAAAGTATATGCACTTTTGGGAAATTCAAGATACGGTGCAAAAGTAGCATTAGCATTATAATGCATCGGCCTGTTCCAGGCATTAATATCATTATATATACTGAAAAAAACAGTAGGTATCCATTTCTGACTTCATTGTTCGTGTTTGCTCTACGCTGCATTCCCTTCTGAGGAGGCAGATTTAACTTGCATAGAACATGGGGTCTTATGTAATTCATGTTACAGGGTTATTTCTGCTTTCTGCTATTGATTATAATTACATTACATGCTCTCAGGACTTGTTCTTGTCTTCGTTCGTATAGCCCAGGCTCTGTACAATTCTAAGCTTGTGAGTGAGAAAAAATTTCCGATTTGAAGTCCTTTAAAATATCTTCATCCATGTGTGCTGCGTTATTTATCCTTACATTTTATTCAAATCAACTCAATTCAGTTCATTTACGACTGACTTGAATGAACACAAGTTTGGCTCAGTTCAACCAAATTCAACTCAAACTCAGCTCAAAAGGGAATCAAAGACATTTGCTTAATTTGGTCTTTTCAGCAGGAGTTTTCTCTCAAACCTAGGGAAGCTGTTCAAAGCTGACATGCTATTGAAAGGGAAATGGACCAAATTTTGTCAATTACACAAACAAACAAGGAAGCAATCAATCAGTCAGAGGACTCATCAGAATATGGCACAGAATGACCTTAATTCATTCATGACTTGACATATGTTGATGCACTGCATTTTTTATTTGACTGAATTATGATGGTACTCTACATGTTTGCCCTTTCCCTATTCATTGCTATTGAATTGCTCGGGCTGTGCAAAAGTGCATTAGCCCTGCGAAAGATTAGCCTCGGGAGGCCCCTTAATGAGCACGGAAATGCTGAAACGCGCACTTTCATTTTCTGTATAGAGTTGATAACAGATAATTATGGGTGCATTTGTATGGACCCCATTCATTTTCATTTAACACTGCCTCACCTCCTGTCACACCCCGGTACCCAAAGATGGTAAAAAGGTGCCAGAGCAAGGAATGCAGCTGCGGGCCCATCTGAGAGAGCAGAAAGGGAGCGCACACAACAGAAAGGGCGAACGGACTATGGCTACCTGCCCGTGTGGGGAGAAACTAAGGTTTAAATAAGAAAGGGAATGTTAATAAACTAAAAGGAAAGAGGTGACAATAATTACAATGGACCAACTGAGGTCATACTTTAGATGAAGTATTGCTCATAAAGGCTTTATACAGCATGTATAATGCTTTCATAAACGAGACATAACATCTTGATGAATCATACATAAGCAAATGTCATGCATTGTAAAGGGTGAAATAACACATCCCTATTCAGCATGTGATGCCAGGTGTGACAATGACAATATCACCCTTTATAGCAACTAGCCACGAGCTAAGTGACATTGTCAGTTAAATCACATCTGGCATAACATGCTGAAGAAGGATGTTTTATTTTACCCTTAACAAAGCATGACATTTGCTCATATATGATTTATGAAGTCATTATGTCTCATTTATGAAGGCATTATACATGCTGTATGAAGCCTTTATGAGCAGCATCTAAAGTGTAACCAAAACTGAGGATAATTGATTAATTGGAGAAGGGCAGGTAGCCAGGACTTGGAATGAAAAAGGGGAGGGGCATCACAAAGGGGAGGGGCATCACACCTCCCTCCACCTAATAAAACTCACTCGGCTAAATTAACCCAACCTTTCACAAACAGATTTGGCTTTTTCTCCCCAAAAATCAACAATGTCTTTCTCACAACTGAGCAAAATATTAGTCTTAATTTCAGCTACTTTTTAGGTAAACTTTTGTTTGTTATGACAGTAAAATGAAAATTTTAGCTGTTGCATGGTCAGAAATGGGTAGCACAGCACTTTAGTGAAGTCATTGCAAACTAAAATGCAGATTTATATTCATCTGTTGGCTAAAAAGAAAAGTTTGGTTAAATGATGTTTTGTTACGACACTCTCAGAAATAGGGGTACAGCAGGAGTCAACTTCTGTTCCCCAAGGTACATTCAGCACTTATGTTCCCCCTTCGGCTAATTATAGGACCTCAAGGTACCTGTGTTAACCTTTCTAGGGTCTAAAAGGTACTTTTATGTTCCAAAGCAAATTAACACCCACTTCTGAGGGTACAACAGCAGTACTTTTGAGGGTGCCGCCCCAGTAACAAACCTTTTACCCCTAAAGGTACAAATCGGTACTTTTTTCCTGAGAGGAAAGATAAAGATTAAGACAAGCTAAGATAGTCAGTTAAAAACTGAAATTTGTCTTGCATCTACAGGCTGCTCTATTCAAGAAAAATTACACAAAACATAAATTAAAAACATAGGTTACACAGACACGCAAAATAAATTACAGAAAGACTAATTGCAAATAAAACAAATGCAAATGAAACATAGCAGTAATGCACATGACACCTCCACTACCTAAACAAAACACATTAAACAGTTGGCAACAATACACACTAAATATTATATCCTTTGGATTCATGCTATCCATGCTTTGAAGTAAAATGATTGGGAAGTCTTTTCTAGACCAACCAGCCATTTAGTTGTGCCAAACCCCCACGCTACAGCGTTGCGAGTCAGTATTGCTGACCTTGCAAACTGTGGAGTTAATGAATCAGAACCCGTGGATGAAGGTAATGTGGAAATGCTATTCAGTGCCATTAAATGCATACAATTTCAGTTGCATAATTGGAAACTGTTGATGGATGACAATACTGTTCTGCAGTGTGGCTGATAATGGAAATGGGTGGTATGCTCCACTACACACGTGCTATTCAGATGCCCGCAGGCAATGTTAATGGTGCCTAAATAATAGATAATAAAACTAAGACGTGCATTTACAGTTTTAATGATTAAAGAGCATTGCCTTTGACTTTATTAAAAGGCATCTTGATCATTCGTGCCTGAAGGAATCTTTATGATGTTTGTAATTAGGGACTGTTCCCCTCAGCAAATGTTCAATGACCACCGTACCACGTCATTAGCGGATGGTGACTCATCGCAATGAGAAAATATGCAGCAAGGATAGCATCTCTTGAAAACTCGTGCATCTGATGTCAGACTGTCAAAACAGCCTTTTGAGTGTGTATAAATTGTGCTGTATTTGAGATCTTAACAAGTTGTGCTTGCCTGTAAAAGAGAGTTAAGAAAAAAAGAGCTGGAGATCACTTTGCCATGGAAATACTCCACCACATATTCTTACAGTCACCTATTATGTCTTCAGGTACACAGCCAAATAGCCATTACAAGCCATTTCAAAATCTACCCTTTGTGACCTCAGAAGGGGGAGTGACCATCCTTAATAATGAAAGAACTGATGGACTGGTTGGTTGAAGTTGATCAGAACCATCTGATGTCAAGAGGGGTCAGATTTTGAAATGGCTTGTAACGGCTGATTGGCTGTGCACCTGGTGACACTTAGAGTTCTTTTAATTAGATGTAACCTGCAATACTACTGATAAGATTTGTGCATATTTTACTTGTAAATACTTTGGTAAAAAGTATATCTTCAAAAAATTCCATTCTAATTCATTTGAATTTTGAGAGAGAGAGAGAGAGAGAGAGAGAGAGAGAGGAAAATTATTGGAAATATATAAAACTCATGGAGGGAAAAACCACATACATTTTTTGTCCAATTTGTATGTTTCTACACAGGCATAGTTTTACTAATGATGCACATTTACAGTTATGGGTCCTGGAGTGTCATTGCCTGTGTTTGGCTGAACTGTTACCGATGTTGCTCAGCTGGAGGCATTTGTGCTCTCTTGCATTGGAAGTTCCTGTGGATTGGAGAATTTGCTGAGCACAATATTGTCGAGTTGTGTAGCAATTCAACATATTCTTGAAACGATTCATTGGAAGGTGTAGCTAACCGATTTATTTTCCTTACTCGGTAGACAGTGTCCGAGGATGTTTTCATGATAGCTATTTGAGGATAATCACTGTGTGCAATCATTTTTGGACAAGAGACAAGGCATCCACACTCCCTGTTTGGCTACTGGCATGTACATCTTCAGACCAGTTTATGCTATAGTTCTTACTCTCGATAATTGGCTGACACTGTCATGGTTATGGTCTTTGTGTCCATGTTTATGTTCATGTTCATTGTTCATGATTTTATCTTTTATTTATTCTTTTTTGTAATTGTATTCTTCAGGTTTTAGTTCAGTCCATTCTTCAATTCCATTGCACTTGTCTCCCCCGTCTCGTATTCTTGTTGGTTCAGTCCGTCTTCCCGGTCTGTGTGCTCACCTGCTTCAGGTGATTTCAATGGTTTCTGGTGTTTCATATTATTCCTTCAATTCTCTTTTTCTTCCTTCGCCTTACTGTTCTGATTACTAACAAAACTAACATTTGTATTTTGTATCATAGTCTACTAACCCAATTAATCCATGTTTATATTACTAACTCACTAACGAGCGCTCTAGTTAAATCTGTAAAGTTGCACCGCTACTAATTTATACTAGTTCCCTCTCAGCAATCGCCCTGTTCTAGTCTCCGCCTCTTGCTCAGCTATACCCGTCTCCCCCTGTGTTTCAGCGAGAATCTCTCGCACGTGCTTAATTACTTTCCTGCACTCGTTATCTGTGCACTTAGAACTCCTTGACCGGAGCTGTTTAAATTTGTAATGTGAATATAGGCCACTAGATGGCAGTATTTACCTTTCTTTTGTTAAGCTCAGACTGGAGTCATGTTTAGACATGTCCCGGACATGTCTGGGGCAAGTCTCAGAAAATTAAAAAAAAGAGGTCTAAATGTGGGTGGGGTCTGCAAAAGAGTATATAAGGAAAAGAATTGAGACAGTAAAGTAGTAGGAGAAATTGCAAGAAGATGACCAGACCTGCCATTCTGTTCAAGACCTGTGACGTTTCTTTTGTGGATTTCTTTGCCTGTGTTTGAGCATTTTCTTCATCCAGGACATCACCAAGCCACCCCACCAAAAAGGGACTGTAATTATTTCTGTTTTTTCTTATTTATCAATCTTGGTCTTTAGTTGTAGGTTGTTATTAGTCTTTGTCTTTGTTAAAAATTAAATGTGTTTTAGTTGTTAAAACTGTGTTTGTCATCCCTTGCTGTTGCTGTTGTGTTATAAATGTAATAACAAATTGGGGCCATAACAAATTGGGGGCTCAAGGTCCGGGATAGACCATTGTGTGAGTAATTTATTGAAAATCTAACATTCCAAATTGTGAAATTGTTTTTGTGAATTTTCCTAGATATATATTGACAACAGCAATGGATGATTTCTTGGCATCACCAACCGTAGGGGTTTTGAAGTCTTTTAAAAAGACAGAACTGCGAGAAATTTGCAGACAGTTGGAGCTGACAGAGGTAAAACCAGCCATGCGAAAAGCAAGACTGGCTAGAGAGATAGTTGAATATTACATTGATGAAAATGTGTTTGCACCAGGAGATCTGGAACAGTTTCCAGTGGAAAATCCAAATGTAGAAATGGAACTTAAATTAAAAATGCTAGAGATTGAAAGGGAGGAAAGAGAAAAAGAAAGGGAGGAAAAAGAAAAACAAAGAGAATTTGAGAGGGAAGAAAAAGAAAAACAAATGCAGTTTGAGTTAGAAAAATTAGCAAGAGAAGAAAAACAAAGAGAATTTGAGAGAGAAAAAGAGGAAAGAGCAGAAAGAGAGAGACAAAGACAGAGAGATTTTGAATTAGAGAAATTCGATAGAGAAGAAAGACTCCAAATGGAGCAACTAAAAATTAAAATTCAAACTAAAAATAAATTTCGTGCTAGCCAGGAGGTAAAACTGGTGCCTCCATTTTCAGAAAAGGATGTTGACAACTATTTCCAGTGTTTTGAAAAGGTAGCAAAGAGTTGCCAGTGGCCAAAGGAACACTGGCCTCTGATGTTGCAAACTGTCCTCAAGGGTAAAGCTCAACAAGCCTATTCGGCTTTGTCTGCAGATGATTCCTCTGATTATGAGGTTGTCAAAAAGGTTATTTTGAGAGCTTATGAGTTGGTTCCAGAGGCTTACCGACAGAAATTCAGAGGTCTGAAGAAATCTGAAAATCAGACTTATGTTGAATTTGCTAATGAGAAGCAGGTTTGCTTTGAGCGCTGGTGTACTTCTATGGAGGTCAAGGATGATTTCAACTCACTAAAAGAGATGGTGTTAGTTGAAGAATTCAAGAACTGTGTTAAGGATGATGTTAAGACCTACCTTAATGAGAAGCAAGCTCTGAACTTGCAATCAGCTGCCAAATTTGCAGATGAATATGTTCTCACTCATAAGTCCAAATTTCAGTCTAGCAGTAACAATAAATGGTCCCAATTTCAGAAAAAGGGTTACGGTGATACCAAGATTCCTCACCCAAAGACAAAGACAAATCTGGTGATGGTGCTCAGAAATCCAGTAACAGGTCTGATCAAAGTGTGAAAGCTGACAGTGACAAAAGTGGTCTAGTTTGCAGTTATTGCAAGAAATCTGGTCATGTTACAACTAACTGTTGGTTCCTTAAAGCTAAGAAAGAAAAAGAAAAGGATACCAAACCAAATGCCTTTGTGAAAACAAGGTTAGAAACCCCTGTAGTAGATAACCAATCTGCTAAATTGCCTGCTTCTTGTGGGGCTAAAAAGCCTAATACAGCTGACTTTGTGAGGGAGGAATTTCTTCCATTTGTGTCAGAGGGATTTGTGGCTCTGAATGAGCATACTACTCCTGTCCCCATATATATCCTAAGGGATACCGGAGCTTCTCAGTCACTTTTGTTGATGGACTCCTTGGAGTTACGTGATGAGACCGCTTCAGGGGATTTCATACTTGTACAAGGTATTGAAGGGAGGACTGCATCTGTACCCCTGCGCTCTATATTCTTGAAGTCAGATTTAGTTACAGGACAGGTAAAGGTGGGACTTATGTCAAGTCTACCTATAAAGGGTGTTTCTCTGTTGCTAGGCAATGACCTGGCTGGGGGCAAAGTAGTTCCCCCTGTACATCTTACTTCACAGCCGAGCACTGAAAATGGGGATGAGGACCCATCTCTGTATCCTTCTTGCGCAGTGACTCGTGCTATGGCCAAGAAGGCTAAAGAAGATGATGTTGTGGTGCCGTCCAGTACATTGAATAGTCAGGACTCAGGTGGTTCGCCTCATGACTCTGATTGGCCTACTATGGTTTCTCCGTTTGAGGACTTATCAGATACTTTTATCAGTTCTCTATTCAGCCAGCCGGATGGGTCTGGTGATTCTGATGTGTCTGGAGACTTGTCTCTGTCCAGAAAGCGATTGATTGAGGAGCAAACTAATGATCCTGAAATTGGTGTACTAAAGAGGAGAGCCCTTCCTGAAAAAGAAATAGATGCAGTTCCAGTTGGGTATTATCTCAAGGATGGTGTGTTGATGCGGAAGTGGCGCCCTCCTGATATCCCTGCCAATGCAGATTGGGCAGTGGTCAGGCAAATTGTTGTTCCGAAGGTCTATAGGAATGAGATCTTAACAATGGCTCATAGTTTACCTTTAGGAGGTCATCTTGGTGTTAACAAGACTGTTGATAAGATCATGAAACACTTCTTTTGGCCTGGGCTTCGGAAAGACGTTTCCAACTTTTGCAAAACCTGTCACACTTGTCAGGTAGTTGGAAAACACCAGTTAGACCCACCTGTAGCTCCATTGCAGCCTATCCCAGCATTTGGGGAGCCATTCTCTAGGGTCATTGTTGATTGCGTTGGTCCATTACCCAAGACTAGATCTGGAAATCAGTACTTGTTGACAATCATGTGTGCATCTACCAGATTCCCCGAAGCCATACCTCTACGTAACATCAAGGCAACTGCAATCTCGAAGGCTTTGATAAAGTTCTTCACGTTGTTTGGTCTTCCCAGGGAAATTCAGTCAGACCAAGGTAGCAATTTCACTTCAGGATTGTTTCAGCAGGTTGTGTATGAACTAGGTGCAAAACAGATTCTTTCTAGTGCCTATCATCCAGAAAGTCAGGGTGCCTTAGAGCGGTTTCATTCCACTCTCAAGACAATGATGAGGACTTATTGTTATGACCATGAGAAAGACTGGGATGAAGGGGTTCATTTGCTGTTGTTTGCAGCTAGAGAAGCAGTGCAGGAGTCTACTGGATTCAGTCCATTTGAGCTAGTGTTTGGTCATGAAGTGAGAGGACCTTTGCTATTATTGAGTGAACAATGGCGAGAGGAAGAGCCGCAAATCAGTCTGTTAGACTATGTTAGCAAGTTCAAGGAAAGATTGCGTGCAGCTTGTGACCTTGCCAAAGAGAACTTGAAATCAAGTCAGGGAAAAATGAAAACTTGGTATGATCATAAGGCTAGAAGCCGTGAGTTTAAACCAGGAGACAAGGTCCTTGTGTTGTTTCCCTTGCAGTCCAATCCATTGCAGGCTAGATTTCATGGTCCTTATGAAATTCTGACAAAACTCAATGATCTCAATTACATTGTGAAGACTCCAGATAGGAGAAAACCAAAACAATTGTGTCATATTAACATGCTAAAGCCTTATCATGACAGAAATGCTAGGGTTGCAGCTGTCACTTCAGATTCTCCAATGGTCGAAACGTGTGAAGATGAGGGGGAGTTTCAAGATGATGAACTAAGAATTAAAGCTGAAGTTCTTTCATGTAAATTGTCAAACACTGAAGTGTTGCAAAATCTTGATGTAAAACTCCAGCACTTAGAACCCTCACAGAGAGATCAGTTTGAAAGGTTGATCAAGAAATATGAGGATTTGTTTCCTGATGTTCCAAAGAGAGTTACTATAGCCTCTCATGATGTAGATGTTGGTGATGCCAAACCAATAAAACAGCATCCATACCGGATGAATCCTGAAAAGAGAAAGATTGCTGAGAAAGAGGTTGAGTACATGTTAAAACATGATATTATCAGACCCTCCAACTCCGATTGGAGTTCACCCTGTGTGCTAGTTCCAAAACCTGATGGAAGTACTAGATTCTGAACAGATTATCGCAAAGTCAATGCTGTAACTAGAACTGATGTGTTTCCAATACCTAGGATTGATGATTGTATTGATAGTGTAGGGCAAGCAAAGTTTCTGACCAAGATTGATTTATTGAAGGGTTATTGGTGTGTGCCTTTAACTGAGAGGGCCAAGAGCATCTCTGCTTTTGCCACACCATCTGGGTTGTCCCAGTATAAAGTCCTACCCTTTGGCATGAAAAATGCCCCAGCCACGTTCCAAAGGATGATACAGTCTACAATCGCCGGATTGCCACACACGGGTGCGTACATCGATGACCTGATCACATGGAGTGACTCCTGGGAAGGACATCTAAAAGATGTAGAGACGTTGTTCCAGCGCCTGACCCAGGCTAACCTGACTGTTAACCTGAGCAAGAGTGACTTTGGTTGTGCTACTGTCACCTATCTTGGCTACGTCATAGGCCAGGGTAAGGTGGCACCCATAAATGCTAAAGTCCAAGCCATCATGGACTTTCCAGTTCCTGACAACAAAAAAGCTTTGTGCCGCTTCCTTGGAATGATCGGGTACTACCGCAAGTTCTGCAAGAACTTTGCTGAGATTGCTCTCAGTCTAACTAACCAACTGAAGAAAGGCGTAAAGTTCACCTGGGATGATGCATGCCAGAGAGCCTTCGATCGCCTGAAGTCTCTGCTGTGTCACTTCCCCGTGCTCAAATCTCCTGACTTCAACAAACCGTTCTCCATAGCGGTCAATGCCAGCGATCAAGCTTGTAGATGTATGCTCCTACAGAGAGGTGACTCTGATGACATTGAGCATCCCATGGCATACTTCTCCCGGAAGTTCAATCGCCACCAAAGGAACTATTCCACAATAGAGAAGGAACTGTTGGCTCTGGTCCTTTCTTTACAACACTTTGAGGTTTATGTTTGTACAGGACAAAAGCCAATGATTGTGTACACTGACCACAATCCGTTAATGTTTTTGAGTAAGATGAAAAACAAGAATCGGAGATTGTTGAATTGGAGTTTGATTTTCCAGGAGTTTGACTTGGAAATTAAGCATGTGAAGGGTACAGACAATGTAATTGCTGATTGCTTATCCCGTGTTTGAATGTGTATATATATATCATGTGTTTGAATATTGTATGATATGTATATATAGACAAGTGTTCACTTAACCATTTTGTATTGAAAAGAAAAATTTTGCCTTTATGAGTCAAAATTTTTCCCTTTTGGAATGGAGGTGTAATGTGAATATAGGCCACTAGATGGCAGTATTTACCTTTTTTTTGTTAAGCTCAGACTGGAGTCATGTTTGGACATGTCCCTGACATGTCTGGGGCAAGTCTGAGAAAATTTAAAAAAAGAGGTCTAAATGTGGGTGGGGTCTGCAAAAGAGTATATAAGGAAAAGAATTGAGACAGTAAAGTAGTAGGAGAAATTGCAAGAAGATGACCAGACCTGCCATTCTGTTCAAGACCTGTGACGTTTCTTTTGTGGATTTCTTTGCCTGTGTTTGAGCATTTTCTTCATCCAGGACATCACCAAGCCACCCCACCAAAAAGGGACTGTAATTATTTCTGTTTTTTCTTATTTATCAATCTTGGTCTTTAGTTGTAGGTTGTTATTAGTCTTTGTCTTTGTTAAAAATTAAATGTGTTTTAGTTGTTAAAACTGTGTTTGTCATCCCTTGCTGTTGCTGTTGTGTTATAAATGTAATAACAAATTGGGGCCATAACAAATGTCATAGGCTGTGTGATTCCCGTCCGTGTCTTGGCTTTCGCCAATTTTCGTGGTTAAGGTTTCCCTCATGTGTTCCTCCCATTGTAATTAGTCTGATCCAGCTCACCTGTTCCATAGCATGTGACTTCCCTTCTGTCTATTTAGAGTCCTCACTGCTGTTCTGACTTTGTCAGAGCGTTGATCAATATTTTATTGTGCAGAGCCTTTCGTATGCCATTGATTATTGTTTTCCTTCGACTGTTTCGTCCAACCAAGATTCTTGCCATTGCCCTTTTTGTACTGATTTTGTCTTTCTGGATTTCAACCTATTTTTGCACGACCAAAATTTCTGTGTTTGGATGCCCTGTGTATGACCCACTGCTCTGCTTATCGACTTTGACTTTTTGCCTGCCGTCTATGTTCCGTTGCTCCTCTGTTTTACTGGTTCTGACCCCTGCCTGTCTAGTCGACTCTGTTTTTGGATTTTATTTTGTGGCTGGCAATTCTTGTGTCTTTTGGTACTGACCCAGAGTTCATTAAAGGCATACATTTTTTTGGATTTCCTGAACACACCAGCACAGACTGGGTCAAGACAAGCCAAAAAAAATTGTGACACTGTTGTATTCTGTTTTTAGTTGTATTTAGTTGTATTTATGATGCTGGTTTTACTTCCTGTATATAAGGTGCATTTCCGCGCAGTATTGATAACGCTGACGAAGACCACGAGTCGAAACGCGTCCGTCTGAAAGCCGAATAAAATTATTTCAAAGGACATTTTTGGGTGCTGACATGCTTCTTTTTGTTTAACAGTTGTATTTAGAGTCATGAGCAAAGTGCTCAAATAAAGTAAAATTAAACGGGTGTGAGTGTGTGTATATACAGTGTATCTCTCCTCCTCAGTAGGAAGCATGTAGTCATTCCCCAAATTTCCCAGCCAGTATTTAATTTCTGTGCACAAGTTCAAATTGATTCTGAATGCTCTGGTCCTCTAAGATTTGAAATTCAGTGACAGGTGATAATGCCATTCAGCACTTGTGGAACTCACTGAAATGATCGTTTCTATCCCTCCTGTGCGATAACAGAATATCATGGGCGAGGAACAGATCTGAGGACACGCCTCTGGCCTTCTGTGTTGTTGAAACATACTCAGAAATCATCCATGCATTCAAACCCTCCCCTCAGGTCAGACTGCCATTGTCTTTGGATGCTATTTCTTCACAAAGCACTGGGAGATGACATTGTGAGGCAAAAAAAGAGAATGTAAATCATTTCAAATCACTCTTGCGGCGCGTGTTACCAGTAAATGCTCAGCTGGGTTCCGTCATTCTTTTTCCACAGTCCTCCGCTCCCATTGATTTTACGTTCTCTCCATCAAAGTGCTTTGTGCCAAATTCTGGAATCTTCCACTGTCCGCACCTCCAATGTAAACAAGGAGCTCCGCTATGAGGCCGGTCTATTCCTTAGCGTCGGCATCTTGTCCGCAGATGTCGAGCAGCAGTTCTCCCCGTACTGAAACCAAAATCAACATTTTAGGTGTCCAGCCTTCCTTGTCATCTCCCAAAGCTTAATAACCATTATAGGCGCTCATGCAGCTCTGCCTGCATTCAGCTCTACGCGTGTGTGTATATATGGATGCACAGGGAGCTCCCAGAACAAAGCCATGCTTCCAATCATTAAATTATTCTTACTTTATTTATTGTGTTGATTGGCTGTTGTGTATTCATGATAATGATCCTGACAGAAATTCCTCCAGTAGAAGGAAAAATTCAGTCTTGGTCCCCATGTCCACTGTTCAGATGCTATTCCTTCCCCTACACTTACACCAGAAAGAAAACTGGACTCATTCAAGGTTGGCGTATCATGATCAATCTCTCAGCACCTTCAGAAATGACATCTTGTCCAAATTACTGCTCTGGAATAGGTCATGGAATTATGAACTTATTGGATTGATATGAGAGAAGCTTCCTTCAGCCTGTGCCTTTGATCATGACCTAACCTCGTAAAATATCCCCATTCATTCTGAATTATTAAAGTCCAGTCACAGACATCACGGCTGTAAAGGGAGCTACTTAGAGGCTCTCCGGAGTTGGCCTGGGGGTTCAGATAAAATTGGATCTGAATCAAAAACAACAGCCACAAACGTCTCGCCTCGGGCATTCGGCTAGCGCTAATGCACGTTAATCAGCTTCTTTTTTAAAGCACGGGCTGTTTTCATGCTCCATGCCATTCCCCTAAAAAGGATACAGCAAAAACTCTCGCGAATACGGTCGCGCTTGAAAGATAAAATGGAAATTCAACACATCGGACATTGAAAAATGTTAATATAAATACAAGCAGTCTGCGTACTCACCCAAAGGCGGTAGAGCCAGCAGAAAGTCGAACGTACTTTACATTGTGATCATTTTTCATTGCCTTTCGAAGCACCCTGGCCTGTTTTGTCGAGGTGTTTCCGCTATACAAGTGCTATTTTTTATTGATACGAATGAGGAGAAAGACAGAGCAGTTTCACTCCAAAAAGCATGTTTGACTCAATGCCAGACCCAACACATTGACCAGTGTTTTAATTGTCCTTTGGTGCCTAGTTTATAACAGTCAAAACACTCAGCTCAGAATAGGTTGGCTTTCCAGAACAACCTTCCTATTTCTTAGGAGATAGTCTATGTTTTTTTTCAACATTCTTTCCCATTCGGAAGACAAAAGATGAATCAGCTGTAGTCTCACTCCAAATAAATGCTTATTTTAAACAGCCTGCTTATAATTTCTTCTAAACTTTTCCCCCATAACTTGTAGCTTCTCCCCAAGGGGGGATGGGGGGGGGGGGGTAGTTCTGAGACATGAATTAGCAAAATGGAACGTCCATGCGCGTTCAAACATCATCTTTAGGTGACGTCAGTAACAGACAGTCACGGTAGCAGCAGATGCTCAGCAGATGGGGGGAATTAAACGAGCTGGTCAATCATTTATACGTTACATATCTCGAAAAAAAAAAACCACAAAGGACGGTCTCGATGTTCCTCAAATGAGTTTTTCCTGTTTGAGTGGAAGGAATCTTCATAATGACGACAGTCCTCGATCGATTGCGGGGTCAGGCGCGAGAATGAGAATAAAGGAGTGTCAAATATCTGATTGTGACAAGCCCAGAGTCTCAAGTAAGCCACAAGTACGAGAGGTACTTAGAGGCCAGGGGTTGAGAAAACCTGTCATACATTTAAGTACCTGACATGATGAGAAATAATGTTTAAAACTTGGAATATTGCACGGGAAAAGCTAGTCATTTTCAAAGATACAGTCCGATGTCAACTCATCTACATTCAGTGTTTCATTGAATTAGGCCTGGGTTGGCGTCCATGCCAGGCTACTCAGAACACCCTCCGTTGCTGCTTTTAAGGTGAACATAACAGTGTATCCCTGCTAATGCTAATTCTGCTATAGTGGTGGGCTGCCATGCTAATACAAACACCAGTCTCACGTCACTGCTGCGTATATGCCATGCATTGCAAGTTCTTGCCTCTCGCCCACTTTTTGTCGAGATATACTTCAGCCACCTTGGGACCCTGACTAGTAATAAGCAAGTAAAATGATGGATGGATGGATGGATGGATGGATAGAAATCCCTTCCATTGTATTTTCAGGTCCCTGTGCCTTAAAAATGACAGGGAAGTGAATGGAGCCATGCACAGACAGATGTAAAGATGGCACAAAGAGTTTATTTATTATAGAGAAATACAGTCCAAGTCGGTAACCAGAGGTGGGATTTTGGTATAAAAACGCAGGAGAGAGACAAAGTAAAAAAAAAAAAAAAAAAACCAAGTGAAGTTCCAAAAGCCAGAAGGCAATAAGGGAATCCAAGAAAGCGATCCAAACCCCATGAACGGTGAAAAAAGGAAATCAAAACACGAGGAAGCAGGACTTGGAAGAAGACTCATAAGCAACAGAAAGAACTAAAACAGACTCACAATGGCAAATGCAAACTGTGGTGTTTAGATACACTGAAAAAGGCCGAACAGGCGAGACAGAGCACAGAATAGGGTAGGGTTACAAACAAGGAACAAGTATCACACAGAGTGTGGAGGGCGAGTTGGGAGCAGGAAAGGTAAAGATACACATGAGGAGCAAGAAAACAAAAGACATGATAAACGGGATACAACCAAAATTATGACGTAAAATACAAATATAAGTCACTGAACAACACTGACAATGACACCTGTATCAAAAGCAGGCCTTGAGGAACAAGATTTACGATTGGAGCGTACTGTACAGAGCAATAGTGTTTACTGTATATTTGGTCACCTGGAAAATGAGCAAAAATCTGCCGCTAATTTATGCTCAATAATTCTAATGTTAAAGAATGAATCTTGATTTGGCTTTCATTGAACAAAGACTCTTTTGTGATCTCAGCATTAGGTGAGCTAATGATCACAACAGCCACAAACGTCTCGCCTCGGGCATTCGGCTAGCGCTAATGCACGTTAATCAGCTTCTTTTTTAAAGCACGGGCTGTTTTCATGCTCCATGCCATTCCCCTAAAAAGGATACAGCAAAAACTCTCGCGAATACGGTCGCGCTTGAAAGATAAAATGGAAATTCAACACATCGGACATTGAAAAATGTTAATATAAATACAAGCAGTCTGCGTACTCACCCAAAGGCGGTAGAGCCAGCAGAAAGTCGAACGTACTTTACATTGTGATCATTTTTCATTGCCTTTCGAAGCACCCTGGCCTGTTTTGTCGAGGTGTTTCCGCTATACAAGTGCTATTTTTTATTGATACGAATGAGGAGAAAGACAGAGCAGTTTCACTCCAAAAAGCATGTTTGACTCAATGCCAGACCCAACACATTGACCAGTGTTTTAATTGTCCTTTGGTGCCTAGTTTATAACAGTCAAAACACTCAGCTCAGAATAGGTTGGCTTTCCAGAACAACCTTCCTATTTCTTAGGAGATAGTCTATGTTTTTTTTCAACATTCTTTCCCATTCGGAAGACAAAAGATGAATCAGCTGTAGTCTCACTCCAAATAAATGCTTATTTTAAACAGCCTGCTAATAATTTCTTCTAAACTTTTCCCCCATAACTTGTAGCTTCTCCCCAAGGGGGGATGGGGGGGGGGGGTAGTTCTGAGACATGAATTAGCAAAATGGAACGTCCATGCGCGTTCAAACATCATCTTTAGGTGACGTCAGTAACAGACAGTCACGGTAGCAGCAGATGCTCAGCAGATGGGGGGAATTAAACGAGCTGGTCAATCATTTATACGTTACATATCTCGAAAAAAAAAAACCACAAAGGACGGTCTCGATGTTCCTCAAATGAGTTTTTCCTGTTTGAGTGGAAGGAATCTTCATAATGACGACAGTCCTCGATCGATTGCGGGGTCAGGCGCGAGAATGAGAATAAAGGAGTGTCAAATATCTGATTGTGACAAGCCCAGAGTCTCAAGTAAGCCACAAGTACGAGAGGTACTTAGAGGCCAGGGGTTGAGAAAACCTGTCATACATTTAAGTACCTGACATGATGAGAAATAATGTTTAAAACTTGGAATATTGCACGGGAAAAGCTAGTCATTTTCAAAGATACAGTCCGATGTCAACTCATCTACATTCAGTGTTTCATTGAATTAGGCCTGGGTTGGCGTCCATGCCAGGCTACTCAGAACACCCTCCGTTGCTGCTTTTAAGGTGAACATAACAGTGTATCCCTGCTAATGCTAATTCTGCTATAGTGGTGGGCTGCCATGCTAATACAAACACCAGTCTCACGTCACTGCTGCGTATATGCCATGCATTGCAAGTTCTTGCCTCTCGCCCACTTTTTGTCGAGATATACTTCAGCCACCTTGGGACCCTGACTAGTAATAAGCAAGTAAAATGATGGATGGATGGATGGATGGATGGATAGAAATCCCTTCCATTGTATTTTCAGGTCCCTGTGCCTTAAAAATGACAGGGAAGTGAATGGAGCCATGCACAGACAGATGTAAAGATGGCACAAAGAGTTTATTTATTATAGAGAAATACAGTCCAAGTCGGTAACCAGAGGTGGGATTTTGGTATAAAAACGCAGGAGAGAGACAAAGTAAAAAAAAAAAAAAAAAAACCAAGTGAAGTTCCAAAAGCCAGAAGGCAATAAGGGAATCCAAGAAAGCAATCCAAACCCCATGAACGGTGAAAAAAGGAAATCAAAACACGAGGAAGCAGGACTTGGAAGAAGACTCATAAGCAACAGAAAGAACTAAAACAGACTCACAATGGCAAATGCAAACTGTGGTGTTTAGATACACTGAAAAAGGCAGAACAGGCGAGACAGAGCACAGAACAGGGTAGGGTTACAAACAAGGAACAAGTATCACACAGAGTGTGGAGGGCGAGTTGGGAGCAGGAAAGGTAAAGATACACATGAGGAGCAAGAAAACAAAAGACATGATAAACAGGATGTAACCAAAATTATGACGTAAAATACAAATATAAGTCACTGAACAACACTGACAATGACACCTGTATCAAAAGCAGGCCTTGAGGAACAAGATTTACGATTGGAGCGTACTGTACAGAGCAATAGTGTTTACTGTATATTTGGTCACCTGGAAAATGAGCAAAAATCTGCCGCTAATTTATGCTCAATAATTCTAATGTTAAAGAATGAATCTTGATTTGGCTTTCATTGAACAAAGACTCTTTTGTGATCTCAGCATTAGGTGAGCTAAGGATCACGGAATGGAGAAAAGCATAAATGTAAATGGTAACACTTAATAAGGGTGCATTAACAGTAATTAATACTGCAAGAAGTATTAATCTGGAAATTGATGCATCAGTGTACTGAATATACAGTAAGTAACCATAAATAACCACTAATAATGCTCTTAGTCACCCTTATTCCGAAGTTGAAAACATCCTTTAAAAAACCCATAAGAAACACTTCAAACTATTCTATAATGTACACATTATTGCATGAACGACATTTGTAAATGTTTACAAAATATGGGTTATCTGCTATGGGTTAACTGTAAGTTAATGCTTACTACTAATTAGTAATGCTTATTTGTGTTACCTGAATGTAAAGTGTAAAAATATGGACTCATTTATCTCTAAATGCAGTATGCATCATTGGCAAGCGGTCATGACCTGGTTTCTTTGCTAAATTTTGTTCGAATCTGTCCATCTGTGCCATGTGATCAGGCAGAGTGTGGAAGTGGAACATTTGAACTCCCGTTAAATTTATGTCTGCTGGTCTGCTAAATATTTCATCTGGGTGATAAATCAAAAACAACAACCTTTTCCAACTTGAAAGCCAGACTGTCCGTGAAAAACACAGCTGGCCGCCGAGTATCGTGCAGTTTCAGAGAATTCGGTATTTGGACTTCTCACTGTCATGTGCTTCGTCTGAGCATGAGCACTGAATGCACACGCTCACTACTGGCACGGTATCTGTGACAAGCAGGAGAAGACTGTCTGTGATTGAAAGACACGGGAAAATGCAACTGCAATTCAACTGAGACGTTGCACTACTGGCGGACAAACATAGGGTGCACCCCTGAAAAATGCCTTTGAAATGGTTTTGAAGTCTCTTCATAGCAATGACAACAAGAAAACAAAGTCATCTATATCCCCCACCACTAAATAGCTATGGTTGAGAAGTTACCAGAAATTTTTTTTAAATTCCCTTGCATCAAAAGGCACAGCTACATCCCATAGAGAACATGTACAAAAAGTTTCAAGACAATATCTTAGACACTTTCCGAGGTCTGCCGTGGGAACAAAGCCTACCCCTTAACAATTGCGTGAGAGACTAAGTCCCAGTTTTTTTTCCTTGATAATTGGAAAAAATAAAATGTCAAATATCTTAGTATCAGCAGGCACAATTACATCCCCTGGAAAACATGCACACCAAGTATCAAGAAAATATTGTTGATAATTTCGAGTTCTGCTCCAGAAATATAGCCTACCCCTTCCACATTAAATGAGACACACATTCCCAATTTTTTTTTGTATGGGAAGTGGAAAAAACAAAATTTGTCAAACTCTCTAGTACCTAAAGGCGCATCCCCTCGAGAACATGCATGCCAAGTTTCAAGGCAATAACTTTCATACTTCTGCTCCGTAAACGAACTGTACTACTGATTGGGACAGATGCACGCCCTCACGCACAGACAGACGGAGGCTGTTTCAATATCCCCCGCCATCTTCACTCTGGCGGGGGATAAAAAAGCAGGACGTTCCTTTTCACTGGACATTCCTGCTCATCTGAATGTCAATGAGCAGCATTCAGATTCAGATTCATACTTTATCGTCCCCGAGGGGGACATTTGTTTTCACAGTCCGTACACACCATTGACAAAGTAACGTTCAATACTACAGTTACAAAAAACACAACAATAATCACCACAACATTTTCTACAAGAACATCTCACCAATACTGCTACCTCCTGGTCATATTATTCAGGCAGATGGAATAAAACTTTCCTTGAAGCGTGCTTTTTTTTTTTTTTTTGCAGATTATCTGGTTGTATCTGATACCGGATGGAGGGAGTATGACATATGGGTGTAGGGGGTGACAGGGGTCATGTGCTATAATCCGCGCTTTGCGAGTGATGGCAGTGTCAGTGAGGACTGGGACATTGGGAGTGGGGAGGTCATGTCACAATGTTTGCTGGACAAAACCTCAGCCCGGTCCCTGCTTTTTGGGACATTCTTTAAATGTGGTTTTCGAGGATCTTTGAAAGAGTGTGGTCAACTGTGACAAGAGTTTAGTGAAATTTCACCAATGAGCTTCCTCTAGTTTTAACTGGCAGGCTCGGTGGAGAGGTGCTCCTCTAAAATGTTTTCCAAAGCTTGAATTTGGAAATGCTTGAAGCACAGCAGGTTGAACTTCGGAAAGGAGCAAGGTTGTGTTTTTTTTTTTTTCTTCTTCTCAAATTTCTTTCAAAGTTGATTTTGGGGTTATATATGGAAAAGGCTTTGCGCTGAAGAACCATCAGAATGTGCAGGCCACATTGGAGTCTTTTCAAGAGCTGAGTTCACCAGCTGAATGAAGTGGGAAAAGGGATGACACTGAACACTTTTCATCCAGAAATCCAATTCTTGTTTTTGCCCTCACCTGGGAGAGTAGTGCACTGGTGAGAGAGCAGTTTTCGGGAGTTGGTGGCAGAGGACCACTGACTACAGCGGTTCCATTTCATTCTTCGCCTTGAATGTTGCTGTTAGACAATTTTCACATCGGCTGCTGTGAGACCTTGAACTCCATCACCAAGCTCTTCTAAGCGAAGCATAGTATGCCATAAAATAACAATGTATGTGTGCACTATGCATCAGTGCTTTGTCTGCTGAGCTCTTGCATAACTGTCAAGTAATTCAAGTCACTTGGTTTACATAACACATTTAAAATCAACAGGCGTTGGTCCAATGTGCTGTCCAGACAAGGCAGATGGATTGACAAACATGGGTGCATGTTAAAAGAAATACCACATGAAAGACAAAACTAATTGAATGGTCAAATTAAGATCAGAGTAGTTAAGACATTAAAAGAAACCAACTGTAGATTGAGAAAGATAATGCAAAAATATATAAAAAGAGTGGACATGACAAAAACCTTGGGCCAACCTTGGACTGAACCAAAAGCAGAGGAAAAAAAGGTAGGTCAATAAATTTGATTTAAAATCTTCAATGGTGGGACAGGACCTAATGTAGCACAGAAGAATATTCCAGAGCTCGGCGGCAGCAACAGACAAATCCCAGTGACCTTTGGTTTTGAGTGGGGCTGAGAGGAGCTTTTGTTGAGAATGACTTAAGTGACCTTGGGGAAGAGTATGGAACTAGTAGATCAATAAAGTATTGTGGTGTCAGTCCATAAATCCATATAGGATCAATTCAGTATTTCACTGATAACCGATGCCAGCAATCCAGTACAGGAGTGATGTGTTGACTTTTCTTTATTCCAGTGAAGTCTGGCAGCTGCCTTTTGAGCCATCTCTAATTCATCAAGGGTGGAATGGGTCAACCCCCAATACAGGGAATTACAGCTGTCCGGCCGAGAGGTGAAACTGCACGGATAACCATTTCCTGGTCCTGAGGAAGGAAAGAAGGCTTTATTTGGCTCTCGTTCTAAACTAATAAAAGCTACCTTTCACAACGCTACTGACTTGTTTTCTAAAACTCAACAGAATGTCTAAAAGGACACCAAGATTTTTAGCTACATTTTGCAAATGACACAAAGCAGGTGCAGAACTCAGATGATGATTCAGTTCACAGGTTTTGTTAAGACTCACATTCAGGCAATTCAGGTCCTTAGCAGGCAATAGAAATGTTGTATAGAGGGGAAATTCCAGAATCGTAAAGCCAAAAGCAAAACAAACCATAACAAGGAGTAGAAGGAATCAAGAGAATTCTCATTGGTAAGACACTGTGGAACTGGTTGACAAACTCACCAGGAACTATGTTAAAATAGAGGAATATAAAGGGAATCCAAGAGGCTGATTACAAGGGTAACAGGTGAGGTGAGCTGACGAATGTACAGAGAGGTGTGGCTACAAATAATCAACCAATTAACAATGAATAAGGGGCGGTAGGAAAACAGAAGACAAGTGGCAGATGACAGATGACTGGAATGACTATACTTATGCAGAGAACTGCTAAAATATAAACAATACCGCAAGCAATATAATTAAGACGGTACATTGAGTTAAACTAACTCAGACCCTGACAGAAAATTGACTTATCACAGTGCTTTGGCCAGTGACAAGGCAGGGAGGGCCAAACATAATTACTTCAGTTTTCATTTAGAGGAAGGAAGTTCTTCACCATCCAGCATTTGGGGTCATCTAGATGGTTAAAGAGGTTCTTTGGTGAGTAAGTGATGTTAAGTGTGACTGTTAGGTAGAACTGTGAGTCATCTGTTTAGTAGTGGCACAGAATATTGTATTTCACAAAGATACAGCCAAGGGGAAGTATCATGAGAATAAAAGAAGGCCTAAAATTGAACCTTGGGGGATGCCACAATCAATGGGCACAGGAGATGAAGAACAGTTCCTTGCTCTGACTGAAAAGTTTGTTTCACTCATATAGGAGAGAACTGGACTTAGTTCACTTGAGTTTGGCTGCTTCAAGGTTTCTAGATCTGGAACATTTGCCTCATCTCACCAGAACAGAATTTTCCCTGATTTATTTTAGGAGCCATTTCACAAGAAAGTTTGCACTGTTTGTACTGGTGTCTTTGTGTTTGCCTTGAATCTTGATCTTCAGATTCCCCTTGCTCTCGTTACCTAAATCAAACACCATTTGTTGGACAGCCACCTCCTGTGTCTATGTTTAGACTACAAGGCAGCACAGCGACAGAGAAAGTTCTTTCAGAACATGATTGCTTTTTACAAGCTGAGAATGTTTTCCCCACAGGAGGTGTTTTACCAACCCTCTAAGCCATGAATGGCCTGCTGGTCAATGCCAAGACACCGTTGATCTTAGCTGGATTCCAGGTTCTGTCTTTCACACAAATAATTGCACGTGCCCAGAACACTCAGTGAACTGAACCAAAGACTGGCGGGCAGGATGGGACGTGGGTGGACCAGTATTCTGATGGATTTTATTACCAGCCTCAGCCATCAATCAGCTGACGAGTAAATATCCACTTTTTTCACTGCACAGACATCTGGAGGTCCTCTTCTATTTTTTAACAAAAAAAAGTTACAGCAGTACCACTTGCTCTCTAGAGTACATCACTACACATGTTGGTGCATTGTGACATGTCCAGAAATTCAGATGTAAAAGTAGGCCACTTGTACCTGTACACTTATGACAGTTTCAAAGCAATACAGGAGATTACAGGATGAGAAATGAAGCATTAGTTCAACAGTCAAAAAAGTGTGGGACAGCCTATAGCATCATGGCTAATGCATTAGCCTGGAACTCTGGAGGTTGGAGATTTAAGCCCTAGTCCTCTCAATAATATCAAAGCTACTGTTGGGCCCTTGAGCAAGGCCCTTAACCTCAACTTGCTCCAGAAGAACAAGCTTCTGCGTGTGTTATCAATTTTTAGTCGTACTGCATAAAATCATTAGCAGAACAGCGGTAATAAAAATAATATTAGAGGCAATGTTGCTACAATTTGCTCTCCTTTCCCTTGCTAATGTGAGCTGATGAGATCCTGATAATCATGTTAATGACTGAGGATTAATTCCTGTTTGCATTTGCTTGCACGAACCTTGAGGTCCACTGCATCTGACATTCCTGTTGCGAGGCTTTTGAAGATCATTTGAATTAGTATTATCAGCAGCTGTGCTTTCCAAAGCCAAGATATCTCACACAGGCAAGGCAGAACAGCAATTAGATTAGACATTTGCTGTCTTCCCCTCAGGTGTGCATGGAATTGAGCAACAGAATCATGACTGGAATGCAGTTACTTATTCAAGTTATCGTGAAAATTGTTGTCAAGCAGACACACATGTACACACACACACACACACACACACGTGCACAAACGCATACGCACACACTTTAATGTATTCTCCCATTGCAGGATCAGAATCGTTGAAAGTGAGCTCTGTGAACAATGATGAGATTTCAAACAATAAAGCATTTCTACTGAGCGGATCATGAAGCCTGAGTAAGATGCACTACAGACAACCTCCATGTACAAGTACGCACAGGAGCGCACCGCAAAAGCTGTTTGGGGCTGTTTTCCTCTATACCAGCGTATGTGCATTGCATTGCTGCTAAGATCTTCCTCACGATCAACATTTTGATGAAATTCGTTTGCATTGGGGATTGGGAGGATTGCAAACATATAATTCCGTTGGAATCTTTTCTGGTTAAAGTTGATATTATGACCATTTCACCAATGATAATTTCACAGGCCATTTTTTCCTCAGTGTTGTACAATTGCATTGTTCAGGGGCAATCTTGTTTTAGAAATGGTTGCGGGTGACAGTTGAGAATTAATGGCCAACAAATCCAAGGAAAAATGGTCCTCTACAGTGGAAGTCTCAGATAAGGGAGAGGTGATTGATGACAGTCGGGGATTTTGTTGTTTTGGGGGGGAACTAGCAGCTGATAAGCCACAAATGTACAAATAGGAGAGACTGAGTTATATTTTCCATATGCTGTATGCTATATATAGGCTTTAATTTACATTTAGAGAGAATTAGCGTAAACATTAGCTTCTTAGCCGGGCGTGACTCACTGAGAACTCCATTTGAGCAAGAGAACCCTCTTTGCGGTGTCATTATGATTAGACTTGAGGCCGCAGACGTGTCGTGATGGGATATCTCCACACAGACCAAGCACTCTATGCAGAGTCCGTGCTTTCTCAAATGCGCTCAACACAGTATTAATCTGAAAGCCCCCCATGAGCTGAAAAAAAAACAACAATTGTGCCAAAATTGTGCATAATCTACTTTTGGAATCCAGTCATTTCTTCAGTGATGTTATTCCTTTAGAACCTATATGAGTATTTAATGTGAATTACGATGCACTTCAAGAACGTTCCACTGGGCTAAATTTGTTTGTTTCTCAGAGCTTTTGGCTAAAAGCCAGTTTGCTGTATGGAGGGTTGAAAGAGGTCGTTGCTCAACTGTGTCCTTAACCTGACTGATGAAGCTAATGTTTCTCATGTGTCCATGGGATCCAGTTGAGCCTGAAATGCTGGAATGCACAGCATGTTAGTGGATTTCTATTTATTTAGGTTTTTATTTTAAGTTTTTTAAGCATTAGAATAGTCACAATCTGCTCTGCTGCTGTTGTCTCTCCCTCTACCTGGCCACACCCCTTCCACTGCTGACCACACCCCTTCCACTGCAATTGTTCTCGCCTGAGTCTCATTACCCAGCCAATATTTAAGCAGCTCTGTTTCACTAACTCTTTGTCAGACTGTCATTGCAGCATGCACTGCTCTCCAGCCTTTGTCTTCGGTCTGACTTCCTGGAATTGACTCTGTCTGCCTTTGACTACGTCCTCTCACTCCTGCCCCAGTAAACCTGAAAGTCTTCTGCCTCTGACTCCCAGTCCTGCCTGTGTGTTTCCTGGTTCCCACCTGCTGTCTTCCAAGTCCCTGTCCAAGTCACCCGTCCTGCCACTCCACTGCCTGTCTGTGTGGAGACGACCCAGTCTGCTGAACTTTAAGCCAGCTTTTTTTGGCACGCCAACCACTCGTAGTAGTAGTGGGAAGTAAGAGAGCCTTTCCCTTTCTCACTACCACTAAACCTCAAATATGCAGCTAACGTCCCTAATAATTCTCTGTCTAGAGACCTTACCGGCTAAAGCGCAAATGTAACACTGACTCTCTAGCAACGGAAGCAAGGCGGAACTAGGGCTTAAATAGAGTCCGGGTAACGCCCCCAATTGATGCCAGCTGGCCCAGGAATTCGATTGGGAGCAAAACGATATCGTCCCGGATGAGAGCAACAAAAAGAGCTCTCAATGCTTCCAAACCATGACAGATACATTCTTGCTGATTGTGTTGCATTTGGGACCTGCCACTCCCCGTGACAAGAATGGGCTATCCTCGCAGCGGTTTCGGTTAAACACACCAGATGTTGTGTTTTACTGAAAAAACATGAAGCCAAAACTGCCCACTCATAATACGAGACTGGTAATTAAGATTTTGCATTGCGTTTCCTGTACGTCCATCCATTATCTAGAGTCTCCAGTTAACCTAGCATTTACAGTGGGAAAAATAAGTATTGAACACGTCAGCATTTTTTTTTTCAGTTAATATATTTTATTATCAAAATAAATAAGTCCATAAATTAAGTTCTGTGTAATAAAGAGGAATGACACAGGGAAAAGGTATTGAACGCTTACTGAAGTTTATTTAACACTTAGTAGAAAGGCCTTCGTTGGTAATGTCAGCTTCACGATATTTCCTGTATGGAAAACTAGTTGCGTGTATTACTCAGGTGTGATTTTGGCCCATTCTTCCACACAAACTGTCTTCAACGTTCCGGGGGCCTCTTCAACGAACTCTGATCTGCAGTTCTTTCCATAGATTTTCAATTGGATTCAAGTCAGGTGATTGACTGTGCCATTCTAGAAGCTTTATTTTATTTCTCTGAAACCAATTGAGAGTTTCCTTGGCTGTGTGTTTGGGATCATTGTCAATGTCCACCCTCGTCTCATCTTTAATATCCTGGTAGATAGCAGCAGATTCTTAACAATAATGTCTTGGTACATTTCTCCATTCATCCTTCCTTCAATTATGTGAAGTCTGCCAGTACCATATGCTGAAAAACAGCCTCACACGATGTTCCCACCTCCAAACTACACTGTAAGCATGATGTTTTGGGGGTGATGCAGCGCCATTTGTCCTCCAAACATGGTGTGTGCTATGACGTCCAAAGAGTTCAATTTTGGTCTCATCTGACCAGACTATATTCTCCCAGTATTTCATAGGCTTTTCCAAATGTTGTGCAGCAAACTTTAAACAAGCTTCAACATGCTTTTTCTTCAGTAATAGAGTCTTGCATGGTGAGCGTGCATAGAGACCTTGGCGGTTGAGTGCATTCTTTCAAACAACTGTACCTGCTAATTCCAGGTCTTTCTGAAGCTCTTCACAGGTGGTCCTTGGCTTTTGGACAACTCTTCTGATTTTTCTTTTGACTCCTCTGTCAGAAGTCTTGCAAGGAGCATCTGGTCGTTGTTGTGATTCTGCATTTCCCATGCCATGTACCATGTTTATGCCCATGTATCAAGTTTCTGCGTAGCCATGTGCTATGTTTCGGACTGACCTCGATTTTTTTGATATTCTGCTTATGTCTGACTATTATTTTGGATCATGTATTATGTTTTGGTTATCAGATTCCATGTTTTATTATTTTCCATGTTTTAGTTTCAGTTTTATTCCATGCCATGTTTTCAGTCCCATGCATTGCACTTCGTCTCCCCCGTCTTGTCATGAGAGTTGTCTTTGCTCACAGTCACTTGTATAGCGTGTCACTCCTTCGGGTGATTTATTGGTTTCTGGGTTTCAATCTTCCTTCATTATCTCGTGTTCTTCCTGTTATGTTCGTAATATAACCATACGTAAATGAATCGCGAAGACACACGGAGTCAGGTTATTGCCTTATCTTTACTGAATACTCGAACCCCGGAAACCCGGGCCAGGCCAAAGCAATCAATGTAGCACAACATAACCAGGCATTACACAATGCTCTAAGCTTAATAGAACTGACTGGCCAGAACTGGACATAACATTTCCCCCCCTCCTACTGAATTTCAAACATGAAATGTAGACTCAAAGTCCCCCAGATATGCAGGACGGGATCGAGTGCGCATGGGCCGTGGGGAGGCACAGAGCTGTGAGTGGGTGGTCTCAGATGGGCTGGTACCCAGTGGCGGTGGCGGGTTGGCAGGTGGGCTGGTGACCATTGTTGGCAGGTTGGTGAGTTGCTCAGGGATTATTGAAGGTGGCAGTTCAGGGACTGAAGTATCCTGCTGAGCCAGGGGAGTGGCATGTACCGTCACCGGTGGTGTGAGCGCTGGGGGTGCCACTTTGCGGAGACGACTTGCGTGCCATCGACTGCCATCACTGAGTAGGAAGGTGGCTAAGCCAGCTGGCGAGTAACTTGGAGAGGGGCTGACCAATACGAGGCAAGTTTGCTTCCTCTGTGGGGTCTGCAGACCCTGACCCACTCCATGGGCTTGATGTCAGGCGCCCTGGCGCGTGCTGAGTGGTCGTATACCTGCTTCATACGCCTCTGCTGGCGAGTGACAGAGGCCCTGACCTTGGGTGGTGGTCTCTCGGGCAAACCCGGGCTCAGTCTGTCCAGGGGAAGGCGAAGCTCGCGGCCGAGCATGAGGAGTGCCGGGGAGACCCCTGTCGTAGAGTGTTGGGTGGCCCTATAATGGAGTAGGGTGTGACGGAGGGCCTGTGGAAAAGTCCAGCCCTGGACCAGGTGTGCCCTGAGGCTGTTTTTCAGTGACTGATGAAAACGTTCAACGCCTCCATTAGCTTGAGGGTGATAGTTTGCTGTACGGATGTGTCGGATACCCTTGGCTTTGAGGTATGTGGTAAACTCTGCAGAGGTCAGCTGTGGGCCATTGTCGGTTGTGATAGTGTTTGGGAGGCCCCAGCGGGAAAAGAGAGAGTCCAGGAAGTCAATTATGACTTGAGAGGTCACTGAGCCAGTGGTGATGAGCTTGGGCCATTTTGAGTGGAGATCATACACAACCACCAGGAAGCGTTGGTGGTGAGGGACACCCTGTATTTCCCCACAAATGTCCAGCTGTAGATGGTCCCAAGGCTGAGTTGGCCAGGCCAGCGGTTGCAGGGGTGGGGGTGGCTGGTGACCCGTCTTGCCACTCAGAAGGCAGGCAGAGCAGTCTTTAACTAACGCCTCAATCTCTTTGTCTATCCCCGGCCACCAGACCAGATCTCTGCAGCGCTGCTTCAACTTCACAATGCCCAGATGGCCCTCGTGAGCCATAGCTAGGACACGTGCCCGCAGGGCACTCGGGATGACTGTGCAGAGGCCACGTGCCACACAAGACTCATTCCAGCAGGACAGCTCCTGCTTTACCCTGGAAAATGTGGCCAGCTCTTCAGGCACCTTGTGAGGCCAGCCGTTCTGAATGTAGTCACGAAGCTGAGAGAGGACAGGGTCTAGTTCGGATGCTTCTTTTAGCTCTTGTAGTGACACCGTGGTCTGTAGTGGTGTGTGTAATATCTGTATCATGTCTTGTTCAGCACGGTCTGGGTCAATGTGTATGTTTGTGACGTGGTGTGGTGTGACAGAGCGTGATAGCAGATCGGCCACAACATTATCTCGGCCAGGGGTGAACTTGAGGTCGAAGTTATACTGGTGCAGGCGGTCGGACCAGCGGTGTAGCCTTAGTGGTCTGTGGCCTGTTCCAGAAGTTGAGAGTAAAGCAGTTAGAGCCTGATGGTCCGTTCTCAGGGTGAAAGCCCCACCGTAGAGGTACAGGTGCCACCTCTCACAGGCCCAGATGCAGGCTAACGCTTCACGTTCACCTACCGAATACCGCTGCTCAGTAGGGCTGAGTGCTCGTGAGGCAAAGGCAATCGGCTTCTCCACACCTGCCTGTACCTGCGACAGTACTGCTCCTATCGCTGTGGCTGACGCATCGCAGGTAACTAAGGTGGTGCTGGAAATGTCGAAGTGGGCTAGCACTGGGGCTGTTGTGAGCTGAGTTTTGAGTGAGCGCACAGCGTCAGAGCACTCCTGTGACCACACCCACGGCTCCTCCTTCTGCAACAGTTTCCGCAGTGGGGCAGTGGTAGCAGAGTAGTGTGGGAGGAACTTCAAGTAGTAGCCCGTCATCCCCAAAAAAGAGGCAAGCTGAGTAGCTGACGTTGGCTCTGGGATGGCCAGAATTGCTTCCACATTTGACTGAAGTGGGGAGATCCCATCTGCTGACACTCTAAAACCCACATACTCAATGCAGGGAGCGGAGAAGACGCACTTTTCAGTGTTGAGGGTAAGTCTGTGTTCGCTGAGGGCTGCAGAGACTCCGTGAAGGCGGTCGTCATGGATCTCAGGGGTGGCACCATGAACCACAACATCATCAAGCTAAATGGCCACGCCTGGTATGCCAGCCAAGACTGATGCCATGATTTTTTGAAAACAGCTGGGGGCGGAGCTAAGCCCAAAAGGCATGCGGGTGTAACGAAACACCCCAACGTGAGTCACAAAGGCTGTAAGGTTCCTGCTGCTGGTGTGGAGGGGTACCTGCAGGTAGCCTTGCCTGAGATCAAGTTTGGTGAACACAGTCGAGCCATGAAACTGAGCTGTGAGCTCTTCTGCAGTAGGGAGGGAAACTTATCTGGGATAATGGCCTTGTTGACGGCACGCAGATCGACGCACACGCGCAGGCCCCCAGACTTCTTCTTTGCCACCACCAGGTTGGAGACCCAGGGCGAAGCATCGACAGGTTCGATGATGCCAGCGTCCAACAGATGCTTGAGCTCGGTGGAGACGGCATCACGGAGAGCCAGTGGGACACGGCGGAGGGGTTGGATGACTGGTTTGATGGCGAGGTTTAACAGAGGTTGATGGGTAAACGTGGTGAGGCAGCCGAAGCCTTCAAAAAGTGACGGCCACTTTTGCTGCCACGACGTGGTCACAGCCAGAATTGCAGTACCCTTTGTGTCCACCAGGGAGAATCCCAGGGCTGTGAAGAGGTCCAAACCCATCAGATTGGCTCCATGACGAGAAACTTGAAAGAGGAAAGAGGGTACGATCTTAGTGCCATAGCCCACAGTCAGTTTAATGGATCCCGCTAGGTCTATTTTTGCATCTCCGTATGCTGACAGGGAGGCAGTTGGTGCAGACAGGGGCAGTGCACTGAAGAAGGAGCTGTATGTGTGCATGTTTAGGAGAGACACGCTGGCGCCAGTGTCCACAAGCAGTGGAATGCACACATCATTCAGTTGCACAGAGCATGTTTTGAATGAGGTCGGCCGCGAATTTACGTGGTGAATGATGGTGGGGGCATGCGGCACAGTGGCTTGTGCGGGTACAGCTGGGGCAGAGCGGCAGACAGACGCAAAGTGATTACGTTTACCACAATTGTGGCATATTTGGCCACGAGCGGGGCAGTGTTGAGCTCTGGACTGGTGAGAGGGCGAGCCACAGTTATTGCACTGTCGTGGAGGGGGCGGAGGCTGTGGGCGCGGCCATGAACGATTCTGGCGTTGAAGAAGTAGGACTGCGGGAGGGTCGGCTGCCTCTGTGTCACTCTGGCTAGGCTCTGCTAACGGAGCGAGCATTGGTGAAGCGGCGGGGGCGGGAGCGGCGGCTACGATTGAGTGTGGGTTTGACAGAGCTGATGTGTATGCAGCTGCACTCTCGATTTGTAGGGCAATAGTCATACCCCGGGCAAGTGTTAAAGCATCATCTTCCAGGAGCAGAGTCTCGCGCACTTTTGCATTATTTGTATGCTCTATTAGCTGATCGCGAATCATCTCATCCTGCAGTGCGCCGAATTTGCATGAGCTGGCTAATGCACGCAAATTTGCAACATACTGATGCACTGTCTCACCAGGCAACTGGCGTCTTTGACGAAACAGGAATCGACGTAAAAGTGCGCTCTGTGGAGCTGCATAGTGGGCATTAAGAAGTTCCACTGCCGTTTTGTAATCACTGGGAGTACCTGACTCAAGTGCTCCAAGCACACGGTGCCCTTCAGCCCCCAAGCAGTGCTGCAGCAGTGCCTTCTTGCGTGCAGCGGGAACGTCGGTCAGCCCCACAGCCAGAAGAAAGGTTTCAAAGGAATGAATCCAGGTCCACGGGCTCGGTGGGTCACCCGGCAGTGCGAGGAAGGGAGAGGGTGGTGGGAGGTTGATATCAGCCATCCTCGTCGCCAAATGTTATGTTCGTAATATAACCATACGTAAATGAATCGCGAAGACACACGGAGTCAGGTTATTGCCTTACCTTTACTGAATACTCGAACCCCGGAAACCCGGGCCAGGCCAAAGCAATCAATGTAGCACAACATAACCAGGCATTACACAATGCTCTAAGCTTAATAGAACTGGACATAACACTTCCTTCCTCCTGCTTTTGCTATTTTACTAACACATACCAACAGTCTGTTATTTTTGCTAATTACTAACCAACACTAACATTGTATATTTGACTAACTTACTAACGAGCACTCGGTATTGTATAACTGCACTTACTAATTGACAAACGATCTCTCAGCACTCGCCCTATTCTAGTCTCCGCCTCTTGTCTCTCCCTAATTATCTCTCCTGCGTTTCTGTGTTTCTTCCACAAACTCCTTTGTGCTCTTTTCTCTCTCTTTTTCTATGCACTTTAGAACTCCGTGACTGGAGCTGTTTATCTGTCTATAGGTTTGTCCTGTGATCCTTGTCAGCGTTTTTGGCTACGACCAATTTCATGTGATTAGTTTCCTCCCAATGTATTTCTCCCTTGTTATCATCCCCATTGATTGCACCTGTGTACCTTTGTCATGTGACCTTCCGGAAATGTATATTAGATGTCTGTTTGTAGCACTTCCTTGTCAGATCGTTACTTCCCTTGCTACCTGTGCCACGCTTCTCTCGCCTTGTATCATTGTAATTATCTTTCTGACTGGATTGTCCTAGACCTTGAGCTTTGCCTTCTCCCTGTACTTAGCCGCATTCTTGTTTATTGACCCATTTTTGTCTGACTACAGTTTTTGTGATTGGTGCCCTGTTTACGAACCTGGGTTACGCCCTTTGGATTCTGACTTTGGATTGTGGACTTTGTACTGTCACCAGCTCTGTTGGGGGGTTTCCCCCTTCATAAATAAAGCCTCCTTTTTGTATTTTACTGGCTGTCGCACTTGGTTCATTTCGTGAAACCTCACAGTCGTGGCCAGTTTATGGTGAAATGATGTTCTTTTCACCTCTGGGATATGGCCCAAAGGTGCTCACTGGAACATTTAGAAGTTTAGAAATTCATCTGTAACCAATGCCATCAGTATGTTTTGCAACAACAAGGTTGCAAAGGTCTTGAGACAGCTCTTTGCTTTAACCCATCATGAGATGCTGCTTGTGTGACATCTTGGTGATGAGTAACCTTTTTATAGGCCATCAATTAGGACTAAACCAGCTGAGATCAATTTGCACTGATAGGGGACAGGATTGCTTTCAAATACTGACAGATTTCATCTGGTTTCTTGGCTTTCCATGCCTTTTTGCACCTCCTTTTCTTGTTTTCAATACTTATTCCCTGTCATTCCGCTTTATGACACAACTTAATTTATAGACTTATTTGTTTTGATTTCTTTGTATGTGTGGATTACTTGGGTTGTTACTGACATCTGGTGAAAATTTCATGTCAATAGCCCCATTAGAAATATATTTACTGAAAAAAGTATTGACGCATTCAATACTTATTTTCCCTGCAGTACGTCTTTGGACAACACAGAAAAACCCCACACATTTATGCGGTGAACACTCAACTCCTCACACACCTAGCCCCCGGGTCAAAATTTGAACCCACAGTCCTCTTGTCCTGAGGAGAGTGCACCACCCACTACGCCATGAAATTTGCCTTGCTTGTTTATGATATCTCCATATTTGGGGGCGAGATAGTTCTGATGTTTACCACTGGTAGTTTCGTGGCATTGGAGAGATGATATCACGATTACTGCAGGCCATGGAGCATGACGGTTGTCTCACTTTGAATCTTACATCTCCCCGAAAATAAAAGATGTGCAAGCGCGGAGGGCACAAACACGCTTCGTCCATTCGTTGACGTTTTTGGAAATGCAGAATGCTAAGTGATGCTGAGAGAACGCCTATCCGCGCCACTTCTGTTTCATCGCCAGGGGCAAACCACAGAACTCAATAAGCAGCTACACGGCACTCGAGCATGCAAGAATACGCGTGCTCGCGGAACCGCCGTGGGAACGTCATGGTCTGTACTCTATAAAGGCGGGTGCGCTTTGAAACAAGGACGCAGTTATTTCCACAGAGCGGGAGATGCACTTGCGCTCTTTTTTCATGGACTATTCAAAGGAACGATTGGAGGAAAATTGACTGTGGATTGTGGACTGTGCAACTGAAGAACAGTATGTAAATGGAATGGATAGCAAAATAATTTCGGACACTAACTTTTTTCATACTTCAATCATCAGTGACAGTTCGGATATCGGATTTTCATGAGAGAAGATGCATGAGAGTTCTGTACGCACTTGAATGAGGGAAGCAATGGGCACTTCGATAGCACACATGATACCTGAAGTGTAAGTGATCCAATCATTTTAATTTCCTTTTAATTTATAAGCGAACGGTTATGTGCATTCTTTTCAAAATACAGACTTTACTTTCCACGAACAAAGAAGATCAGATGATTTTGAAAAGTTATTTTAGCATGCGGATCCTACTCCGCCCCCCTCAGCTGAAAAATCGCTTGCAATTAAAGTTAGAAGGAAGGAAGAACGACGAAGCGATCATCAGGTGGGCAAGACAATGGAGAAGAAAAATAACGACCAGTAAATAACGAATAGGCCTACTTGAATGCTCTTGCATTCTTTATTTTTATTATTATTATTATTATTATTATTAGTGGTAGTATGACTACTACTACTACTATTATGTTCTCATATCCTAGGACTAAATGCAGTAGGCTAATGATAATCAACATCATACGTAAAAAAATATTACACGTCATTAATTGGGCCGATACATTTACAGCGTCTTTTATTTTCGCCTATTAAGTCATGCTGAGCCTTCATTCGGTAGTATTGTGGTTCCAAATGCGCTAGCATCGCGTTTATTTCACTTTTACGAATTGGAGACATGATACGGAATGATAATTACTTATTAATTTGTTTGTTCGTTTGTTTGCAAATTATGCGCGTTGTTCCACTCTCACGGTAGATTAGACTTGGGTTTTTAATTGCGCGCATGCGGCTGTCTTGATGCGCGTTAGTCAGTTTTCAAAACTACGAGGTATTGACATAATAGGCCTACTAATGATTCGTCGTTTATGATAAGCCTTTTTTCTGTCACATAACACGTTAATTTGGGGAAAGAGCCCAATGACTGTGCTGGGGCGTGGGACAGTGGCTTCTGAGAACACGGCATTATTGCTTAAGGGTGAGAGATCTTGTATTTTGTAGATCTTGCTTTCACTGTATCCTATGGTATATAACAGGCCTGTTCGTGGACTGTCTGAGCAGTCTAGATTTTTTTTCCGGAAATCCTCTCCCGTCCTCTGGGAAAGCCATAAAACCCCAACTCTCTCATTTAATAATTTGAATAAGAAAACCCGCAACAAGAATGAAATCTGATCTCGAATATCAGGCCCCATACAGCAGCGCTGCGCGCATTTCGCTTGTGTTGCTGAAACATTTTTATCCCCTGTTACGCAATACCTGCTGTCATTCGACAAGTTGATCAGAGTCAGGGCAGCAGGTGGACAAAATTTATAGTTAATTAATGACTATGCTCGTTTTTTTCCCATATAAAGCCATTCTGTGAAGTGCTAAGAAGCTGTGTTTGCTCGTGCACGCTGCTAGAGCTCTGTGGTGGAGAACTCAGCTGGACTAAACACATATTTTCATTGTAAATAGTAGGCCTATCGTTTTTTCATTCTAAATCGTTTTTTCTTTATTTCAAACTAAGTTTGCCGAGTTTTCTCTTGGTCATTACCGAACTTTGTGCAGGGAAGCAGAGACCGAAAGTCCTGCTTTTAATAATAATCCGAAGTTCACACTAATGTTGGCTAAATCCACATGATTTTATACATCTAGTGCACTCCGTAACTATTTGGCCTGTACTCTAAGTTGAAAAGGCTGAAATTTTTGCATGGTTCACCACCCCATATGAAAGCAATACCCTCAACGACTGAATTGCCAATGGACAGTTTGAAAGTTATATAAAACCAGAATCTTGTTGGAATTACAACACCGTAAAATCACCGCAAAATAATGTGCAGCTTTTCAAATTCGCCCTTCTCTTCCGGTCAAGAGACGCCTCTGTCACCATTGGCTTACCGGTGGAGCGACAGTATTCATACACTTGCTGAAGTCTTTAATGTAGTCACAGATATGTTTGATAAACAGTTAGCACAAGAAATTGCGAGTTATTTGATTTTAAGAGGAATGTGCGCCACATAATCGTAATTTGTGAGTTTATTCATCAAAAAAAAAAAAAAATCACCGAGTGGTATGAGGTATGAGAAATTAAACTCTAAAAGGGTTACAGAGACAATGTCCAAGCTGCCTTAAAATTTGAACTGGAAAAAGGCAGTTATTCCAGCTAATCATAAATGCTACCTGTCATGTCACTCTCACTGAACTAAATGCAGCCTGGACTCTAAGCTTCTTAAGTTGAAAAGTTGCAGTAGATTTTTCACAGTGTTTGTGTTGCTGCTCAAATGCTAACAGACTCCATTTGTACAGTACATTCTCTTTGAGCTGCTCTGTTCTCTGGACTAACTTTCCTTGCTGTGTCTCGCTCGCCAGCTCGTTCTTTCCATAAAGAGAGGACTGACCCATCCATGCTCCCAGGATGTCGGTCAACGCATCTGGCCCCGCCCAGCTCTCCCCCGCGCCCAATCAGAGTCGTGGAGCGGCGGCAGGCCTGGCAGTCGTGTCGTGGCGGATTGACAATCACACAGGGGTTGGCGGTTCCTCGGCTACGCCCAGCGACCCTACAGTCGCAGGTCTCTCCATGACTCTGGGGATCCTGTCCAACATCGTAGCGCTAATCATCCTCGTCAAGGCCTACGCCCGACTGCGACGACGCCGCTCCAAGGCCACCTTCCTCATCTTCGCCAGCTCCCTGGTGACCACGGACTTCATGGGGCATGTCATTCCCGGTGCCTTGGTGCTGAGACTTTATATGGTAGGGGTCGTGACTGGATCGGGGGCAGAGTCAGGGGTGGAGCTGGGGTCTGGAGCCCCGCTCAAACCGCCGGACTCCACTGACGGCGCCTGCCAGTTCCTCGGCGGGTCCATGGTGTTCTTCGGCCTGTGCCCGCTCTTCCTTGGCTGCGCCATGGCGGCCGAACGATGCCTGGGCGTGACACGGCCCCTGCTTCACGCCTCGCTGGTCACCACCGCCCGGGCCAAGCTCTTGCTGTCTCTTATCCTGCTGTTTGCCCTCTCTGTGGCCCTGCTGCCGTACTTCAGCCTGGGGGCCTACACCTACCAGTTTCCCCGCTCCTGGTGCTTTATCCGAGTGCTGGGGCAGACGGGGCCCAGAGACGTGGCCTTCGTCCTGCTCTTCTCTGGGCTGGGCCTGGCCTCGCTGGCCGTGGCACTGGTCTGTAACACTGTGAGCGGGCTCACCTTGGTGCATGCCAGGCTGCGCCAGAAGGGCTGCCGAGGGCACCGACGATCAGCCAAGTCACACGACATCGAGATGGTGGTGCAGCTCGTGGGCATCATGGTCACCTCCTGCATATGTTGGAGCCCCCTGCTGGTGAGTAGGTGACCTACAGCCTTGAAGCTGAAGAAATCAATTCTAGACAATGCCTTTGTGTCTGTAAAATATGGTATTGAAGCTATTTGCAATGACAAAAACTCCAAATTCTGTTTTTGCCGCCAGTTTTCAGTCTCTCTGTCTCTCCCTACTTAACCATACACTTTTCTAGAAGACGACAAGTCAATGAGGATCTGCTTTGATTGGCTGCCTCATTGTGCCGTGAAGACAACAATGGCGACTCAAACTGAAACCTCTCTGTATTGTATTAGCTGGACTATGTAAATGAATCCCCTCGTGATGTTAATAGGGGAGCAGAATCAAAACAGGTCGTTCAAGCACCTGATATCTCGCAATGCTGAGGCAATTTGGTTTCATGTTTTCTCACATATAAGGTCAAAGATTTGAATTTATTAGATTTGAATTTATTATTACAGGATAGCCCCTTGAGATGTAGCATCTCATTTTCAAGGGGCTCCCAAAGGAGTTACTAGTGCACGTCTACAGGCACGAAATGTGATTTTCATAATGTGGTACTGATGAAAAGGTCAGGGGTCTGGAATTTTGATGGTTCAAGTGCAGCTGCAATGAGGCTATTGTCAAACTCTAGTCCTGGAAGGCCACAGTGTTGCCAGGATTTGGTGTGTTTCGGAACAAGATATTAATTTAAGACATGAAGTTATGTCACTGAATTACCCCTGGAGGGGATTTTGGTCCTTGTTTTGTCAAAAAAGCCATTCGGTTGTTTGGAGTAAAAGTATCAACTAAATAACAGATATATGAATGTAATCATCAGTAAACAGTTATGGGAGCACAGATTCTTTTCGGGCAGGTGTGTACAGCCCTGCTTTTGGCGAAATGCACGGTCTGCCTGGTTTTTATTGACGCTTGGCCCACAGTCATTTAACTGAACTAGTTGATTTCACTGTCCCTCACTCTGAATAGTTTCTTTAATCTGGAAATTTGTTTATTTGAGGATGAAAAACAAATAGCGGATGCTACAGCTTCCCAAGATGGGGGCTGCCATGACCCTGTGCTACCAATACTCAGCCTTGACTCATTCTTTGAACCATCATCTCAGTTCTTAAACTGCTGGAGGTCTTTAGTGTTGTCTTGCCATATAGAATGTCCATGGCTCAGTACTCTGTGTGGTCATCGTGCTGCTTCATGCATTTACAAAAGATGCATCAGATCAGAGTGCTTCAGATTCGATCCTGTGGAGACTGAGCTTTCGTAATTAGAACCAGAGAGCTGGTTCTACAGAACCAGAATCTCTAATATGAGTCAGAGGGGCGATGTTATCTTCATGTGTTTATCCAGGAAGAGCTAACGCAGCCTCCTTGGTTAGCTCTTACACAGCTTTGTTTTTGTTTATGCAACTGGCACTTTTCTGATTTTTTCACAGTTTAGCATCAAATGGAGTCTTATTATGGACTCAATCTGATAAGCCTGGGCTGCATGTGAGCTTCATTTTCCCTAAGCTAACCTGAAAAGCAATGCAAAGAAGCTCACTGTCAGCCACTTGGGCTCAACGGTATGTTAACAGAAACTATGGGGAACAATACAAGAAGGAAGGGAGCCAAATGCCCCTGAAAAGATACTGAGACAAAAAAAAACTAACTTTAGGTTGGACTGCTGCAAGCAAAAGAGGGCACTCAGAGGAGGACATTAGATGACCATAAGACAACAGTCTCCTGTTATACTGATTACAGGCAGAGGGCCTAATACTTACAGCCTCTGGTCCTCAAATCATGGTCTTCGAGATCCGAAAACTGCTGGTTTTCCACACATCCCTTACCTGAGTCAGGTGTGAAGACAGTCTGGCCAATCAGAGGCATCTAGTGTTCATTTACTTAGCTGGGGTATAAGAAGGCCTGGGCCGGATTTGGATTTGAGGTGCAGATTTGAGGATCCCTGCCTGCAGCACAAAAGCCTTTGAGAACGATACTAATATAATGGCCACTGATTGGCTATCTTGTTTGTTTTGCACCAATCATTGGCCATCTTATTGATGTTGCGTGCAATAGTTTTTCCCTGTGATTAATGTCTTAATATAACAGGCCCTGAGTGTAAGAACAATACGGTCTTCTGACCTCCAATTCTTAGCTTTGAATCAGCCCACTTTAGAAGTCTTCAGTGAATTCTTTTTGGCTATTACATTACTCAGCGGTATAGTAAGACTGGCCGGCTTACGAGGGAGAGAAAAAGACCTACCGTATGAAAATAGTGGTCGTAAAATTATGCCTGAAAGCTGTTCTGAGCTTTTGAGAGCGTTTGAGATTGTTATACATGACTGAGGACCTCCAGATGTCTAGAATAGATCTTCTAACGCGGAGGGAGACAGCAAGTGTTTTGCCAATGAAAATACATTTAGAATTTCAGACTTCTGGTCCCCGTGGATCTCAGTATATATATATATATATATATATGAAATTCTGCCAGAATTTGCCTGAGCAAGTTTAGAACTCATTTTTGGGTTCAATGTGGCAAATCACGTTGGGTTAAAGCACAAGTTGGCCGTTGGCCTGTGCACATGGTCGAATTTACTCTACCACTGTTTGTAAGAACAATAGAATGTCTCATTCTTATGAAGGAAATTAAAACATAGGAAAAAAAGTACTGCATTAGCAGGGAATTATGGAAGGTGTGGTTTGTTCTCCAACATAATAAATCCAGTCTTTATTGGATGTCTCTTTTGTTACCAAATAATAAACATTTAGACTATTCAGCAAATTAACCTGGAGCAGCTCTAGTTTTGTGCATATTTGAACCATGAGCAATTTTTATCATGCATTATTAATGTGAATATGCTTTTTACAGTGAAAACATTTAACTCAAAAATGTAATGTTTTGAATAAAGTAGGCACAGGAATGCAGATATAATTCTCAAACCATGCATCACTGAAGTATTTTCTTATTTAAAAGATTGTATTTGGCAAAAGATTACCTACTACACTGAATAAACATGCAATAAGCTTGACGTTAATTGACACCAACAATCTCCACAAATCTGACTTTATTGAGAATCTAAGTATCTGAGAACGTAAAACATTCTGCAATATTAGGAAATGCAAATGGAATGATCGATGATAGCTGTTGATCCCTGATATCATTGCAAAAATTCTTTTTTGCAATTTTTCTTTGTTTTTACTAAAGGTTGGGGCAGAATAAAAGCTTTTTATGTTTGCTATGTACAGCATGAAGTAAAATCTTTCATCCATTTCTCAAAGTGTATTTCTATAACATTTTAAGCTCGGTATACATTACAGTAAAGGAAAACGCAGAACATGCGTATTAAGTCAGTTGCTAATGAAAAGCAGATTTACAGATGGACTGACTTGTTATGCTCAACCATCTACAGCAAAGTGACCTCAGTATTCATGAATTTGGGTATGAAGGCTTGGCAGCTGAAACATTAGACTACAATGTAGGCATTTGCCCAGAACAACGTACAACACAAAGTGCATAATCCAGCACAAATCTCTGAAAACGTAAGGAGAAAGTAACGTTACTAATGCCCATTGTTACTCAATATGACCCTAAAGAAATGGTTAATATTCTAGGTGGCTCACTGAGGTTCTTTACTGCTCTGTCAGGTGATATATGATTATGTTCATTCGATCTGTTCACCAAACTAAAATATTTTAAGGATTGGGGTGGCATGGCTCTGGAGGTAGAGTGGGTGGTCTAGGAAGCAGAAAGTCCCTGGTTCGACCCCTGGCCCCTCCAGAGAACGTGCCAAAGTATCCTTGAGCAAGACGCTGAGGGCCGCACTGCCCCTGATGTGCAGGCTGGCTCTGCCATCAGGCTGAATGACAGGCATTCTTGCAAAGTGCCTTGGGGTCATGTCATGTGACTTGAAAGTGCTATATAAATGCAGTACATTTAATATTCAGTGTGTAGAAAATTATATTTCTAATTTGTATACTGGTACCATTACTTACATTGAGCAACAAAAGAAACGCAATTAACTACAAGACTGACTGGAAACTACGTGCTTAATTATGACTAGCCGATACTCATGCTACGCACAGGCTATATGCATGGGCATTGTTTTTACAGCTGATTGAATTAGCCGGTTTTACTTCCAAAAACTGCTTCAAAATGCAGTTTTCACCCCATAACTAAGTTTTTAACCTGGCGCATCGTCTTTGTCACACAGTAAAATCATTGTATGTGGAAAACAGACTCATCATTCACGATGGTTTTGAAGGAGATGTATGAAATTATGCAAATCGCCAACTCAGTAATAGTGTATAGATAGGAATCTTCAGTTCATGCTCATTTACACTAATTTCCTCAAACATTTCTTCGTCTTGCGGTCACTTCAACTGGGTTGGGGTTAGTACATTTGCTAACTTGCTTACTTGCATTTCTTTCGTTGATCAGAATATTTCATTTCTTAATTTTGGTTCACTTGCATAAATACTTGCTTTCTTTTATCCGCATACTTGCTTTCATGAATTTACTCGGTGCGTGCATGTTCACTTGCGGACATATAATCTCTGGTGTCTGTTTGCAGACGGTTGGCCTGATGTCTGTGATGAGGTCCTATAATGGCTCCCTGGGGGACGACCTGCCGACCTACGAGAAGCTGATGGTGATGGGGGTTCGCTTGGCCTCCTGGAACCAGATCCTGGACCCCTGGGTGTACATCCTCCTGCGTCGGGCCGTCCTGAGGAAAATCTACATCATCACTAAGCGCCAAACAGCCCTAACGGGCAGCACCCTCCGCCGCTGGGAGGTCGGATCCTTCCAGAATTCAGAGAAGAATGCAGTCGAGAGGTTATGACCCTCCAGAGCACAGAGATGACAGTGGTCAATCGGTTATAACCTTCGAGAGCTTAGAGAAGAGCGAGGTCAAGAGGTTATGACATTTCAGAGCAGAGAGATGAATGCAATCAATCGGATATGACCTTCAAGAGCTTAGGGAAGAATGTGGTCAAGAGGTTATGACCTTCTAGAGCACAGAGATGAACTCGGTCAATTGGTAATGACCTTCAAGAGCTGAGAGAAGAACGTAGTCATGTGGTTACGGGCTTTCAGACCTCCAAGAAAAAAGAGCTCTGGAGTGGATTTATGAACTTCCAGCGCTTGGAAAAGAATGTGGTCAGGCACTTATGAAGGTCAACAAGCATGACATAGTGCCTCAGTGATCTGACTGAGCCGTGAGCTTGACTTGGCCTCGGCTTGATCTAGAATTGACCTTGTTTTGACCTTGGCTCCGGGTTCCACAGAACAGATAGAGATAAAGAGGGGAAAAGGGATGGACGTTTGTTTGGCCTACCATTCCAGCGACTCCAGTGTCTTCTGCAGCCAGGCTGTTCCCCAGCTTCAGTCGAGAACATCCTGACCATCAAAAGAAGTTCATTCCTTAAAATGGCGGAAAGATTATTTATCCTGGGATCTATGACTTAATCTGAGCTCCAACTGCCTTGACACCCAGCCAAATGTTTGAAGACGCTTGCGGTTTGATCGCTAATTCCCCATTTCCTGTAAATTTCGGCCTTATCAGCCAATGCAGAATGGTTTGTACCGTGAAATTTTGCTGATCACGCTGTGGAATGTCTGTGGTTGAGAATCGGTGAGGGGTCCCACTTCGGTTCCCTTCAGATGAACAAGTTCACTCAACTTTTTGGGAGAAAGACAATAACTCATCTCAAAAAAAAAAAAAAAACTTACCAGTGGGTACAGGAATGAAGTCTGGCAGCTCTCGCAGTGCAAGAATCTGTTAGTCTTTGTCAAGCAGGGAAAAATAGCATCTGGCCAATTCAACCAAGACTGTGAATTGCATCCATGCAATTCATCTGTTGAAATGAGTCCAACACCTGGACAGAATCTGTGAGCGGTTGTATAATCTTTTATGGACTTCGTGTTTTTGTATTAAAATGTCATGGATTTTTATTTTTTGCTTGTAAAGCTGGTGAGAGAGTGTATTCTAAACTATGTTCAGATTATTATCTTTTGTTACTCTTCCTGTAAACATTGCTAAACCCACAGGAATTCCGCAGTTGTCCCTGTGCTCACAGTTCACACGTGGACACAGTACTTATTGCGAGTGTAAAGTACCATGTGCATATTTATTTTTGTTTTCCTTTACCCCAGTTATCTGGGGTCATGAAGCTAAGCTATGCTAAAATACACTGAATGCAGCAGTCACAAGATGTCTAACGGTGTCTAATGGTGTTCATTAGCTTTTTTCCCTTGGTAGATGGGAATTCTACGTGAGTAAACTATTTGTAGATTCCCTGTAGATGTTTTCAATTGCAACAAACTTGAAATGCAGAAAAGCTTCGGGAGCCTATAGCCACACTGCAATCTCCCGGGACATAACAAATAGACCTGAACCCCCAAAAAATGGCCTCTGGCAACAGTAAACAGCATAGAAATATGGTTAAATTTCATGTTTTGTTTGTGCGACTCCATTTCCACATTAATTTTAATAGTGAAAACCAAAAATGTCTCTCAGCCAACAACAGATGTGATGGCGTGATAATTACAATGTACTTTTGGGAAAAATTTTAATGGAGTTTGGTTCCATTTCCAAATTAGTGTGCCGAATGTGCATCACAATAATGAATATAATTTCTGAAGTTAAATGAAGGCCTATCACAAATCCAAATAGAACAGACTCCACACTGCAGAAACAAAAAATATATATTAAACAATATGCTTTTCAGTCTTTTAATAAAAAACTATTTTTATCAACTAGAAAATATGTTGTTGTTTTAAATTTCTGTTTGCTTGAAGAGTGAATTTTTTTCATGCATTGGAAAATCTTAAAATAAGTCAAACTTGCCTTACCTTGCTGGCAAAATAATTGAATTTTGAGATTGAATTTCAGGTTTAAACAAAATTCAAAAATATTTGTAAAGACTGTCTTATCATTTTATACATACAGTACATTGTAGTCATCATCGAGGGCTTAAGCAACAGGGGCCAAATGGCTGCGAATCATTGACGAATGAATGTAGGAATTAAGTGTGCCAGGAACAGCTGAGGTGCTGTGTGTGGTTCCTGTGCCAGATGTGAATTATTCCTGAGAGGTGTAGCAGTTAAATGTTATGTTCATGTGCACTCACACATCGCAATTACTGCAGTAAATGTTCGATATGCATAAAGGGTAATGCCATGTCTGTTACTTCCAGTGGGGTATAAAACATGGTTTCCATCATGTTGGGAGAACTTATGCACAAGATCAAACAGATTACTGTGACCGAATGGAAAATAAATATCTCGCTGGAGTTTGGTAAGTTTGTTGTTGCATTTATTCCACACTAACACTTTTTCATTGTGATGCTCCGTCTCTCTCGCAACCTTTCTCGCTCCCTCTTTCATTCTCTGTCTCCCCCACTTTGTCATTTTGAAGAAAGATAAATACCTTTTTTGATTTGGCTCTGTACACCAGTAATCACACAAATAAAATGTATGGATTGTAAGCTTTTATAAATGATATTTTGACAATTTGTTTCAACATGTTGAAATTGCATCATTTTTAAACATAGCCCCAACCAGTTTATTGGCCGGTTAAACGCAGTTCAATGAAGAAGTGTAACGCAGTGCTCCCTCGCATTTTGAGAGTAAAAATGAATCAATATCGCCACCTGCTGGTTAATTAATATTTCAGTTTCAAGATTTAAAGGAGCTGTGTCACACTTACTGCGCACGCTCAAAATTTACATCTTCTTCATATTTTAGTCACTCGGCATTTTGCTGTTATATTAAAAAGCTTTCTATGGAAATTCGAGGATTCAAAGCGCAATTTTAAGCTTTTGCCAAGGGATACAAAGACTGTGTGCTGCTTGCGATTGCCAATAATCACAGAAGAAAAATTCCTTCTATATTTTGACTTGCAGTTGAAGGGACAGTATAAATTCGTTTACAGGATCAGATGGTACAATTCCTGAAAAATCAGAATTTACTTGATATATGGTTCTGATGATTGGAGGACAGGTGAATATGAGGGGCTGTTGATGGAACAGTTGGTTAAGCTGCGATTAGTGGAGATTTGGTATGGTTCTCCTGATCAACTGCAGATAGGTGAGTATGAGGATCATTTGCTCGGACACGTCATCCGTTGTTTACCTCTGTGTCATCACAATACACCCTCTGCTGAGGCAGGCCCACCGCAGGCTGATCAGACCTGGGTGTGTGTCCCAGACCAGCTAAGGTCCTTCCTTTTCAGCCATATAGCCAGGAACTACTTCTCTCAGTGGTCTCTGTGAGTGCTGACTCCTTGAAAGACCTTGGTATTTTCAGTGCAAATTTTTGTGATCGGATACGCCAGATCTGTCTGTCTATCTATCCATGGGTCAATGACGTGACATGCAGATTTTTGTGTCCAAACGCACTGATTTGGTTTAATATAGTTTTAAATGATTCATAATAAGCATCATTTTACTCTATAGAACCTGTTTAATTTGAACATATTTCCAGATTATCGTAAAAATGATATATATTTTATGTTTTGCCATCTCAAACCCTCAAAATGTCAGGTGGCGCAACCGTTCTAGCAAGTTAACACTGTGAAATGTATTAAACATGTAATTTAAAATATGAATAAATATTAATATGGGGACATCATTTTATATTGAAAACCTTTCAAATAAACAAAATTTAATAGTTTAATTGTTCTTAAATTGTTTGGAATATTAAAAACAAATTTGTCCAGAAATCTGCATATCTGAAATATCAGGGTGGCGCTGCCACATTCATATAACTTTTTTAAATTGACGAGAGAGATGAGTAAACGGGATATTGCATCATCAAAAGGAACCCAAGTGACCTTTACTGATGAGTGAAAGGTATGTATATGTCAAATATTGATAAAAAATAGCTACTTTCCCTTCATATTTAGACTTTTTCAGTTTACATGTTAGATGGTACAACCAATATAACACTAAGAAAAAGTTATTTTATTCTAAAACTCTTTATTGTATTGTAAAAATGAATGAATGAACGAGCTAACAAAAAGTCAAAAGGTTATTTAGGTGTCCAAGTAGATGCCTGAATAATTGGGAATTAGTAGAAAATGTCAGGCAGTTCAACCAGTAAGTCAGGTGGCGCAACCAGGTACAATACTAATTTAAACCAAGATATAGGAGATTGACGTGAACATTTGTTTGGAAAGTGTGATTTAAATAATCATTCTATACAAAAATATTCTTTTTAAATTTGTAAAGTATTTATTCACATTTTAAATCTAAAGTTGGATGTTGCAAAACCAAAATACCCACCCCCTACAATAAAGAATCCATAAGTTACTTTTAATACCCAGCTCAACAACAAAATAGTAATGTTTTTGGCAGAATAGACATTCTCATTCTCTAAAAAAATCACTCAGAAAAAAAAAGTTTTTACAAGAAACTTTTGGTTGCGCCACCTGACATTGTTTGGGTGGTGAAATTGCAAATATTGTTTAAAACTGTACTAAAACCCTGTAAATGTTGTGCAACCATTTATACTTGTTTGAACACACTCTTACAACTTCAAATAAATGTATTCTGTACATTTCTAAAGATTTATTAAACAAGCATTTTTTAATGGGCTTATTTGTCATTGACCCCCATTTATCTGTAAAATTGTTTCTTTCCGTAATAAGAATTGACAACAGATTAATTTTTCATTGAACTCGGCACACACATCAACCATATGCTGGAACAGTGCCTTTTGGTATTTTTAAGTTTTTGAAATTTTTTCCCCCGCAGAAAAATGAAAAAAAAATAAAAACTCGGGGTACATGCCGCCTCATATGGGGACATTACATTGAGAAAAATGTACTTGTTTGAATTGTGTCCAAAATTTTTTCATTCTCAAAAAAGGCGTATTTTGCAAAGTAAACAAATAAACAAGCTCCTCAGTTTTCCGATGGTTGAATTAAAGTTAAGCTGTTTTAGGATTTATTGGGCAAAAAGATCAGTAAGAAGTAAACGACAAGTGCAGCACATCTTTGGGAACTTAGATGGCCGCTCTGCTGCAAGCTCGTTATAGCCATATAACTGCCCTGGTAAAAATACATGCAACTTGCAACCCAATTCCGAAATAGTTGGGATGAAGTATCAATTGCGAATAAATTCAATATGCAATGAGTTTTAGATCAAATGTGCTAGTATGTTATTTACAATAGAACATAGATAATATTTCAGACGTTGAAACTGAAACATTTTACATTTTTATCCACAAAATGAGCTAAATTAAAATTTTCTGGCTGCAATAGGTCTTAAAAAAGGGCTAAAAAAGCAATTAATATACAAGAGAATCAGCTGAAAGAACATTTAGCAAGTAATTACATTAACTAGCATCAGACGTGTAACATGATTGTCTATAAAAGGGATGTCTTAGAGAGACTGAGGCTCTCCAACCTGTGAAGGCTTGCGTAAAAAAAAATTGTGGAATACTTTATAAACAATGATACTCAATGTCAAATTGCAAAGTCTTTGAAGGTCTCATCATCGACAGTGCGTAACATCATCAAAAGATTCAGAGAAACTGGAAAAATCTCTGTGCATAAGGGACAAGGCTGAACCTTTACTGGATGCCCGTGATCTTTGGGCCCTCAGACGCCACTGCATCACTCATGATTTTGTCATTGACACTACTAAATGGGCCCAGGAATACTTCAAGAAACCACTGTCTGTAAACACAGTCCGCTGTGCCATCCACAGATGCCACCTAAATCTCTATCATGCAAAAAGGAAGCCATTGTTGAGCATGATCCAGAAGGGTCGCAGTGTTCTGTGGGTCAAGGCTCAATTAAAATGGACTTTAGCAAAGTGGCAAGGTGTCCTGTGGTCAGACGAGTCCAAATTTGACATTCTTGTTGGAAATCATGGGCGTTGTGTCCTCCGGGCTAAAGAGAAGAAAGACCACCCCTCCTGTTATCAACGTTCAATTCAAAAGCCAGCATCTCTGATGGTATGGGGATGCATTAGTGCATATGGTGCGGGACACTTGCATGTTTTAAAAAGCACCATGAATGCTGAAAGGTATATAATGATTTTAGAGCAACATATGCTGCCCTTCAGACAACATCTATTCCAGGGAAGGCCTTGTGTATTTCAGCAGGACAATGCAAAACTACTTATTGCAGCTATTACAACAGCATGGTTTCGTAGTAAAAGAGTCTGTGTGCTGAACTGGCCTGCCTGCAGTCCTGATCTTTCACAGACTGAGAACATTTGGCACATAATTAAACAAAAAGTCCATCAAAGGAGACCCAAAACTCTACAGCAGCTGGAAGCCTGTATTAAACAAGAGTGGGATCACATTCCAGTAGCATAACTCAAGAAACTTGTGTCCTCATCAATGCCCAGATGCCTCCACTCTGCGTTTAAAAGAAGAGGGGATGTTACACAATGGTAAACTGGCCCCTGTCCCATCTTTTTTGAGACCTATAGCAGCCATCAAATTTGAAATGAGCTCATTTCATGGATAAAATTGTAAAATTTATCAGTTTCAACATTTGCTATGTTATCTCTGTTCTATTGTGAATAAAATGTTGGCTGTTGTGATTTGAAAGTCATTGCCTTTTGATTTTATTCACAATTTACACTTTGTCCCAACTATTTCGGAATTAGGGTTGTACATGCTCAGCAGTTATGACAACAAATGCTGGTTTGTTTGATTGTCTTTCGACTTGTACTGTACTTGACAAAGTTCAAAAATAGAAACAAGTTAGTACGCTTCTAACTAGGAGGTACTTATGTACAGATATTGGGCCTTCATTATCATTCATGCGAAACGAAGGAGTAAGACTATGAGTAATAAAACATAGCTTAGGCAGATCTGGGAACAGACCAACAGTTCACAAGAGATTAAGCAATTCTTACACGCGTTACTGACTAGTTGGTATTTATTTTTATTTTTTCAGTGATGCATTTACAAATTTTTCCTCTGGTATGAGCAGAAAAATGGCAAAGCTCTTAATGCGATCTAAGGGTAATTAAAGAATGTAGGCTAAATCTACCTGCTTTTTCGGGGAATCCCGGCTATATTTAAGCTAGCATGTGTTGCACGCAAACAAATTTGATGTTGTGGTAAAGAAACGGTTTATTGAATGCAAATTAATCTTTAATTTCCTTTGTTCATTTATTTATGAACACCTTGATCATCATTTGAACTTAATAGAGTTGGGTCAAAAATGAAATCATCTCGCTTTAATGTGATGATCATTTACAAATATTTTCCTTAGTTAACGTTAGCTAGCATTCTAGCTGCCGAGATGGCTACATCCAAACTGCAATGTAGCCTACTGCGCGATGGTACACAAATCATAGCAGCCATTTTGACACTATCGGTAAGGCCCTGTGCATACAAGGGCTACCTAGAAGCTGATTGGTTGGTATGCAAATAAGGAACATGATTTCCGTTCGCGCCCCTAATGAGTGACATCCTAGCGGAAGACTCGCCTTGATGAGACACTGACAGATTGCATTTTAATTTTCATTGTGTCCCAAAAAAAGCGAGAAGACATATATTTGAAAATGCAATGGACTGGGAGGCGGTTTCCCTTACTGCGTTTGAATATTGTCCCATGTATTGCAGGATAAGTCTTTGAAAATGAAATGTCAAATGTCGTCATCATTATTATGCCGTTATTATTTCCAAGTGATTAGAAAACACCATTTTCATTATCATGTTGACCCTAAAAGAGCGTTATGACATGTAAATGTAAATGCAACAGGCTGGGGGTGCTGTTTTGCTTATTGTATTTGAATATTGTCCACTGTATTGGGGAGCATGACTTTGAAAATCAAAAGTCAAACAGCTTTTCATTATCATTTGAACATAGTCATAGATTTCCCATATATGTATGTGAAAAAGAAAGTGATAATTGGATTAATGCATTTTCAATTTAATATTGTCTCAAATAACTCATTCATAAGTGGAAAATTATGGGGGGATTACATTTTCATTTGAATATTGTCCACTTTGGGCTCCCATACGTGGGACCTCAAAATCGAAAATGCAAAGCCAGGCAGTTCAGTCTGACATGAAAATGAAACAGAAAAGTGGCGAACTGCGTTAGCGATTTAATTATGAGACTGATATTGTGTCTGCTTCTTGAAAAAGAAGAAGCATTTCCGAGAATGTATTTGCTTTATGAGATTAGCGTTTTCAATTTCGTTTTGTTTGTGATATTGCGGGGCACGTCTTGCAAATGAAAACAGTGCTTACATGGACTTGTAAATGCAAACACAAAGTGGAGGATTACTTTAGCATTTTCATGATGATACAAATAATGCGCATGCTTCTCGAAAACGAAAAAACTTTTCCGAGAATGTATTTGCTTTATACAATTAGCGTTTTCGTTTTGTTAGTGTTTTTGCAGGGCACTTCTCGAAAATGCAAATGTAAATGAGGAATGTATTTTAATTTTCCAGTTGTTATAAAAATTGTATACATGGACTTGAAAATGAAAATGCAAAGTGGAGGATTACATTTACATTTTCATTATGATACAAATAATGCGCTTGTGTCTTGTGGCTTGCGTCTCTAAATGAAAATGCATTTCTGACAGTGCATTTTCATTTAAATTTTGTTAACTATATATACTACTCAAAATTTGATAGGGATCATAGGAATTTTTTTGTGAAATGACATGCAAATTTGGTAACTGCCACTGATGAACAATATATTGGATAAATGACATGCAGTCAGACAAAACACATTTGTAAGTGCATTTAATGACATTAAATGAGCGTGCAGCCTCACGTTTTTGGCTTTCACGAACACTTCATGGTTTCACCTCTGACATGTAAAGTGAAAACAGACAGTGTTAGTTTGATGTTTCATTACCACGATTAATGTCAATAACGGTATGGCCTCCCCTAGCTTGACAACGTCGGGTCATACTGTCAATCAGAACCCGGATGCTTGCAATTGGAATGTTGTTCCATTCTTCAACAAGGGCATTTCCGAGCTCTTTTAGAGTTGTGTGTTGTGCCCTACGACCGGAAATGGCGACCTGCAGCATGTTCCACACATGCTCGATAAGGTTTAAGTCCATGCTGACAATTGTCTCCTGCTCTAGGAATTGATTCACCACCCTAGCACGATGGGGACGGGCGTTATCATCCATCAAGATGAAATCAGGGCCAACAGCACCAGCGTATGGTCTTACGTACACATTGAGGATCTCATCCCTGTACCGTACCCCTGTCATCGTCCCTCTCCCCATGACATGCAGGTCCGTTCTGCCGTTCCTGCTTATTCCTCCCCAGACCATAATTGATCCGCCACCATAACGGTCGTGTCTATTGATGTAGGGATCATGAAATCACTCACGTTGTCTTTGCCACACCTGTTGCCTCCTGTCAGTAAAGTCTAAGCAATATCGGGACTCATCAGTAAAAAGAACTGGAGCCCAATCGTTGTGTGTCCATGTGACATGATCGTGAGACCAATCAAAATGGTCACGCCTATGACACACGGTGGGAGTTGAACACATGGCCTTCTTGATTTGAGGCCAGCAGTATGAAGACGATTCCGTAGCGTCTGAGTGGATACCCTGACCCCCGAGGCATTATGAAGGTCATTTCGTAGAGTGGTGGCTGTCCAGAAAGGATGACGTCGTGCCTGAAGTGTGAGAAAGTGGTCTTGTCGTTGTGTAGTCGATGTCTGACGACCACCCCCATGACGATGTGCTACTGCACCAAACGTTTGATGCTGGTTCCACGCTCTGTTCACAACGCTTTGGCTGACGTTAAGTGCATTAGCAACGTGACGTTGTGAGAAGCAAGAGTCAAGCATTCCAATGCATCTTCCCAACTGCTCTGAAGTCAATCGACGTCTAAGACGTTGAGGAAACATTGTTATTGCTAAATGTAATGCAAAAAATTTGGGAACTTCCAAATTTTCACCAACAAGCAACACACACGTCTGAGTTGAAAAGGTGAAGTGTTAGTCAAAGCCAAAATGTGAGGCTGCATGCTCTTTTAATGTCATGAAATGCACATGCAAATGTGTTTTGTGTCAGACTGCATGTCATTTATCCAATATATTGCTCATCAGTGGCAGTTACCAAATTTGCATGTCATTTCACAAAAAAATTCCTATGATCCCTATCAAATTTTGAGTAGTACATATGCTTCCATACCTCGGTTACTCCCAGCTCTTTGTTTGCGCTTCATGATCTTTGCTTACGATCTTGTCACAAATGTCTCAGTGGGCGGGATTTTTTGTGAGGTCTGTTCTCATTGGCTGATGGAATTTTGATGCTCACATCCTGGAGTATTGGTACTAACCACTGAATGTAGCCACGAGTTTCACTTCGGCCACCACTCACAAGTGAATCACACCAGCGACGACAGATATATTACAATGGCTGATGAATAGATCAGTATGTGCCCTTGATTCGTTGCCGTGGCCTACTCTAAAAAAATCTGACAATGAATTACACATCATCTTTAGCTGCTGTTGTAGCCAAGGAACTCGGGAAGATTGTTAACAGAATGTTGGCTACCGTCCTGTAATTTGCTGAGTTGTCGCAAGTTGCGAACTCTTGTAACTTCCACTGTTTAGTTCTAACTGAACTATCTTCAGATATGAAAAACTGCAGGGTACTCATTATGATTACATATTTTGCTAAGAAATGTAATGTTCTATTTTGGAAAGATGATGCGCCTCCAACCTTTAATGTTTTCATGAATCATATTTCAATATTTTTACCATTAGAAAGATTAACTTTGAAAAAATATAACAGAGGGAATATTTTTCAAGAATTTTGGCTTCCATTACTGTCAAGTTTGGAGAAATTTTACAGAGGGAATTAGCGGTTAGATTAGTTTAACCGTAAATCTGTGCCGTATGTTACCTGAGTGGACCTTAACATAAAATGTACAGTATGCATTGGTATGAATTCGTAAGCATGTAAGTATATGTGTGTGTGGCCTGTGTGTATATGCCTATATGGGGACGTGTATGTATATGCAAATGTAGGGCCTATGGGTATATATTTGTGTATGTATGAGCATGTATGTACATTTATATGTACACTACCGGTCAAGTTTTAGAACACCCCAATTAATCCAGTTTTTTTTTTTTTTAATTGAAATTCAAGCAGTTCAAGTCCAATGAATAGCTTGAAGTGGTACAATGGTAAGTGATGATCCGTCAGAGGTAAAAAAGAAAAAAGGAAGTTACCCAAAAGTGAAAAATAATGTACATTTCAGAATTATACAAAAAGGCCTTTTCAGGGAACATGCATTTCTGCAGCAATGGAGGTTGATCAAGCCCTGAAAGTTGGTGCTACCAGTTCCTACAGGTGTCCCAACTTTTCTTGATTACTTTAACCCCCTCTGTCTGAAGCAAAATGGCTACAATAGCAATCTGCAGCACCAAGCAGTACTCTCTGGTGTGCACCTAGTTAGTCAGGGGTTCATCCCACAGTGACATAATGACCCAAAACATAAGTCCAAGCTCTGCCAGAACTACCTTGGGAAAAAAGAACAAGATGGTAAGCTTGATAACATGGAGTGACCCGCACAGTCTCCAGACTTGAACCCCAACGAGATGGTTTGGGATGAAGTGGACAGAAGAGTGAAAGCAAAACAACCTACACGTGCCACACATTTATGGGAACTTCTGCAACGGAGTTGGGAAAAACTTTCTGAAGAATATTTGATTTCCATTGTTGAAAGAATGCTGTTCAGCTGTTATATCTGCCAAAGGTGTCAACTTTGATGAGTCAAAAGTTTAAAATACACATTGGTTTATAAATTGATTCCATCATTTTTTAACTTGTTTATTTGTACTATGCTTTCATTTCAGAGTACAAAGAGACATTAAACAACATAATTCTCAATAAAAAAACTTTAAAAATTGGGGTGTTTTGAGCTGCCGGGTAGCTCACTCGGTTAAGGCACTGCGCTGCAGTGCAGAGGTGACTGTCACATCGTGGGTTCGAGCCCCGGCCGGCAGGGGATGGCAGCTTTTTCAGAGTAGCACACAATTGGCCATCGCGCTACAGGGTTCCAAATTGGGAAGGGACTGCCGGATTTGGGGATAAAATAGTAGCTTTGTTCATTGCTCCAGCGCCTCCTGCTGGCCAGACGGGCGCTCGTCAGGAAGAGTCTGGGTTTGTTCATGTCTGGGTATTCTCCGCCCTCGTTCTGAACTTATGAGGATTCAACCAATGCGTGTATAAGAATCAGTGGCTGACGGGCATGTGCTTCGGAGGAGAGTCGTGAACTATCTTCACTATCCTGAGTTGGCAGCAAGGGGTCGCATACGAGCAAGCTTTGTACATAGACACTTTTTAAATGCCCATTATGACCAGTAAGAAATTTGTTTATTTTAGTTACTATTTAGCACCCTCTGGTGGCATGTCTGTAGAAAAACATGATCTGATGCAATATCACTTCTTTGTGATGAAATAGACTAGTGCTTTCTAGAAACTTCTGGCATCTTCCTGCCTGGAGGGGACCGGATCACCCAGGAATCCAGTAGATCTTTCCAGAATGTTGCTAGTCTATATAAATGCTGTGATTTTGGTCAGTAGAGGCAGAGTTTTTGTTTTGGCAACAGAGTTACATAGTGGCATTAGAGTGTTATTATAAGACTGCACAGTGGATTATTTGTAGAAGTTTTTTTTATCAGTGAAGAATAAATTTGTTTAAGTTGTCATTGCTGGTTTTCTTTGTTGTGATTTTCAAGTCATAACAATAGACAAAAGAACTAAAACGAATCTGACAAAGTGATGCAAAACTTGGTTTCATGAACAAAATCAACCAATATCAGACATTTTTTCCCCTTTGTTTTTGATATGACTTCACAGGGTAGGCGTTTTTGCAGAGCAATTTCATTTGGACAGGTGTGTGTGTGTGTGTGTTTGTGTGTGAGGAAACAGTGTAGTTTCATAAATGCAGTGTGTCAAACTCAGGATGAAGAGTCGGGACATTAATATGAAGTGGGAGAGTGTCCTTTTTACACAGATCCCAGCAGAGTAAAATCAGGGCATTTTCAACAAGTTCAGTGACTCCAAGTTCCTGAAAAAGCATTGACAGCTGAACTTTGAACACTTGATTGAATTGTTAACAATTTTCCAAAGGTTTAGCGTTAATATTGTAGAGGTTTATATTTCAATATTTCTCATCATATTCATCAGTAAATCAAAGACCACATGATGTAAGCAACAGTAAAACACACACATACAAGCAGTTCACAAACGCATTAGTTCACACACACACACGCGCGCGCACGCACACACACACACACACACACACACACAAGCAGTTCACACACACATAAGCAGTGGGCTTCTGTAGCTTAGATTAGTATCTATTCAGTTCAGTTGATTTGAAAAAATACATCAGGTGAGACATTTCAATGCATTTGATTTCTGTAGCTTTGATCAATATTTGTTCAGTAAAATCATTATTAATTGGAGACAGAGGGCCCTAATTTCGTAGACCAGGCGCAGGCGCGGTGCATGGGGAGTGCGCCGTGCCAACGGGGTGTGTCCAGGCATATGTGGCAATTTCGTGCCCGGCGTGGCCTGGCGCAAGTACTCCTCTGTCCCGCCTCTGCCCCTCCTTCCAGCGCAAGTTGGCAAAGAAAGCGACACAGCCGAGTCAAATCTTGCTCACTGGCAAGAGAAATGATGGATAGCGTGTTTCTATTATTACAAACTGTTGCTGCTTTAAATTTTGGGATTAACATGCATGGACAACAATGCAAGATACGTGACACATTTATTTTCAATATGTGATCTTAACTCAGTACGAGATCATAGCAATCAGGCTGTATTCCTTTCCCCCACTGAAGACGATAAAACCTAAGTGACAAGAATAGTAGCCTAGTATTAAAGTGCCAGTAAATACCTTGCATGTCTTCAATGATATCTCAATTGTGACAACATATAAAAATGGTATCAGTAGGTAGGGAAATCATTCATCTTCACGTCGATATGTTATACAAATTTTTACGACATCGAAAAATATGGATTTTGATGTTAAAAACTCACTCAACCCTCAAATTGTCGCGCAAGCGAAAATGTGATGTCATTAGAGTAAGTTCCCTTTCTTGTGTACCACGTGACGTGTGACGTAGCACACACAACAGCAATGGCGAAAAGAATCAAGTTGACAGCCTCGGAGAGAAAACGCCGGAAAATTGCCCTTGATGTCAAAAGAAGACGATCCCTAGTATATATTGGGAGTGCTATTGATCGGTGGAAGAGTCTGAGAGAGCAACTGGGCATTGACAATGATGAGTTGGCCCTAACTTTGATGGATTAGTAACTTGAAATACCGTGTTGGTTCTCTTAGCAACATTTCTCGCGCTACTCGAGTTCATAAAAGTATGCAACGTAAATGGTAGTGTGCCTCGAATGGAGGAATTATGTTTTGCTTATCGTGTTTGCCTCCACATTCTCCAAAAGCGTTCCTGTCTGTCTTCTTTTTCGTCCGCGCGACGCCGTCTTTGTTTACAGTGCGCGATTTTGACCCACAATGCTTTGCGCGGTACATAATCTAGCTGATCTATTTTTAGACCGGGAAACCCTTTTTTGAAAAATTGCATTTCCAAAGGTTATTTTTGGTCAAATACTTTTTATAATTTTTTTTGGGCCATATTACAGATAGCTGGACTTTTGGAATTTAAAAAAAAAAAAAACACATGCAAGGTATTTACTGGCACTTTACGCCGCTTGCACACTGGACGCGAAACAAATTTTTCGCTCGACAGATTGCGTCTTGTGTCCGAAAGTCTGACAGGGTTTTAATTAATCTCCGTGTCCGACAGTCTATTATAGTTTGTAATTTCTTTTAAATCTGCTGACTCTTTTCGATATTAAACGTGAATGTTTTGATAAGAGGGCTCAGTTCATTAAGACGAGTACCGAGAATTTCAATCAATCTTTCTGTTTAAGCTCTGCTCAATAAAGTGAGTCGACACTGGCGCGAGACAATGTGCACTGAAAAAAGTAAAACTTAAAATTTCTTCCTCAATTGGTCACATCTAAAACTTTTACATTGACTCAACATAATTTAATGAAAATGAACATACTTAATATTATATTGTTATGTTGAGTCAATTTAAAAGTTTTAGATGTGACCAATTGAGGAAGAAATTTTAAGTTGATCCAACGTTTTACTTTTTTCAGTGTACAATGCCTCCGTGTCTGACAGCCAAAAAAAAAAAGAGGACGATTAGAACAGATTGATAACGAAATAAAGAATAAAAAGAAACATTTTAACAACAGAACATCCAATGAACACTACGATTTATTTATTGGCGGGTCATCTTTGTTGGATATCCCGTTTGTTGGTTTTTATTCTTTATTTCGTTATAAATCTGTTCTCATATCAATACTTTTACTTTTTGCTGGCTGGTGGACGTGAGCATCTTTGCATTTCGTGTCGGACAGTCTTGATCATGCATGCGACAATTTCTTCACACTGTCAATGGTCATGGAATTGATTTGCTCACGCACTATTTTATCTCTGCTGTGGAAATAAAGCGTGAATCTGACTAATTTTCAAAAGAATGACCGAATAAAGACCGCCGTCTATCTTCAACGAAAACAGACGAATAGGCTAAAAAGACCAAGAAAAGTCGATAGCTATCAATTTGCATTTTGTGAAGGTTGAACACAAACATAGCCAAGTTTGCACGTCTAATAATTCCTGGAATACTCGGAAAAATTAGAACTTTTATGACTTTCGGACACGGAGCTATATTAAAACCCTGTCTGACTATCGTGTCTTTGCATTGACTTTGTCTGTAATCGGTCGAGCGAAGAATTCGTTTCGCGTCCAATGTACAAGCGGCTTTAATGAGCATAGAACGCAAGCATTCGATATATATATATATATATACAGTTTGTGGTTGGCTGAGAAAGATGTGAAGTCGTTAGTTTGCATCACAGATTCAGCTGCGTTGATTAAGCCAGGACAAGTTTCCATTACGCGTGGCAACCGCCTTTAATCTGACATCAGGACAATCGATATAGATACCATAATTTATGTCCTTATTCAGATAGTTACATTAAATAGTGCTTCCTGTAATTATTTGTTGCATTGAAATGTGCCTGACATTCTGTAAACCTGCCTGTGAGATTTCAGTGACGTGCGCGCACTCTGCGCCGGTCAGCCAAATTACCACTGCACGGAAATTAAACCAGGTTGGAGCTGGCGAGTTTTCTGCGCAACTCCAGCGGAGACTTTTTCTACGAAATTGTCACTGCGTCTTGATGAATATGTGACACCTCCCCCTACTACGCCGCCACACCCATCTCGGCGCACCTTCGTCTACCGAAGGCTGCACACCTCACGAAATTACCACTACGCGGGCTGCACCATACGAAATTACCACTGCGCGGGCTGCGCCTCTCTACGCCACCTGCGCTGCGCCAGGAAATTAGAGCCCAGAGAGACAAAATCCTCAGAAGTTACCTTTATTCCAACCTTGAATCATGCAATAAGCCAAACCCGGTGAGTAGTCCTTGCGCAAGGAGTACTACCCCAGTGTTCCCACAGAGCCATATTTATGGAAAAACTTTGTTGCAGTCACAATACATGGGTTGTACATTCATTATCTCTTACATTTTTCTTTCCCCTATTGGTTGGCAGCTCTCTGTGGGATTCTCTGGAAAATATTGGTGGCGCACAGAAGTATTGGTCTCATAAAAAGTAAGAAAATACACTAAAAAGGAGAGGAAAAATACATTCAAAAGAAGAGGATACAAGTCGATACATGAATGATTGAACTGATTGTGTTTTCAGTAATAACTCTATTTACGGACAAGGGGACGTCAAAAATATGAAAACATCTGGAAACTCCTAAATGAAATGGGCATCAGTCATAAATTTAGGACTCCCAATTATTTAGTTATTCACAAAGCATTTTAGGCCTAAAAGTTGCTCCTAAGTCTGGGAGAGCTTAAAAGTAGTCAAGAAGACTCATAACTTGCTAAAACCCATTCAGAAACAATCGGAAAATGGCTGCTGCTGTTGAAAGACGGAATGACTTGGAAATTCTGAATGATGCGCCACCGAGATGTCAGAACCATGAAGGGATTTTATTTGTTGATGACTTGGTGAGGGAGAGAATTACGTCTCCAACAACCCAATAAGCCCCGAAATAAAATGTTTGGCAACACTTTGTGACCTGGTCACCAGAAAAATGCAACTTTGCAACGCAGAAAATTTAGGGATTTCACAATCATCTGCCAGTCGCACAATTCAGCAAACAATCAATGTGCTCTGTGAACTCCATATCATCCGACAGTTTATCCGGTTTCCAATGGACATTCGCCAACAACAAAGAATCAAACTTGAATTCATACCCATCTCAGGTATGCCCGGTATCATCGGTGCTATTGACGACACCCATATTTGAATTATTTCTCCAACCCAATATGAAGAGCTATTTGTAAACAGAAAAAAGTTCAGTCCATCAACACCCAGATAGTAGGCCAATTTGTTGCTGAATGGAATATTTTGGACATTTTTGCGAAATGGCCAGGATCCACGCACGACTCGCATTTTAATGGAAAGCAGCTATTGCCAATTATTTGACAGGCATCATGTGCCTGCGAGATGCCACTTACTTGGGGTCAATGGCTTTGGTGCTGTACCTCCTCCTGCTATGCATGGATTATTTTATTAGGCTGTTGAGCGAGGGTTACATTTAATAGATCATCATAATAATACCAGCCTATGTCATATTTTGTATACATAATTAAATTGTAGGCTATAAATAAGCTAAGTACGATTTCCTGTTTGAACGATAGCCGGTTTATAGGGGGCAATCTCCGACCGCCCATGCGATTGCAGCCCATATCACCGCTTCTGTTACGATTCTCTCTGGTTCTGTTCATGTTTTGTCTTAGTTTAGTTTATTGCCACGTCTTGTATTCTTGCCATTTTCCACTCTGCTGTTATGACTCCGGTCCATGTTTTTGCTTTTGCCCATGCATTGCACTTTGTCTCCCCCTGTGTGGTCTTTTGTCATGTGATCGCTCACTGCCCCAGTATTGTGTGAAACACTTTCGGGTGATTTCATAGTTTCTGGGATTTCAACCATTCCTTCCTACCTCGTTTACTTCCTTCACCTTGCTTTTCTATACTACTAACCAATACTAACAGTTTGTTGTTTTTCTTAAATTTACTAACCTAGACTAACATTGTACATAACACTAACTTACTAACAAGCACTAGGGATTGTAAAGCTGCACATTACTAATTGATTGACAAGCTCTCAGCATTCGCCCTGTTCTAGTCTCCGCCTCTTGCCTTCACCTAATCTTTGCTGCGTCTCAGCGGATCCTCCACACCTGCTCGCTCTGTCCTTTCTCTCATTATCTGAGCACATGTGAGATCCTTGACCGGAGATGTGTGTTTTGTCAATTGGCTGTCTTGTGATTTCTGTCCCTGTTTTGGCTTTTGCCTATTTCATGTGATTAGGTTCTCCCTCATGTTTGCTCCTTTATCTAATCTATCTGATTTCTGTATAGCATGTGACCTCCCGTGTGTGTACTTTAGCAGTCTTCTCACAGCAGTTTCTTGTCAGAACATTACTCTTGGTTTGCCTGTGCTACGCTTGTTTTCGCTTCGTATTCTTTGTGATTCTATTCTGACTGGATCGTCCCTGATTTATGATTCTTGGCTCCGATTTGGAATTCTGTCTGCATCTGTTTTTTGAACCCTTTTCTGTCGGACTACGAGTACTGTTATTACTGCCCTGATTTTTGACTCAGATTCTGCCCCTCTGGATTGTGATTTTGGTTTGTGGACTTTGTACTTTTGCCTTCTCGTTTAATAAAATTCCCATCTACTGCATTGCTTGGTTCTCGCGACTGGTTCCTGAGCGCTACATCACAGCTTCTCGCAGTCGTCTGAATGCAGCATTAATCTGCAGGCTGATTATCCCACAGATCCCGCTTGGATTTACTGTTCAATTCCGAGGCAAATTTCCCTTTGATTACATGCTTTCGCTCCAGCACCAACTGGGCCAGCAGCAGTTACTGGTCATAGCTCAAGTTGGGCTTTTGCGTCCTTTTTGAACTTTCATCCATGACAGTTTAGAGAAAACAAACATTAACGGCACAACATAAAAATGATCGCAACATATTCTCATTGTGTAATAAGTTGCTAATTATTGGGGCATATGACCCATTTCATTAATAACTCGTTTTACGCTATCAACGTTTTTACAATTATCTCTTTCCTGTGCACGTTTATTTGCCTAGAGCATGATATGTGGGCAGAAGTGCTCAACATGTTTAAACTTTACGCAGAATCAAGAAACTTGGTTCGACAGTCTGTTTATAGGACTTGAAATAAGGCTTCCAAGAACACATGGAGGAGAAGTTATTTACCGGTCAGGGTTAGGGCAGTGTTTAAAATTGGGACCGCCGTACCTCTCTACATTGAAATGCATTGGAAAACTGCCGTACCTGTAGCAGCTGCCATTATTTTAGGGGACAAACCAGCCGCTTGGACTATTACCTCATTTTTTTCCCCCATGGGTTGTATATTTTTTTTCAATGGTCTGCCCTGCCACCAAACAACCAATCACCATGCTCATTGTCCCAAGACTCGTGCATGAGAATTGATGTCATCCATAGCAACGTAGATTTACTCCCACCTATCGCAGAGCAACTCCTATTCTAGAAGTTACCAGTTTTCTTAACTAAAAGTTGCTCTCAGCGGCTTTGTGAATAACTTTTAAGATTTTACTCCTACATAAAATGTTTTAGCGCAACTTAGGAGTACTCCTAGCGGTAAGATGAGATGCTTTGTGAATACGGGCCCTGGTCAGGAAAACACATCAATATCAGAACTTTATTTCCAGTTCAGATCAGCTCACAGACAAATATTGTTTCTTGAGTGACATAAATCATCAGCTGAAGCCAAGAACGATTGGACAGCAAAATGTTACCAACAAGAAAACAACTAAGTAATATGGGGGGTCTACAAACAGATACAATACTTTTAAGTATCACTCACCAAAACCAGACTGGGGAAATGAAAATGCATATATTGTGACACCACCTCTCACTAAAAGACAGAATTGCAATGGTTAAATGACAGTCAAAGAATAAAAACTTACATAAAGTCAATTGGTATAACACTTAGCCTGAGTTATGTTATTTAATGACATGCTAACATTTTATACTGACAAATGTTAACCTACAAACTAAATACGGAGCTGCTTGAGGGTTTGTGATTGTTTTTAGCTTGTTAATATAATCTTATGACCACACAAATCATTTAGTTTAAAATGTATGTGCAATTGATGTACACACACCTGTGGTTTCATATAACAAAAACTAGTTCTGCTTCAATAACAAAAATAAAATAAAATAAAGAAGTCCAGAATGCTCAAGAGGTTAACATACTTTAAATCAGAAGTGTATCTGCTATGGCTATATTCTAGGAATCATATGAAAAGAAAACTCGGCAAAGCCAGACATTATGATGAGCAGCTTAGCCTGTCTAACCCACAGCATATTGCTCTACTTCAGCTTCTAAAATTTTCTTCATCCTTCAATTAGATTATTAAATACTGGAATTTTGATTCAAATACCGAGGACCACAATTGTTAAAACATTTCAAATATTTCTGTTAATGGAATGTTCTGCCAGGTTAACCTTTGGTGGAACCAACTGACTTTGTGAGGCACTCAAAGCATGTATAAGTATTGATGAATTCTCAGCTTCCTCTCTCGCTTTCATTCCATAGCTGTCCAGCACAGTAGATATGTTCCCTTCCAGTTCTTCCTCACAGCTTTTCTTTGCTTTCTCTATCATTTTTTCTCTCCTCTCCTTTTCTCTTTCCTCATTCTTCCTCTGTTCCTCCCTTTTCTTCTCCTCCTTTCTTTCTTTCTTTTCCCTCTCTCTCTCTCAAGCTCCAATTTCTCATTTATTTTCTTAATCCGTTTTTGCATTTTTTCCTCAATTTCCTTCTTCAGTTCCTCCTTTTCTTTGATTATTTGCTCTTCTCTCTCCTTCAAGATGCGTTCTTTCTCCTGTTCGATAATCATCTCGGCCTCTTGGAACATCTCAGTGGTGTAGTGGCTTCCTCCGTTTTTCTCAACCATAATTCTGATCTTGTTTAGCAGCTCAGTGACCTGAGAGGGATCCGTTCGCTTATTATTGAAGACGTGGTACTGGCCATTACATCTGCCCACAAGCTCATTCAGCTCTGAGGAGCAGCTCAATAAGTCCTCAAAGTCTTCATCATCAAGACTGTCCCCACCAGTAAACAGAACCATGCTGTATTTGTCTGCAGCATCACCAAAGATTTGTTGAATGTTTTGCACCGTCTTCTTCTCCTCTTCAGTGTATCTGCCCATCCTGATGATCACCAGGAACACATGGGGTCCAGGAGCAGCAAAAGAGATGCACTGGCTTATATCTTCAAGTGTTTTCTCCTTCCCAAACCTGGTGTCAAACAGGCCTGGGGTGTCAATAAGGGCAACCTGCTGCCCATCCACCACGCCTCTCCTTTTGCTACACTTTTCAGTCAGAGAGATTGCACTCAGCCTTGATAAAAAGCTCTCATTTTCAAGAATGGTGTTTCCAGTGGCACTTTTCCCAGCTCCAGTCTTTCCCACCAACACAATTCTCAGCTCTTCATTATTTGTCATTTTATTCCCTGTGTAGAAGAATGAAAAAAAAAACTCAATACAACACCATGACTGGTTGCAGAGGCATTGTACAACATATACAAGTGCTGTGAAAAAAAGTATTTGCCCCCTGTCATTACTAAAGAGACAAAAGTTGAACTTTTCGAAAGGTGTGCCTCCCGTTACATCTGGTGTGAAACCAACAAAGCATTTCATAAAAAGAACATCCAACCATCAGTCAAACATGGTGGTGGTAGAGTGATGGTCTGGGGCTGCTTTGCTGCTTCAGGACCTAGACAATTTGCCGTAATTAAGTCATTTGGCGCCATTGACGTTGATCTTTCCGCGTTTGGTGGAAACGCAGCATTATCATGAAGAGCCGCAAAATGAATAGTTTGCATTGCAAAACGAGGTTCTGTAAAACTTGCGGAAGCATGACTACGAGGGTATACCACAGGAGCAACACGATTGCAATTTGGAAAAGGAAAGAAAGGGCCCAAGGACATTCGTAGGTTATTGGCCGCATCTCATAGGTTAATCGGAATATGCACAGCCAGGGGAGTTTGGGGACAAATTGTGAGCTAAAGCCCAGATAGCTAAATCAGATTTCCAGATGCTTGACCATCACTTCTGGCCCACTGTCAGACCACCATGCACGATCATATTTTTACCTTGCCTGAATATTATGAAAAAAATTTCTTTGTTATTAAAATGAATGAAGAAGTATAAATAAATGATTTTAAAGGCATTTTGTTCAAAATAGGCAAAACTGTAGGCTTTTTTTTGAAAACCCGCCCATGGACCACCCTCAAACTGATGAGGAAAACGCCAGCAAAACGCCAGATCTGCCCCCGTAGTCCACTAGTCTCTTGCTTTGTGGGAGGTCTCAACTTTTAACGTTATATAATGCTATTTTAACAATTGTGGTTGAGTCATTCTACATTGTTTGAGCTAATGGTTAAAAACTCTAAAAATAATGTGGGATGCTGACAGTTCGTGAAACCATGGATGAACAAGAGTTAACACTAATCAACCTATACACTTGTTAATACGCATGATAAATGATTAGGTCCACTTCATTGTCTGGTATGAAATTGCCAAACAAATCATCAATACAACTTGAATTTCCACAATATGTTTGAAGTTGATACTTATTGATACCAGACTACTGTAATGTTACAAATTGTATGAGGGGACACTGGTACTTTATTTATACTAGCTGCATCCAGAAAAGTCATTTGCAACTTACTTTTACCTTACAGTCAACTATTAGTATTCCCATGAAAAATATAATTTTAACAAAACAGGAATGAGAATTAATGGGGTTTTGAGAAATTGTTTAAAAAACCGCTCCACTGTAAATTAAGTGCTTGAGAGATCACAAATTCGAACAGGTCTGCCAAATATAATGGATCTTTAGTCCATGCATTGGCAACACACCTGCATATTAATGAACATAGTCGATAGGCCTACCAAAGAAAACGGCCAAGCTGTAACAAAAGTTTGTCGGATGTCTACATTTTTCAAATTACCAGCAACACAAAATCTAAAACACGCCACATTCATGCAAAACTTTGCAGAGCGACACTTTGAAGTCGATGCATTTTCAGCAGATCCGTTTTCGATTGCGTATTGCTGTTTCTTTGAAAAAAGTAGACATCTGACAAACTTTCGTTACAGCTTGGCCATTTTCTTTGGTTGGCCTATCGATTATGTTCATTAATATGAACATGTGTTGCCGATGCATAGACTAAAGATCCATTATATTTCTATGCATCTATTGGTATTTCCTTGTTGACAGGGAAAACTAATAAGCAAATTAGCTAATGCGTCACCACTGTTTCACTAAGCAAGCAGGGTTAATCGCAGTTAGCTTTGATTTGATAGGAGTTCACAAGTGTGTTCTTCTTCAAGTTAAACAAATGAGGTGTAATGAAGGCACTTTTCTGCCATCTACTGCTCAGTTCTAGATCGCAATGAAGTACTCATAATGAAATTATTTTATGGAGACTAGCTTGATGTACACTACTGGTCAAAAGTTTTAGGACACCCCAATTTTTCCTGTTTTTTATTGAAAATTATGCAGTTCCAGTCCAACGAATAGTTTGAAGTGGTACAAAGGTAAGTGGTGAACCGTCAGAAGTTTTGAACATAAGGTTAGGTTACTCAGGTTTTTTGTACATGTCATGGTTTGTGAGGTGTGCCTGTTGTTTGGACTTTTCTTTGTGGCTCTTGTTCTGGGACGATATTGTATTCCTGGACTATCCAATTCTTTACTCAGCTGGCTGACTGAGCTGGGGCGGAGCTTTCCCAGACTCTATGTAAGCAAGGAAGTCCAGCACGCCCTTTTCGCCAGTGTCTGCTTTTAGCTTCAACCTATAGCCAAAGATATCTGTAGACAGGTTTTGTTTGACTTTCTATCTTCTGATTTTTGGAGTTTCTTCTCCCTTTCTCTATCTCGCTTTGCTTCCGTGGTTCAGATTATTATACGTCCTCTGGAAGCGCGAGTACTTTTGTTTGGTCTGCATTATTCTCTCTGAATACATTGTGTCCATGCTATTCTCTTTCTCTTTCTCTCTAGTCGTTGCACTCGGCCTCCTTATTGTACCAGCCATTACAGTAGGCCATCGTGTACATGATAGGATGGTTCCTCAGTGTGTGACATCAACTGTCAAACATGGAGGAGGAAGTGTGATGGTCTGGGGCTGTTTTCCTAGATCCAGGGTCAGTGACTTACAGAGTGAAAGTCACCCTGAACCAAAACGGCTACCACAGCATTCTGCAGCGGCATGCAGCGTCCACTGGTATGCACCTAGCTAAGTCAGGGGTTTATCCTACAGCAAGATAATGACCCAAAACATAAGTCAAAGCTCTGCCAGAACTACCTTGGGAAAAAAGAACAAGATGGTGAGCTTGAAAACATGGAGTGACCAGCACAGTCTCCAGACTTCGAGATGGTTTGGGATAAATTGGACGGAAGAGTGAAAGCAAAACAACTTACACGTGCCACACTATGAGAACTTCTGCAACAGAGTTGGGAAGAACTTTCTGAAGACTATTTGATTTCCATTGTAAAAAGAATGCTACGAGTGTGTTTAGCCGTTATATCTGCCAAAGGTGGCTGCTTTGAGTCAAGAATTTAAAGTCGAGCTGAAATGCCTTTTAACCCTTGTAGATCACATCCCCGGTCATATCTATTTAACCATTAATGACAAAAAAAAATCTGTTTCTTTGTGTTCTTATATCAAAATCCTATCATGTTTTCTTCATGTAAAACAAAATATGCCTTGTGCTTACGTAAGCTAGAACTAGGGGTAAGCTAGTACGAAGTAAATATCGATACACTGAAATATTGCGATATTTCGTTTCATGATACTGAATAGATATTCAACAGCACTGTATTGATTATTTATTTATTTATTAAGAACTTTAATGCAAATATTCATGGCAGTGGTTAATTATTATGGTCCATTTAAAACTCTGACCGCAAATCAGCAGCGGCCACCAGTCATTACGGCTCTAATTCAAAGGATGCAGAAGGAAATCTCGTAAGGGCACTAGTCTGTAGCAAACATTGAGTGTATACAGAGGCTGTCGAAGCAAAAAGTTGAAGAAACCAACGTGGCGTCCAGTGCCCCGCACCTATCAATTTCCCATCGACTATAATATAAAAAAAATCATGTAATTATTTTGTTATTTAAAGAGTATACTGTTGCTACAAAAATGTGTATATTAATATTGCTGTAAGGTTTTGCCTCAACTCTCTCATTCATCAATGTGATATCTGTTTTTAGTGCGTAATGTGTCTTGTTACTGCTTAATGTACACCATGAAAATGTTTTTCTATACTTGTGTGTGAATAAACATAAGTCCTTCTTACATAGTACTGGAATACATATTAAAAAATGAATCGAGGAGCAATTTTACTTGACAATTTTCAAGAATGAATTTAATGCACAATTTAGGCTCCATCCAATTCATTTTAAAACAGTGATAGAAATTGCCCACTTGACATAAATACATACGAGTCATAGTATATCTACAATGTCTGCAGCTTTTAACTTAAAGGGGACCTATTATGCTGATCCTTCTTTTAATGCATATTAGTAATGTTATAATGTTGTTTGTCCAGACTCAACCACTGAAAAGTTTCTAAACATAAGATACAGAGGTTTTTCCGTAATCCAAGAATGTGATTTCCTCTCTGAACAGCTCCTCCCTAGACCTTCGTGAGATCTGGGCAAAACCTGACATCACGTTGTGCCATCCAATTAGTACAGACCTAGCCAAAGCCAATCACGGTGCTGTACCTGCCCACACCAGAAACTATTCAAGCAGACATGACCAACCGCGGTTCATTCTGTGCCTTAGTAACATCTACACTCCCAGAAATACAAAAGAAGAACCGCAGATCATTTGAGGTGCAGTTTGTCAGAATCTCTCCCAAAGCTGCTCGTCCATTTACTTTTGGAAGCAAAGAAAAGCACCCATTTTTCTTCCAAAAGACTATGCCTCTAGAAATCAGTGGGTACCTTTTTGTTTGCTGGTAGCGAACAGCCACGGCCAAAAGGAACGTTAGCCGTTTGTGCTCAGCATTTCACCAAAGACAGCTTTATCAATAAAGGATAATTCGACACAGGATAAGCATTTCAGCTGCTTCTTAAACCAGAAGTAGATGCATCATTAAGCACTCGGAGTCACAAGCTGTAAGTAACAGTAAAACAGCAAATAATATAAGTGAAGCTAATGAGTTACGGGAGGCTAGCAGGACCGCTAGCAATAGTTAGCACTAACAACTGGCCTCAAACGCAGGCTTTGTAAAATATCTGAAGATAAAGCCTGTATTGGCCGCGACTGACTGTTTCCATCCACTTGTCAATCAAATTTTCTGAAGTTCGCTAAAAATATTAATGTGAATAAAACTGGTGAAAATATGTTTCCGTTGTAATGTGAAAAGAAGCCACTAGATGGCAGTATTGACCTTTTTTTTTTGTTAAGCCCAGACTGGAGCTAGGTTTAGGCATGTCCTGGACATGTCTGAGACGGAAAGTCCCAGAGAATTTAAAAAAAGTCTAAAAGGTGGGAGGGGGCTGCAAATGAGTATATAAGGAGAAAAATTGAGAAAGTAAAGTAGTAGGAGAAATTGCAAAGAGAGGGATACTTTTGACCAGACCTGTCACTCTTTTCAAGACCTGTGAAGCTTTTTTTTTTTGTGTTGGAGCATTTTCCTCACCCGGAACATCACCAAGCAACCCCATCTCAAGGGACTGTAAATATATATTTTTTTCTTGTATATTATCAATCTTGGTCAGTCGTATAAATTGTAGGTTAGTGTTGGTCTTTGTTTAATTAAATCTGTTCGAGTTTTAAAATTTTGTCTGTCATCCCTTGCTGTCGTAAATGTCATAACAAATTGGGGGCTCGTCGGGATAGACCATTGTGTGAGTCATTTATTGAAAATCTAACATTTCAAATTGTAAAATTGTTTTTTGAATTTTCCTATATATCTATATATATATATTGACAGATCAACAGCAATGGATGATTTCTTGGCATCACCAACCGTAGAGGCTTTGAGGTCTTTTAAAAAGACAGAACTCCTAGAAAGATGCAGACATTTAGAGCTGACAGAGGTAAAACCAGCCATGCGAAAAACAAGACTGGCTAGAGAGATTGTTGAATATTACATTGATGAAAATGTGTTTGCACCAGGCAAACAGAAATTCGATAGAGAAGCAAGGCTCCAAATGGAGCAACTAAAATTCAAAATAGAATCTGAAAACAAATTTAGTGCGAGCCAGGAAGTAATACTGGTGCCTCCATTTTTTTCGGAAAAAGAAAGTTGATAACTATTTCCAGTGCTTTGAAAAGGTAGCTAAAAGTTGTCAGTGGCCAAAGGAACACTGGCCTCTGATGTTGAAAACTGTCCTCAAGGGTAAAGCTCAACAAGCCTATTCGGCTTTGTCTGCAAATGATTCCTCTGATAATGAGGTTGTCAAAAAGGTTATTTTGAGAGCTTCTGAGTTAGTTCCAGAGGCTTACCGACAGAAATTCAGAGGTCTGAAGAAATCTAACAATCAGACTTATGTGGAATTTGCTAATGAGAAGAAGGTTTGCTTTGAGAGCTGGTGTACTTCTAAGAAGGTCAAGGATGATTTCAACTCATTAAAATAGATGGTGTTAGTTGAAGAATTTAAGAACTGTGTTTAGGATGATATTAAGACCTACCTAAATGAGAAGCAAGCACTGAATTTGCAATCAGCTGCCAAATTTGCAGACAAATATGTTCTCACACATAAATCCAAATTTCTGTCCAGCAGTAACAATCGATGGTTCCAATTTCAGAAGAAAGGTAACGGTGATAGCCAAGATTCCACACCGAAAAACAAAGAAAAATTTGGTGATAGTGCTCAGAAATCCAGTCACTGGTCTGATCAAAGTGTGAAAGCTGACACTGACAAAAGTGGTCTAGTTTGCAGTTATTGCAAGAAATCTGAACTGTTGGTTCCTTAAAGCTAAGAAAGAAACAGAGAAGGATACCAAACCCAATGCCTTTGTGAAAACAAGGTTAGAAACCCCTGTAGTAGATGACTAATCTGCTAAACTGCCTGCTCCTTGTGGGGCTAAGAAGCCTGACACTGCCGACTTTGTGAGAGAGGAATTTCTTCCATTTGTGTCAGAGGGATTTGTGGCTCTGAATGAGCATTCTCCTCCGGTCCCCATATATATCCTAAGGGATACCGGAGCTTCTCAGTCACTTTTGTTGATGGACTCCTTAGAGTTACATGATGAGACCGTTTCTGGGGATTTCATGCTTGTACAAGGTATTGAAGGGAGAACTGTATCTGCACCCCTGCGCTCTGTATTCTTGAAGTCAGATTTAGTTACAGGACAGGTAAAGGTGGACTTATGTCAAGTCTATCTATCAAGGGTGTTTCTCTGTTTCTAGGCAATGACCTTGCTGGGGGCAATGTAGTTCCCCCTGTTCATCTTACTTCACAGCCGAGCACTGAAGATGGCGATGAAGACCCATCCCTGTATCCTTACTGGGCAGTGACCCGTGCTATGGCCAAGAAGGCTCAAGAAGAAGATGATGTGGTGCCGTCCAGCACATAGAATAGTCATGACTCAGGTGGTTCACCTCATGACTCTGTTCGGCCTACTATGGTTTCTCCATTTGAGGACTTATCAGATACTTTTATCAGTTCTCTGTTCAGCCAGCCAGATGGGTCTGGTGATTCTAATATGTCTGGAGTCTTGTCTCTGTCCAGAAAGCAGTTGATTCAGGAGCAAACTAATGATCCTGAAATTTGTGTACTAAAGAGGAGAGCCCTTCCTGATAAAGAAATAGATGCAGTTCCAGTTGGGTATTATCTCAAGGATGGTGTGTTGAGGCGGAAGTGGCGCCCTCCGGATATCCCTGCTAATGCAGATTGGGCAGTGGATAGGCAAATTGTTGATCCGAAGGTCTACAGGAATGAGATCTTAACAATGGCTCATAGTTTACCTTTAGGAGGTCATCTTGGTGTTAACAAGACTGTTGACAAAATCATGAAACGCTTCTTCTGGCCTGGGCTTTGGAAAGATGTTTCCAACTTTTGCTAAACCTGTCACACTAGTCAGGTAGTTGGAAAACACCAGTTAGACCCACCTGTAGCTCCATTGCAGCCTATCCCAGCATTTGGGGAGCCCTTCTCCAAGGTCATTGTTGATTGTGTTGGTCCATTACCCAAGACTAGATCAGGAAATAGGTACTTGTTGACAATCATGTGCACATCTATGAGATTCCCTGAAGCCATACCTCTACGCAACATCAAGGCAACTGCAATCTCGAAGGCTTTGATAAAGTTCTTCACGTTGTTTGGCCTTCCCAGGGAAATTCAGTCACACCAAGGTCGCAATTTAACTTCCGGATTGTTTCAGCAGGTTGTGTATGAAATAGGTGCGAAGCAGATTCTTTCCAGTGCCTATCATCCAGAGAGTCAGGGTGCCTTAGAGCGGTTTAATTCCACTCTCAAGACAATGATGAGGACTTATTGTTATGACCATGAGAAAGACTGGGATGAAAGTGTTCATTTGCTTTTGTTTGCAGCTAGAGAAGCAGTGTAGGAGTCTACTGGATTCAGTTCGTTTGAGCTAGTGTTTGGCCATGAAGTGAGAGGACCTTTGTTATTGTTGAGTGAACAATGGCAAGAGAAACAGCTGCCTTTCAGTCTGTTAGACTATTTTAGCAAGTTCAAAGAAAGATTGCGTGCAGCTTGTGACCTAGCCAAAAAGAACCTGAAATCAAGTCAGGGAAAAATTAAAACTTGGTATGAGCATAAGGCTAGAAGCCGTGAGTTTAAACCAGGAGACAAGGTCCTTGTGTTGTTTCCCTTGCAGTCCAATCCATTGCAAGCTAAATTTCATGGTCCTTATGAAATTCTAACAAAACTCAATGATCTCAATTATATTGTGAACACTCCAGATAGGAGGAAGCCAAAACAGTTGTGTCACATTAACATGCTGGAGCCTTATCATGATAGAAATGCTAGGGTTGCAGCTGTCACTTCAGATCCTCCTATGGCTAAGACTTGTGAAGATGAGGGGGAGTTTCAAGATGATGAACCTAGAATTAAAGCTGAAGTTCTTTCATGTAAATTGTCAAATTCTGAAGTGTTGCAAAATCTTGATGTAAAACTCCAGCACACAGAAAGATCAGTTTGAGAGGTTGATCAAGAAATATAAAGATCTATTTCCTGATGTTCCAAAGAGAGTTTCTATAGCCTGTCATGATGTAGATGTTGGTGATACCAAACCAATAAAACAGCATCCGTACCGGATGAATCCTGAAAAGACAAAGATTGCTGAGAAAGAGGTTGAGTAGATGTTAGAACATGATATAATCAGACCCTCTAACTCAGATTAGTGCTCACCCTGTGTGCTAGTTCCAAAACCTGATGGAAGTACTAGATTCTGTACAGATTATCGTAAAGTCAATGCTGTAACTAGAACTGATGTGTTTCAAATAACTAGGATTGATGATTGTATCGATAGAGTAGGGCAAGCAAAGTTTCTGATCAAGATTCATTTATTGAGGGGTTATTGATGTGTGCCTTTAACTGAGAGGGCCAAGAGCATTTCTGCTTTTGCCACACCATCTGGGTTGTACCAGTATGAAGTCCTACCCTTTGGCATTTAAAATGCCCCAGCCACGTTCCAAAAGATGATACAGTCTATAATCGCCAGATTGCCACACACGGCTGCGTACATTGACGACCTGATCACCTGGAGTGACCCCTGGGAAGAACATCTGAAAGATGTAGAGATATTCCAGCGCTTGACCCAGGCTAACCTGACTGTTAACCTGAACAAAAGTGACTTTGGTTGTGCGACTGTCATGTATCTTGGCTACATCATAGACCAGGGTACTTCTCCGGGAAGTTTAATCGCCACCAAAGGAACTATTCCACAATAGAGAAGGAGCTGTTGGCTCTGGTTCTATTCTTACAACACTTTGAGATTTATGTTTGGACAGGGCAAAAGCCAATGATTGTGTACACTGACCACAATCCGTTAATGTTTTTGAGTAAGATGAAAAACAAGATTTGGTTGTTGAATTGGAGTTTGATTTTACAGGAGTTTGACTTGGAAATTAAGCATGTAAAGGGTACTGACAATGTAATTGCTGATTGCTTATCCCGTGTTTGAGTATGTGTATATATATCATGTGTTTATTCAAATATTGCATTATATGTATATATACACAAGTGTCTTCTTGACCATTTTTGTATTGAAAAGAAAAATTGCGCCTTTATTGGTCAAAATTTTTCCCTATTGGAATGGAGGTGTAATGTGAAAAGAAGCCACTAGATGGCAGTATTGATCTTTTTTTTTGTTAAGCCCAGACTGGAGCTAGGTTTGGGCATGCCCTGGGCATGTCTGAGATGGAAAGTCCCAGAGAATTTAAAAAAGTCTAAAAGGTGGGAGGGGGCTGCAAAAGAGTATATAAGGAGAAAAATTGAGAGAGTAAAGTAGTAGGAGAAATTACAAGGAGAAGGATACATTTGACCAGACCTGTTACTCTTTTCAAGACCTGTGAAGCTTTTTGTAGATTTTTACCTGCGTTGGAGCATTTTCCTCACACGGAACATCACCAAGCAACCCCATCCCCAGCAAGGGACTGTAAAATTTTTTTTTCTTGTATATTATCAATCTTGGTCAGTAGTATAAATTGTAGGTAAGTGTTGGTCTTTGTATAATTAAATCTGTTTGAGTTTTGAAATTTTTTCTGTCATCCCTTGCTGTCGTAAATGTCATAGCAAATTGGGGCCATCTAATCGCATTAAAGCAAATAAAAAGTACTGCGAATAAAAAGTAGTGCGTAATGACACCACATGCTGTGATGGGATCAAACTGGTGCATCAAATGGATTTCTGATATTTTGAGCTGTTTCCATTTTTTTTGCACTGAATCGTTTAACCTTCAAGTGAAAAAAGAGTTTGTTAGCCAACTTATTAAACTGATTTGCCAAAATGGATTGTGTTTACCAATAAGTGACGATAATTGCACAAGTTGTAATACAGCTTAGGTGCCAGCTATTAGCAGCATAGCAGACCACTATCAGACGGAGACGACGGCTTCAAAACAACGTCAAGAGATTTATTCTGCGAATAACGTTTCCATCATCATTTACCTAAGCCTTTTACCGATCAAGAGAAAATTCAATGAGATGGACCGTACAAACTATTAGTCGATAGTCTTGAAATCAAGTCTAATTTTGCCATCTCCATAAGGCATTTTTAATTCAATATTACTTAACTCGTAAAAGAACTTGTGGATGGAAACATGGCCACAGATGCGGAAGCAGTTGCTTCACTGCATAATCCTACCCAACTGATGGCCTGTAGAATGTGGCTGTAGCACTGCGGCAAATGTAGCCAAGTTACTGTTGCTAATGTTTGTGTCCTAAATACGCAAGAGTAATATCAGGGGAAATTCAATGGAAGGTGCGTGAACATAACCCTCATTTGAAGCAAACTTTTTAAACTTGTTTGTAATGTGGATGCTTGGTACAACTGCACACACCATGGCTATGCACATGAACCAGCAGGCCCTAATACACACCGCAGCAGTCAATAAGTGGTTGGTCAACTTTTAGCTGCTCCTCACTGTCTCTGATTCCCTCTAAACTCAGACCCACCAGATTTCTACGGCCTACGGTCTTCAGGTGGGTATGTCGACCCTCTCTACAAATGTATCTATATGGGGTGGATTCTAGCTTTCCCTGCATCCTAGCTATAGAGTAGAAAAACCGCTGTACTCCCCACTGTAGCCGATAGCAAATTTGAGCTTGAGCAGCCTGATTTTCGCACTACGTACTCCACTTTCGCCGCTGCGTTTATTAGAACACATGTACTGCCTTAGATTGTGGAATTTACCCGCCGGTTCATTATGAGATGGCAGCAGTGTCTCACGTTTCACTCTGGGGAAGTGGACCCGGAAAACTGCTTTTTGCAGCCTCGCCCCCGCCCAACTCTACCCTCCACAGAGCTGGCCAGTCAGAAGAAAGTAGGCACACGGGGAGTGGGAGCCAAAGCAGAAGAGCCACCCCACTGAGGCGTTTCAGGCAGAGACTACAATGGACTACAAATGGGGTTTTTTGAGGATGGCAGTATGATCTAAATAAGGACCCTGTTTTGCACTTTGAACGATCATGAGTACTCTTAGGGAGTCCAAGATTAAAATATAACCTTGAAAATATAGCAAAATAGGTCCCCTTTAAGGCCAGATAGCGGCTCTCCCCCTCCTGCAGAGCATGGGAGTGAGGGGTGATTCTTGTTTACTAATTACTTGATCGTGGATGATGTCGAGAAAATGAAATGAAAAACGAAACAATAAAAATACAAAAATGCTAAAATGGGTCGCCAGACATGCGTGGGCGGCCAGGTTTGTTCACCAGTTAGTGAGGAGGGCAGCCAGAGAGACAGCTCTGACAGGGGGTAAACACAGAGAGGGAGGCGAATTAAAGTAATAACTGAGCAGTGCTGGTTTTGCGAGAGTCCTGGCAAAGGTTATCCCGGAGTCGGTAAAATCACCTGCAATATTGGATTTAGCTTAGCTTATAAACTTCAATAAAACACTTATTTGATGACACTTTAGCATTTAATCTTTGTATGTGCTGTCATGTTGGCTGTGCTGTAGCGCTGTTCGCTGGTGATCATTCTGCTTGGTTGACACTGAGGGAGACCTGTGGGATTGAAGCTGAAGATTTACTCTTGTTTAAATGGCGTTTTATGAAAATAATTCTTGTGTTAAGGCTCAAATAGTAATAGAGATTTGCTCCTGAGGTACTGTTTACTGTATAACCTTTGTCACATTAGGGGCAGGCAGAATCTTCCCTCCATCTTCTTTTCCCCCTTTTTCCCCCTGTAATAACAACTTGGTGAGCAAAAATCCAAATTAAGTTGCTAATCGAGTCTAACAAAGGCAACAGGGGTTTAGGGGAGGGGGTTCCAGTCTCCCAGGAGCAAAGTAAGGTAAAGTAAATAAATTGAAATGCTAAATTTAGAGAACAAATTAAACGCTAAATAAATAACAAATTAAATACTAAGTATATAAAGTTAAACGTTGCTTACAAGGACTGAGGTACTGTCACCTGGTTTTTCTGTAGCTGATTTAGCTAACGAACCACAGCAAGCTCTCAACGCCAAGAATAGTATTGAATTACCTGGATATCTAACTATAACCTGGCTTGGTTTCATACTTAGTCGCTTGTCTTTCATACAGGCTTCTAGCCAATAAATATTGACGTTCCCTGGGGCTTTTTAGTCCCCTTCGTTCTTTATTCTGACTGCATTACCGCATAAACGCATTGCCAAGCATGAATATTAACGCGAACCAGGTTTTTTATCTTTTTCGCATTATATTATTACTGAAGGGCTCTTCTGATTAAGCACATTGTAAATTACCCTATCTTTGTAATTGCCTTAAAGTTTAACTGCTTGTTTGAGTGCTTAGGACAGCTTGTTGGGAAAGGTACCGTGTTTGGTTCGCTCACATCGTAAATGACTTGTTTATTCGGTCCATTTTAATTAAAGGGAGCCAGGGTTTTACTCTTTTCTCTTTTCTCTTTCTATTAAATTTAGTATTTAATTAATAGGGCAGCAGTCACTTGACTCGTCCGTTCGGTTAGGTTGGAATTTAAATGGTAAATTTTACCGGAGTGCTCCGCCTCCTCCCTCCTCCAGTTTCTCCTGGGCGTTGTAGCCAGTCTGTTCTATCTGGATTCTCAGCTAAGCCGTGTGATATTTTAAGGTTAGTATATTAATAGTACTGGGACTAGATAAACTTAAGTCGGCTTATTAGGAGTGCTTATTACATATAGAGTTTGGCTCAATTTGGTATTTCATTTCTGTTAACTGAAAGTAAGCCCCTGTTAAAAGAGGCTTATAATCCATTTACATAGTTTCCCTACAGTTTTTATTGTGACTGCTGCTTAGGTCTTCTTAGGTTAATAAATTAATAAATTGTGTTTCCTCAGCTTCCGTCTCGGCATAAGTAATTTTGTTTTATCTAGGGTGAGCGAAGTCATTAGGTAGGGGGTTCAAAATGTGGCCAAAACTATGTGACGGTGGCAGGATGATTGCACTTTTGGAAAGAGATTTCCAGGGTGGGTGTGTCTGCCACCGGTGTCAGCTAATTGAGCATCTGGAGATCAAGATCAAGGATAGCAAGGATAGATGTAATAGGGGAGGAGGGGGCGTAGCAATCTATGTGAATGAAAACATAAATGTACAGGAAATTCCTGAAATTGAACACTCCTTGCTTTGTGAAGATATCTGGGTCAGGCTCATTGGAAAACATGAGACAGGTTTAAACACAAGAGTATGCTATCGACCACCAGCTTTGGACAGTACAGTCAATGAAATGAAACAAGGTAGCTGGCCAGCTGCATTTAACGTTGGCATATGTCAGACTATAGCATTAACGTTACGTTACTGCCATAGGTTTGTTCAAACCGGGTGATTTTAGCGGGGCTTACCAGCTAAATTCGGTATTTATATTGACGGAACGATGTGTTATTTAGGGATTGTGTTAATGCGGCGGTTGTTTGAGTAAGTAACGTTAGCGCGCTAAGTTACCTAACTAATGTTAGCCACTTTGCTCTGCTGCATTGAAGTCTTCAGTCGCCTGTGTGCTAATAGGTCCGGAATGTTAGTTCATTCAACTTCAGGCCTACCAAAGAAAACGTAGCCTCAGCACACAAAAACTTTGAAATGCCTACATTAATCGCGGAAATTGCAACAGAAAAATAATACCCCGCTACCGAAACTGCAAAAACCGCAACATAATTTTTGACTCGTAGCATAAGACTATGAAACTGCATCATCTTCTTTCGCATCCGTCTTTGCCATTTACTGCGCTTGCGCGTACCGGCCCAGGCTGCTTTCAGAGATAGCGGAATCAGACGTGTCTCCTTCGGTTGGCAAGTAGAACTTCCAAATATGACGTTATTGTTAATGCAGATGTTTAACAATGAATTGTAAGACGTAGCTGTTACGTCCACATTCTCGTAAATTCGTTATTTTAGCATGTCACCCCACCGAAAATGAACGATGCACTGTCGATTTCGCTTTAGTCTTAGAGTTGCCAACTTGACGACTTTCTCAAGACGTATACATACGTCTTGAGTGGACAAACAATCCCGATTTGGAAAGTCGCCAGATTTAGCGAGAAAGTCGTCAAGTTCGCAACTCTAAGACTATAGCGAAATCGACAGTGCATCGTTCATTTTCGGCAGGGTGACATGCTAAAATAAGCCAATGTACGAGAATGTGGATATAACAGCTACGTCTTACAATTCATTGTTAAACATCTGCATTAACAATAACGTCATATTTGGAAGTTTTACTTACCAACCGAAGGAGACACGCCTGATTCCGCAATCTCTGAAAGCAGCCTGGGCCGGTACGCGCAAGCGCAGTAAATGGCAAAGACGGATGCGATAGAAGATGTTGCAGTTTCATAGTCTTATGCTACGAGTCAACAGTTTATGTTGCGGTTTTTGCAGTTTCGGTTGCGGGGTATTATTTTTCTGTTGCAATTTCCGCGATTAATGTAGGCATTTCAAAGTTTTTGTGTGCTGAGGCTACGTTTTCTTTGGTAGGCCTGAACTTGGTAACTTCAGTTTTTTTAGCTGTTAATTAGCCCTTAATGATGAATGAGGTCGACGTTTTTGGCTGAGGGAATTGAGCTGCAGGGCTACAACTTCCTACGCATTCTCAGGTGTCATGCAGCGTAGGTCTCACGCATTTTTGAGGCATATTCACCGAAGTCAGCAATTGTTAAATCAGCGCATTTATTAATGAGATATTTGCGCGTAAAACATGCAACATAGGAACACTCCAACCAGTACCCCTGACCAAGGAACTGGCTTTAGAACTAGAGTTGGTCCCCAGGTGCTGCTCTGTGGCTGCCTACTGCTCCTAACTATAGGATGGGTCAAATGCAGAGGACAAATTAAATTACCCCACGGGGTTCAATGAAGTATATCTTATCTGTAATTGAAGTCCTTGTGTCTGGCAGTTTCAGTCTCACTTAGGTAACGGTGGGTTTCACCATCTGAGAAATTGATTATGACTCTGGACCTCTTGGGTTTTTTTTTTTTACTTGGGGATTGAAAGCAATGCACGTGTTTCATGATCGTTTCGATTGTTTGAATGGAATAACTGTATTTGAAATGTCTTTATGCCATTCCATTGCTTCCAATTCCTGAGTAAAGAAAAGCGTGAGAATTCCAGAGTCATAATCGATTTCCATGTCACTAGTGAGGAAATGAACCGTAATGCACGTGAAACTGCACAACGACTGTAATTCTGCAAGAGAATCTCTAAAATGCGCATTAATTGAATAATTGCTGACGACAGCACAGGTAGGCGAATGCCACTAAGAAGTGTGAGACCCACGCCGAATGCGTGAGAGTTGGCAGCTCTGAAGTTGAGATAGTAGAAAGAAATAAGCGCTGCCACTTTAAGCTTATTTACCCAAAATGTTGATGTACTGCTGAAAGAAGGCCATTAATGTAAAAAAGAAAAAAGAAAAGATATATGAACAGAAAATGAATTTATTGAAGGGAATTGAGAAGCTGTTTTTTTTTTTGTTTTTTTTTTAAGTCTTTTCAACTGCATTTGGTTGAATGGTGATATGGTGATGAATTTAGAAGTCTTAATTTTTTAAAAAGATTTATGATCAGAAATTTGGTGAATTGCCTGTTTGTATGTATGTGTGTGTATGTGTATGTAGATTTGCATTCTCAATGATAGTTAAATTATTTCTCTATGAAATATTCCCTCTTCTGTTGGCTGTATATATAGCGATAATGGAGAGTAAACATTTTCAGGGGGTGCAAATCATCAATTTGGGCATAAATGGACTTCTGAAGTGTCTTCTCCAGTTTTCTCAAGCCAGAAAAAGTTGGGTGAGGAGCTTTTGTTCAACATGGAAAGATTGCCTGGTAGAATGGTTTGGAATAACAATGCTAGTTTATCATAGCACAGCATAGCATCGTATATCATTAAATGATTAAAAAAAGTATCCATCCAGATGTTGAGCTCTATCCCCTAATCGTTTTCCCCTTTTGCTGCAGCTTTGCCAAAACAACAAAGGGCTGTGGAAACACAGGTGTCAGAATACCAGTCCATACCCAACCACTCCATCCACTGGAACGTGGTCAGAGGTCATCATCCACGATTCCATGGACAGTCAGGGAAAGTTTAAAGAGGGCATTAACATTTAACACCAGACCATCTTTCAACAGAGATGGGGGGGCGGCGTCACCATCTACCCTGTATAAAACAGGCTGTTATTATGAGAAAATTTGATCTCATGGTAACAAAACTACTGTCTCCTCAAGAAATGAGCTACTCCATCTGCTGAGGAATGCTGCAAGATGAGGCTGAAATCTTCAGAAGCAATTTACACCCTGTGTTCGGATTTTTTGTTTGCTAAGATCTATTTGTTTTATGTTCAATATTGTGGTTTGTTATAATCTTGATTTCCCTTCCCTTTCTTCCTCCGCTTCAAAGACCACAGCCAATGCTCTCCAGTATTTTTCGAAAATGGGCACTTACGCCCTCTCTCCTTGATACTGTGGCCTCACTGTGTGAAGTTTTTAATGTACTGGACATTCTTTCTACAAACAAAAGTTGTATGTGATCTTAAGGCTGTTCATTTGTCAGCCTGAGCTGTATTTTAACCATGTTATACTATGTGTAAATGTTACATGAACTGCCACAAACTGTGTAAGGTTTTAAGACTTCTGATCAGGAAATTGAATGGAGATCGCTTACATGGATAATGCTGTACTGTGAGAAATTTAAAAAGAAAATACATTTATCATTTGAAAAGATGTTTCAACTTGTTTGCTTTAATGATTGCATTTAACTCAAATATGTTTAGAAGTTTTTCAAGTTGACCATTATGCTGCATGAATGGTAAGCAGCTGTTGCCTATGAAGGAGAAAAAACGTCAGAATATGCCAGACACTGTGTTACTTGGTCAGCAGTCATGTATATGAGTCATAATGGGGGAGGAAAAATTCAGAAACACCAGTATTGTATTTTAAAACGCAAAACTAAAAATATGGGTTATCTTAACCCAGTATAGAGTTATAGCTTCCCACAGGTTGGGCTGAACAATCAACCCATGCAGTTGGGTTGATTTTACAACCCATTTTGCAAGCTCAAAGTAACTTAGTGCTAGGTTTTTCCATATTTGACCTAGTGCTTGGTAGCAGAAATGACCCAATTTGGGTTATATTCAACCCAACATTTTTTAATGTGTGGCCTCCCCATGTAGTAGTGTAAGTGATATTTTTATAATGTTCCATTTTAGTTGGGGAAGAGGTGAACTTTTTTGTGTTGATAAATGCCACAGACCACAAGCGATTTGGTAATAAAGTTTGTATCATTTTAGAAAAAAAGTAGTTTTATTTGGATTTCAGTTGATTGCTTTCATTTAATTTTCAGTATTCAAGGGGAGACAAATTAATGATATGATAGTGAAGTAATAATGACTTGAGAATGACTCACGTAGCACTTGTGTAGAATCTAAAGTAGCTAATACTTCCTTTTTGTTAATGTTTGTTTAGTAACCATTTACAAATGATTATCATGATGTGACTTTACTTGGGGGGGGGGGGGGGGGGGGGACACACACACACAAATCATTTAAATTGTGTGTAAAGTAATGAATAAGTAATGATGAATTCTTTTAGGGAGCTGGTTGTCTAATTAATTGGGTATGCGTATGGCTATGGCACATTTGTTCAGCAGAAATATCTCTGATTATTCTTATCAATTGGTTACAGCCACATGGTTTTGGGTTTGGTGCATCTGTCGTCGCTGTGCTATACTCCACTGCTGTCAGGAACAAAAATAATCCTTTAAGTGAATATTAAGAAAACATTTACAAATGAGTATCATGATGTGACTTTACTTGGGGGGACACAAATCAGGTAAGTTATGTATAAAGTAATGATTAAGTAATGATGAATTCTTATTGAGGGCTGGTTGTCTAATTAATTGGGTATGAGTATGGCACATTTGTTCGGCTGAAATATGTGATTATTCTCATCAATTGGTTCCTGCCACATGGTTTTGGGTTTGGTGCATCTTTTGTGGCTGTCCTATACTCGACTGCGGTCAACAACAGAAATAATCCTTTAGTGAATATTAAGAAACCATTTACAAATGAGTATCATGATGTGACTTTACTTGGGGGGACACAAAAGGAGTAAGTAATGTGTGAAGTAATGATTAAGTAATGATGAAAACTTCATGTGTCATTTACACTCAAGTTTTCCGAAGACCCATGGCTCTCCCGCAGAGCTGAAACATTTCTAATCATTCTTCTGTACTTTCTAAATTGATACCTGCTAAATGGGTTTGGCTTCAGTGCATTTTGCTCTACCATGCCACACCTCACAGCGTTCAACAACACAAATACAAATATGAATGAAACCTTAAATAAATTCATAACTGCACTAGAAATAAAGGCTGGTACACTGTAAAACCAATTGTTGCAGTTATAAACAGATTTTTGTAAAACTCTTTAAACATGTCACAGTGTTTACTGTAGATTCAGTAAAGTAAAGTATTCAAATCTGAAAAACCTCGATTGCTACATTCAATAAACATCTGTGTTTTGAGTGAGAACAGCTACAAACAAAAATCACTAGGCATTAAGCTTTTACTCACTGGTGTTTTGATTATAAACATATCACATCTTCTACAGTGTAGACTGAGCTCATCAATGAACTTCAATGTAAGAGGAATCCAGCTAATTTGGTTGCAAAAGTAATTAATGTATGAAGTAACTGAATTCATATCCCTTAACTGATGATCTATTCAGTGCAAACTTATTACTAAAAGGCATAGTGACTTCATCATTTGTTAATGATGAGCAACAGGAATTCATGATACATCCTGCATTATTCATGCATTAAGTCATCATGAGTTATGCATTAGTTCAGCATTACTTAAGCATATTATTTGTAAATTACTTGTACATTACTTGTAAAGTTTTTGCCAGGAATCCAGCTAATTGGGCTGCATGTTAATTAATATATGAAGTAATGATATATTAACATTCCTTACTTAATGATTTATTGAGTGTGATCTAATCACACAAAGTCATGGTGACTTCATCATTTGCTAAGGGTCAGCAGCAGGAATTCATGATGCATCCTGCATTAATTCATGCATTAAATCATCATGAGTCATGCATTAGTTCAGCATTACTAACGCAGATATGATGTACCCTTATTGTAAAGTGTGACCTATTTTTCTTTTTGCATGCATTTAGTAAACCCTTAGTTATCCAGGGTTTTTTATTATTATTACGTTTATGTATACATAATACTGTTGGACAATGTTTATCATAGAGAGCTAAATAACAATTTAAGAATGAATCATATGCAGTATTTGCCTCATCTGTATTAAAATAAGACTGGAGAGGGGTTAAGAGGTCATTTTACATTTAAAATAAAATTTTACTACATTTTACTACATCTACATTTTAAATCACTGTCCACATAGAGGGCCACACCACCTCCACACCTGTTAGCTCTACTTGTAACATATAAATCATAACCACTAATATGCAAATCAATATCTTTCTCCTTAATTATCCATGTCTCAGATAAAGCGATCAACTTAAATTTACTTTTAAATTTATCCAAATATTAATTGATTTTAGTAAAATTTTTAGGTAGGCTTCTACAGTTGAAATGTATAATTGAAAATGCATTATCAAGTTCAACTCCATCATTAACTTGTTTGTCAGTATAATATTTACAAGAGTCATTTATATAATTAAAAACATGATTCTCCGAATCCCCATCATTTTCAAAATCATAAATTGTATGTTCTGTATATTCAGATCTTGAAAACACTTTGACTCTTAAATGAATCAGTCATTTAACAGAAATAATGATTGTTGAACAAATTTCCTTAAAACTATTCTAAACTAAAGTATCTTCATTCTCAGAATGCTCATCACTATCTTTCTCTGCAGAAAAGCAAATGTATTCTTTATCTACCATTTTAAAGGGAAATTTATTTAAATATGTAAAGAAAAAAAACAAAAAATCACTGCAAGATACCTGACATTGTTACTTGTATTGATCCAAGTCTCTCAAATTTCTTACCACAAGCACCTTAGATTGCTCTGGTGGTCCATTTAAAACTCTTTTCCATTCCTTGTCCAGGTTGCTTGTATTTTATTTTGCTTCCTGAGGATACGGCCATTCCAAGCTATTTCAGCATTTTTCTTTGTCAAATGTTCATTTACATACACCCCAGTTCCTTTAAGCTTTTTGGCCTGTTTCAGCACTTCCTCTTTCTGCTTCCTGTTTACAAACTTGACAACAATTCTAGGCTTGGTTTTTTTATCCTTAGATGGAAGAGTGTGACAGGCTGAAATGTGTTGGCTCTCCAGGTAAATGTTTTTACTTGTCATGAATTGAACAACTTGCTGCTCCAGAGTGTGCAGCTCCTCAGGTGGTGCTTCCTCACCTTGTTGGTCACCAGCTGGGCTAGCAGCTCTAGTATAGCTTTGGTGTTTAGTCTCCAGTCCAGTGATTACAAGGTCATCAGCTGGGGAATACTGCTCCAATTCATCAACCCTTTGTTCCAGCAGTTCAATCTTCTGGTCCTTCTGCTTGATTGTAGCCTTCAGCTCATGGATCTCCTTCATCAGGCCTGTGAGGGTCTTTTGTTGCTTCACAACTTCACTGATCTCCTCAGACATTAAGTTGAGAGAGTTTTTAATCTCCGCCAACTCCTCTGCCAGCTTTTTGGTGGTAGTTGACATCTTGATTCTAGAAAGTCACAAAATAAAGAAAAAGAAGACTCTGGGTAGGCTCAGCACTGCTCTGTTACCAAACACCTGGTGCTCCCAGAACCTTGTCCTTGATCACAAAACACCACTTTGTCAAAATTTCAAAAGTTGAAATTACACCAATACTGTGCATACAGCAATGATTTGATTTTGACTGGATGGCACCGTATTTTGGTGATTTTTGATAGATTGTATCAAGCCTCTGTGCAGAGGAAAAAATGTGTCGGCCATCTTGCTCACAAGTCACACTTTCAGTCAGGAAGCAGCTTTATACCTCTCCTGATGTTATGATCCTGCCATGCCTGTCTAGACCTTGCCACGTTTTGATATTTGCCTTATTGTTTTCCTGACACTTTGCAATTTCTGACCATTCTTAGGATTGTGTATTGTGTTTTGGTATTTGGATTTGTCATGTTTAGCCTAGATTACTTTTCCATGTTTTACA